>OZ005656.1:123595221-124105221 GCA_963930645.1 Salticus scenicus
ACTATTTAATCGAAGTAATATGGCTCAGAAAATACGGTTTCAGAAAAAAAATGCAATTTTAGAAGTTCTCCTTTTTTCTGAAATATTTAAAAAAAAAATTCTTATTCACGACTTCATTATTTTGTAATGTTTTTTCAAGTGTCATGAATTATTTCTTGAAAAGTCAGCTACTATATATACATAAATTTTTACTCGAAAGTTACCATTTTCGTCTCCTTATACATGGTTTGTTTATAGATTCGGCAAAATTAACATCGCTAAAATTTTAGATATACTTATGCGGCGATTAATTTTAATGTACGCTTTAATGGGTTATCATTAATCGTAATTGATCCAGTGGTATATTTTGAACCAAGAAATTTCCTGAATGGCATTTTGAAAACCATTTCTGATATGTACAATTTGTTACTATTTTATCGAAGTACTATACGGCTGTACAGTTTTCTCGTATATTTTTTAAATTATAAAAAGTAGCTAAATTGTTTTATGCATGTTAAATTATAATTTCCATTTCAATCGATTTCCTTTTTCATTTCCTTTATTATTATTATTATTATAAGTTATTATTATTAGTTAACTAGGAAAATAATTTTGTGCATGCGGGAGCATCGCTTCCAACCTCTGGGGGAAAAGTACAACACCCCCCCCCCCCGGTGGGAGTAAATTTTCAATATCTGTGTCTTTTGAAACATCTCGTTAATATCTTTAAAACGAATGGTTGAACTATAGATCTGTGGTAATTTAAAACAAAGTTATAGACTTTTTTATCTTTTAACGAAACAAAACAGAGAAAAATCGTATTTCTTTTGATATTGGCTAAAAATTGACTTTACTTCGGCATTTAGTGACATAATTCTGTCAGATAAAAATCCTCTGCATTTATAATGGAAAATAATTTAATAAATAATTTGTATTCAATGCATTTTGTGTAAAATTATATAGAAGAAAGTCACGTGGTGGCTAAATTATGCTAGTTCATTATTATTATTATTATTATTATTATTATTATTATTAATTTTAGTCTCCCTAAAAGTTCTAGAAATTTGAAATTTTAAAACTGAATATTGCTGATAACGTAATTACTTAGTAATTTATAAAAAGTTTGTTTAAAAACGTTTTGATATTGTCTGAAGGTTACATCAACTATGTTACTGCAATAACAAAAGGTCATTCGGAGTGACAAAGAGTAAAACTTTATCAAAATAGGTAAATTTAACATATATCTGTTAATTTTCTGCCTGTATCATAAAGGCCTCTCTCATTTGCTGCCTTGCTTTTGTGGCAATTTACTAAAATTAACATACACAAAATACAAGTTGTTTTCTCTTGAAATATAATTAAATACAGTATTTGTATGTTTTTAAATAGAAAGTAAATATATATATTTACCATGATAAAATATGTTATTCACAATGGACTATTAAATGTTTGTTGATATGCATCGAATGATCGCATTTAAATTTTATCTTTAAAAGCAAAAGTAAATAGATTCGCAAAACTGGCGTGAAAAATCTTAATATTACATAAATCCGTACATAGCGTTGTTTTATTATTAAACTTCTAAATTTGGTACTTAAGAGGTTTTCGTAACAATTCTTTCATTTATTGCACGATAACTTCAAGTCACGTTCTATCAAACATTGCTCATCGTTTTCTGTAATGAGATTGCTTACTAATTTTATCTGAAATTGTTTGACATAACACAATGTTTCACGCGCCGGCTTTATAATAATTTTATAATAATATTTCAAAAGTACTTGGGGAGTCACTGAAAAAAAAGGGGGTGGGGAATTTAAATATTTGGATTATAGTACTGGAAACAAATACCCGTGATTTGTGAAATTTAGTAATTGTGCAACAAAGAATTTTGTTCGTTTCTGACACTAATACTTTTAAATTGAATCTTGTAATATGATATCGCATTCCAACAAATATAGCATATATATATATATATATATATATATATATATAATAAAGATAAATATTAAAAATAAACAACAAGACGTAATATAACTAATGTATCTGCAGATCAGGAGCCTCATCGTCTTATATGCATCACTATTTACTCAGAATGTCACTTTTATTTATTCCATATTATTTAAAAATAGTTATAGATACATATCATTATAACTCTCTGCACAACCATGTACGTTTCTGAAAGGGGCTACCACCCCACTCAACCCACCAGATGTATCTCTTTGCATATATCTCTGTATATGTGTATGCATATATATTTCCTTGTAACTAATAAATATTTGTACCAAATTAGTGCGAAATGATTGCATAATTTATCGGAATTATTTTGTGTATTCCTGTACACTAATTACCAGTTTTATGCCTGCAATTGTTCACAGAAAACATGCTTTTTAATTGTCTAATAACTTGTTTATTTTCTTTTGTTTAATGAAGCGCAAACATGTTAAAAGGCACTTATGAGAAATACTGTCTACAGAGAGTAAGGGTATGAAATTCTTTTGTATGACTTTGTACACGAGCTACAGTAATTATATACATCAATAAAAAGCATGTAATTAATTTATTGTAACTCATTAATAATTGAACCAAGTTTGGCATCAATAATAAGAACAAACATTGTGATGGTTACATAATGTCAACCGAATTCTTCGCATAGTTCTGTAAATAAACTATTTTGTCAATGCAAATATTTTTTTTCTAGAGAAAACATGTTTAAGAATCTTAATAATGCATGTTAATTCCATTATATTTAATTATCATAAACGTGTTTAAAGGCGATTAAACAGAAGTCTGTCCATAGACTCTAATGCCAAAAAACTCTTCTGTGTGTCCATGTAAACAGGCCATAAATAATATATACGCCGTTAAAAAGTACACAACTTATTACATGTAGCTCATGAAAAATATTTCGTAATTTGACGAAATTTGGGTGATTACGTGAAATTTTCGAAACTCATTCATAAGGTACTGTGCATTAAATATTGAGTCTAAGCACACATTTCCTACAGAAAATTTGCTTTCAGACATCTCAATAATGTATGTTGATTTATTTTTGTTGAATGCAGTGTAACCATCATAAGATGTGTTTAAACATAATTCGGTCAATAAGCCGTAATGATAAGAAATACTTTGGTGTGGTACACGAACCTATACACGAAACCATAAATAATAAACACTCAAAAAAAAAAAAAAAAAAAAGCTATTTCTGTATGGCGCGTAAACATGTACACTGGTCTCTCATAATTATAAGGACACCCGTTTTTCTATATTAACTAAACACTGAACACTATTATTTAAACAATTATATTTTGTATTAATTTGAATTTCATTAATAGACAATATTTAAAAAGGTTTATCGTTTTTATATTTTAAAGAACTTTAAGCACTGTCAAAAAGGTGATATATCAGCTGTTCATAATTATAAGGACAGCTCGAATCTTAGTAATTTTTTTTCAGTTATTCTGTAAATTGATATTTTATGGGGTCTCTTTTTAGGGTGAAACAGACAAACATTCTCTCTGGTATATATATTTATATATTTATTATTATTTTTTTTTTTTTTTTGGATATTCAGTTTCAATACCATTTCATACAGCATAGATGATATTCTGAATACATTTAAACTATTTAAAATTGCTTTCCACTTGCATGCACTTTTTTAATATAATAAGTTAAGGTGTTTTCAACTTTTAGGCCACGGAAAAGGCAATAATACAGAGGTTTATTTCTTCAAACTATTTTCTATCGCTCTAGAAGTAGAACAAAAATGTAAGTATTGTTGAAAAAAAAAAAATTATTACCCCCCAAAATCTAACAAAAATCTGAGAAGTCCACGTTTAAAATTTGCGGATATTCTCTTGATGTTCATAATAATAGAAGAAATTCCTAAATTCATTCTGCCATCAATAGAAACAACTTCCCAGAGCACTATAGATCCACTTTTAAAATGCTCGATTCATATCTGCCTTTAAAAACATCTGCTCTGTCTTTCACTATCTTCAGATCCTGCCAGTAACTGTTAAAAACATTTGGTTAATCAAGAATAAAGTGTTTTTCGTCCGAAAATGCAACATTTTACCATTTAATATTGTCTTTAGGCAACTTTAGCACAGACGTTCTTTCCACCATTAAATGCTTATCGATTATTAACGGTTTTTTATTCATTTTAACATATTATTAATTATTTTAAACGTGCATAAATGCAGACCCCAACTTTTAGTTAAAAATTACGAGCAAATTCAGCAGCAGTCTATATGAGTTGAACAGTAAGAGGAATTATGAGTCTTCGATCTCTGTAAAACAACTCTCATTTTGCATCAGATCTCTCTCCTATCGAACCAGCAGTTCAACGTTTGATCCCATTTCCTTCAGCAATTTTTGATCTTCGAATTTCATTAGAAATTTGGCGGATTGAAATTATCCTTCCACTTAAGAAACATATTTATCATACTTCACTACATGAACGTTCTTTTTTTCGAGGAGTTATCAGTAATGTCCGTCCAAGAAAAATTGAAGATTTATATATGGATTAATCTAGCCCAGTAGTCAACATATTCGCATGTCATCTTTAATTTATCCGCTAGTAAGTTAAATAAAATGAAACAATCTTGATTGTCCCTGTAATTGTGAACATCTAACGTGGAGAAAAAAAAAATATTTTGCATTATTTTTTATTAATTTTGTTTCATATTAAAAGAAATTGTAGCATCTGCATTTCATTCTAGAGATTTTTGAGGTCGCTATCAAGTTACAGAGAAATTCTGTCCGTAAGCCGTGATGATAAGAAAAACTCTCGTGAGTTCCTGTACATGCATAATAAACAGAATATACATCCAAAACAATACAGCTAATTGCCTGTGGCTTATGAACATGTATACCAATTTGCAAGCCAATCGAGGTGATTTTTTTTTTTTTTTTTAGCTGCGATTGCAGTACAGAGATATTCTGTCTATAGGTCGTAATAAAAGGACAAACTTTGGCGCCTCCCTGTACATGAACCACAAATAGAAAATAAATCCAGAGCTATACAGCTAATTTTGTGTGGCTCATGAACATGTGTACAAAACTCCAAGTCAGTAGGATGATTTTTACGGCCGCTATCGAGAGACAGACACACGAACAGAACCTAAAAGTCTCCACATGGAGGCCCCCACTGACATTTCGGCAACAAGATCAGTAATGTTAATGGTTTTAACAGAAAATAAATTCGCAAAACTGGTGTGAAAAATCTTAACTATTACATGAGTACGTACATACTACTGTTTTCATATTAAATTTCTGAAATTGGTACTTAAGATGTTTTCGAAGCAACTCTTTTCTTTTATTTTTACTTTCTCTAACCCATATATATGTTAGAGAAACTCTTGTTTTTTGGGTTAAATTTTCGAAATTCAGTTTTTCTATATTTACACGATTTTGGTATCCTGAATCTAAAGTCCTACTTTTAGCTGCTGATCTGTGCTGGTGTACTTCTGTATGAGTGTGTGTGTGTGTGTGTGTGTGTGTATCTCCGTGTCTGTTATAAGCATATCTCACGAATAAATAGTAGCATGAAATTCAAACTCGGTATTATAAATCTGTGACATATATGATGTTACACTAAATGTTTCGTTGAGCTGAAGCAAATAGTTCGTGTACAGGGTCATCCAAGAGAATTAAAATACATTACGTCCATAAGAGAAATTTCTGGTAAGAACAGTATAACGTGACTCCAAAGAAAAAAAAATGAATCAACCTTATTTTACATGTATAAAAGAGTGTTTTGAGTATATTGGGACATGGAAATCATTAATCATTCATTTATACGATTATCCAAAGTATTTGGATACATAGAGGCTATACTTGGAAATTGCTGGAAGTTTAATTCATTTTGTGGCAGTTGTTTTCATATAAAACTAAATTTAAGTACACATTGTGATGTGCATAAAGATTATAGACAATATACAGGGCTGAAAAAAATCAAACTAAATGCTCTTTACTACATAAAACTATTGATGGAAGTGCTTTGCTACATTTTACTATGTCCACGAATACTGCTCAAGAAGGCAAACACATTTTCATATCCATACCATAAGAAAAGCCATTTTTATGTTCTGTTTTTAACTGTGGTCTTTGTGGAATATCACGTTTTCAGGTCCCATAAATACGAAAGACCAGTATTTAACAGTTGATCTGTATGTATATCTGCTATCTGCATAACTTAAAAACAAATAATTACAAGAAATTAAAATTTGGTATTTTGAACTTCGTATTAAGTTGCCACTGAAAAAAAAAAAAAAAAATGTCAAGATTGGTAAGTATGAAGCAAATTAATAACAGCCTTGATTTATTTCTTTATTCATTTATATATATATATACATATATATTATAAATGTAGGCACTATAATTGAACGGGGGTTTGAGAGAGGCGGTAGCCCAGCTCACACAGATAATCATATGTAAAGTAAAATCGCTCCTAAACCTATTTTAAATTATTTTTAAAGTTAGATTGAACATTATTTTCTTACTTTTTTGATCTTTCGAATTTATCTACAATCTATCTTTTATGGTATTGAAATGTAGGGTAAGAGAATGTCGTGTGAGTGACACTTCAAATTATTTTTTCCACATTCACCTCATGCCATATTATTTTAAGCTTTGCTCATCGTTTTCAGTAATGAGATTAATTAAGGTAAACGCACCAGTAGTGAGCACTTTAAGGGCATTTTCCGCTTATATTTTCTGTAATTTCCAAAGTTTTGGTTTAAAAAACAATTAATATTTGACACCTTTATTAACTCTTTCTTAACCCGACTATATTATGAAAATTGCTAATTCTGGAATTTAAATATATATGTAAAAAATCAAAAATCCGGAGAGCTGAAAATGAGTCAGTAGTGGACACACTAAAAACCCAGTAGTGGACCCTTTTTTGTTCCAGTAGTAGACCCCTTTGAATTTTTTTCTTTAAAATTAAGGTGACCAAACGTTTCTATGTCTTGGGGACAGACCCGTTCTAGCGGTTTGTCCTCACATACATGAATCCCCGTTGAAGCCAAGATTTAGGGCTGAAATTTGAGTGAAATTTACGTCGCACTAGTGCTACACTATTGGTTATTGAAGACAGTCTGGGAATCACTAATAAGGCTAGCTAGGAGACATCCCATCACAATTTTCTGCTCGTGGCCGCAATGTCCTCCATGTTCTCATCAAAGTTAAACATTTGAGGGTAATAAAATGTCTTCGGACTATCCTAGAGGTGAGTTTCAGACCGTCGTTAACTGCTCATAGTGTAACGCTAGTGAGACATAAAATTCACTCATGCTCAACCCTCTAATTACTCACCGCAGTTATGCTATTTTAATGGCGATGTTTCAATGGGAGCTGAACGTAACCAACAAGTCCAATATTGAACCCAAAAAAATAAGGCGAATAAAAAAAAAATTAAAATGTCCCAAGATTATCCCATTATTCAAGCGAATTTCCATTTTGTTCTATTTTCTAAATTTGGGAAAGCCTGGGATTCACTTTATCCGCAGAAGATCGAAATTGTGATAGCATGTCTCCTTATCCTCCTAGGAGGGAGTCCCAGGACAATTGCTAAATGCGTAGCTTTAGAGTGACGTTTAAAAACTCTGAATTCAATTCTAAAATTGCGAGAGTACAGAATTGTTTCGATTACTGGATCTGACCTTAAAAGTCGCATGGGCCAGTAGTGGACAGGGCTGTCCACTGTGCGCAAATTTTGTCAGTTAAACTAACATTATTTTAGAACTAATGGTCGGAATTATTTTTGGTTAAAGGGTTTAGCAATAAACACCCTTCCTGATCATTGATCGAATCTTCAGAATTTATAGGTAGCTTATTTTCTGAGTTTAAAATTAAAGTGTTCATTACTGGTACAGGGTCCACTACTGGTGCGTTTACCTTACTAATTTTACCTGAAATGGTTTGGAATAACGCAAAGTTTTATGCGGTGACTTTAAAATGATATCTCTACCATACCAATGGATGCTGCTTTGTGGCTAATTAATCACTTCTTAAAATATATTTATGTTCTTACAATTACTTTATAGGTAATTTTAAGTAATAACTTTCTCACAAATAAAATGGAGGCACTTAATATACCTTATATCGAAAAGAAAATTTGTATTTGTTGATTTTCCGAAAGATATTCTTAAAAATGTTTAAATAAACTTATAATATTTTGTTCTTGAAGAGCATTATCGGCAAGTTCCAAGAAATATGAAGTTTTCCCGACCCATAAATCTATTGGTGTTCTAGAAATTTTTACGATATAATATTGGTGTAATTTTAAATCTAATATCGTGAGAAGTTTTGCATTGTCTATCATTATTATGATAATTTTTCTCAAACGTATATTCTAATCTTTCTTCAAAATAAGTAATACATCTAAGATAAATACAATTTTTTTAATAACATTTAAAAATAAATACTGTTACACGAACTGTAAAATTCATTTTTATTTGGAAGTACTAGTACTTTGCAACACTAGATTTTATTATTATTATTATTATTTTCATTTGTATTTTATTTTCCAATTATCAGATGGTTTTTATTTTCAATACATTTTTTATTATATGCTTTGGGGTCATTCCATAAAAAAGTATTATTTTAATTTTTGCATTTAATTTCAAGTAATATAATATATTTTTAAAGAAACTAGTAGATTTAAATATTTTTTAAAAATGCGCATTCCTTTAATTTAGTTTAATTTTCTGAATTATTTATTTTCAAAAATTTTCCTACATAAAAGTCTGATAATTACATTCAGGATGTAACACGCATTATAAATTTGAATACTTTTTTATTCCCTTTTTGTAGTTCATTAAAAATTTCATTGCATTGTAATGTTAAAGAACAAATTTCGTAATTCCCTTTCTGAACAAAAGGGAAAAAAATAATGGCGGTTTCTACACCAACGAAACATAAAATGTTATTTGCGTTAGATTATTATGCTGCATTTCCTTGCATTACTCACTTTTTTAACGATTAGAGTATCCAAAATAATAGTCTTTTATTACCATGAATTTAAATAACGCTTTATTCTTTTGTTAATTAAGTAAATTTTGTTCTTTGCTTATAAAAAAGTCTGTTGAATGCATAAACAAACAATTTTAGACCGCATTTTAGTGCATATAATCCTTAATTAATTATAATGAATCATTTTTCGTTTCGCTGAATAGTTTACCTCTCATAAAATATAAAATAAATTTTAATTGCGTTAATTATTAAGTAGTAAGTAAGTACTATATGTTAACATATAAAAATTTTTATAGACATCATTAGAAAATTTTGGAAATATATTAACTACGTTAATTAAAGCAATATTCATCGCCATGAATAGAAATAAAAAATGCAATACTTGTATATCACATCATATTTTTCTTTAAATCTAATCTAATCGCAAATAATACAGAAATCTATTTACATTTTACAGAAGTCGAAATGATCTTTTATTATTATTATTATTATTATTATTCACACGCTTCATTATTTTGTCGCCACTATTTTAAAATAGCAATTTTTAAATATTATTATAGCTTTAAAACATATAAAAAATATCATTTTGAAAGTAGTATTAATTAAATATTAAAATTCACGTAAAAATCTAATACAGCTGTCCCACTTGACTTCCTTGACTTGATGAAATATATTTTGTGAAGAATGTCCCAACAAGAAATCCTCATTTTATATGCACCCTAATTAAATATGGAGTGGGAGCCCAAAATATCGACTTCACCCGTCAAGTCATGGTGATGAAGTGACACTTTGATTTCTTGATTAATTTCGCCAGAGCTCTAGTCGCCGCCAAATTCAAAAAGTACAGAAAAAATGGTTGTAATTATGTTACGTATAAATACATACAATTTTTGAAAAGGTTACAACATGATTATAATTCTGACGGTCCTCACTAAACGCCAAAACACGCCATGAGAACCCGGAACTTTTGAGCAAAATTAACACACCATGTTATGAGACAAGGAGTCCACTTATGGCGACAAAACTGCATTTATTTATAAGATGAAAAGAAACCGAACTAGGAAAAGTCAAAACAAGCTATTGTAGATCTGCATTAACGTTAAAGAACGACTAATATATGATCAAAGGTTTCTATACAGTTGCAATAAGCAAAAGATACATATGTGAGAAGAAGCAGGATGTAAAAATTTAAAGAACATACTGTATGAAAATTTAAGTTGCAATTTAGAGGTTATGAAAATGTGTTCGTTACATATTTTATTTTATTTTTAATATAATAATATATATTTTTAGAATATGTGATTATCGACATCACAAATTGGTTTTTATCTCGATTAATCTGTAACGAAACTGTGAAATGAACTGATCATAAAAAAATTCTTGTGTTTCGAGGTCCCCAAATCAAACTCAGCATTCTTAAATAAGAACATCTATATTTTTTAAGCATAAAAAAAAATATTTTCTTTTTCAAAGAGTATGTTATGGCCATCACAAAATATCCTGCCATATCATTTTCTAATATAATTTATCTAATATAGACTTTCTAAAATGCATTCTAATATAGACGTTTATCTGTCAGAAAATCAGTGAAATCTGAAAATATCTACATAACACTGAACCCTATCTCTCGATATGCACCTAAAAGGAATCAGCGTAGTTTTTCTTAAAAACCCTTTCACATATAAGTTTGGTGTAGTTATACACAATAAAACTTGAAATGAAGCGTTGCCATTTAATAAAAGAAATACAGCACAGCAGCTCCACCTTTCGGCCGAAATGCACCCAAACTGAGTCAGCGTAATTTTTCGTAACGATCTTACATATCAAATTTTGTGACCTTATACATTAAATATACTGAAATATAGTATTACATATCTGCCAACATTGCTAATTTTTCAATCAGATTTATACACCTGAATCTTTAAAAAGGAATCTGTTACAGATATTTTTGACGAATAAACAAAATTAAATAAACTGAAAACATTTATAAAAACATTCCAGTGCAAAATATCCGTTGAAAACAACGGAGATTTGGCAGCTATAGTTTTCTCGTAAGAAAATTTAAGCATAATAACACCATTTATCCGTCGATAAGCACCCAGTTTTAACCAACATATGTTTTCTTATTAACAATCTCACATATAATGTTTAGTGCACTTATATTTTATATAAGCTATTACTTTTCTATTTAAGAGAGAAAAGAGCAGAATAAAGCTCATCTGATGAAAATAATCTCATGACATGGCATGCCTAATGAATAGAAAAGTTTGAAATAGATACGACAGTTACAGGCCATAGATACGTGACAGTAACAGGCCTCATGTGGGCATTTTCGTGTTTACAGAGATGAAATATGACTGAAAATATAACCGTAAAATAGCATTTGAAGTCTTTCTCGAATCGAGTAATTATCAGAAAGCTAAAGTAAATAAGTTTAAAAGAAAGTCCTCTGGGTGAACGATCCATTGAATCTAAACAGAACTTTACAAACATCTTAATATTTAAAAATTTATCTGTCTGCTTGAAAATGTACTCCGAAAAATACTTAGCTGCTGGAAAGGAAAAAGTTACGTTACTTTAAAGAATTTTCATAAAAAGTTTGCAAAGCGGGAGTTTCGATGTAGTTGAGTCAGGTTTGTAGTTTTTACTCTGTTCACTAAAGTATTCAACGAAAGTTAGCTAGTACCCTAACAGCACACTTATCCATAGTACATCCTGAGGATGTCCCTTGGATGTATTTTCATCCATAGGATATCCTGAGGATGTCTTGTGAATGAGATGTGCTGTTAGGGTAGTTAACGTGCTTAAAAGGAAAGCTTCAGACTTTGCAAAATTTCACAATTAAGTTAGTTTTGAAAAGGTTTGTTGGAAACGGGGTTGAATATAAATGGAAATAATTTTTCGTATTACAGTCGGCAGCAAAATGATAGAAGAACACATCCACATTTTTCATATATATATATTAGTTTGATCGCTAAATTTTATCGTCAAATTACTTTTTTATAAACAGCACAAGACTGAGATCATGACTCGACATAGCTGCCAATTTTTTTAATTTATTCCGGAATGTTGTTAGCCCCACCATTTTTTCACACCGTAATCTTTGTAGGAAAGTTTTATTCAATATGTAATTGCGATTAAATATGAAGGCAATTAATCTAAAAATATTACGGTGTGAAAAAGGGGCGGGACTAACATCATTCCGGAATAAATTAAAAAACTTGGCAGCTATGACTCGATAAACATTTATTTAAATAAACAGTATTAGATGTACGAAACAGGTGTACGAATTACTGTTAGTGCTTCAATAATCTTGCTGCCGACTGTAAAGAGATGTTAAAATCGTGATAGAAATAAAATAAATGTAGAAAAAATCAAAACAAAACAAAAATTTTAAAACGCCCTAAATAAATTATGTTTATTCTACAAAACAATATGATATTAAAATTGCGTTTAACATCATTTTTTCAAAAAACTGACTTTTAAACAATATATTATTTTATTTTGTTTGAATAAAAGTTATATTTATTGTCTGCATTTAAAGTCTCTAGTTATAGATTACTTTACACCAAATATCTTAAATACAATATTCAGTATTTTTAATTCAATGCAAAAATAATTAAATTAGGATCTAGGTACAACAATTCGCAACATAGAACGTGAGTATCTCTATATAAAAGAAACAATGAGTTTTAAAAAACTATTATATCGCACATGAACATTAAATAGGCTTTAATCATTATAAAAAGATTTTATTTTATCCCATAATATTTTTTAATATTTATCTTGAATTTTTAATTATTTCTCCTTTAAAAAAGTTAGTTTTAATACTTTTTCGAGTGTTTAATTAAGCCTTCAGATATTTAAAGGATTTAGAATTAAATCTCATTTGAACTTATTCGAATAAAAAAAGTCATTAGTCAGTCGAGCTCTAATTTAAATAAATGTAAATAAATATAATCTCCTTGCAATTTTTCCTACATTTTGGTGCACTTAAATGGAAAGAGATTTAAAAAATTAATGTAAAATCAACAGATGCTGTTATTCTCAATGAAAAAAAAAGGAAACCCGTTAAAATTTTATCATTTTCTAAAGACTTTTGGCAGCTAAGAATTTAAGTTTTAAATAAATAAATATATATATATAATTATACGTATTATTATTAAAGTAATTAAAAAAAAAATGTGTTATTTAAATGTAAAAACTGAATGATTTAAGTTTCAATAGAATGTTTACATAGCCTTTGAATTACAATTACATGGAAACTCAATAAGGAAATTTTTTCTTCATTTTCTTTTTATTATAATTCAAATGAAATAAAGCTTGTCCTTTATATAGGGTAGGTGTTCCAGTGATTGGCGCGCTCCAGTAATTGACATCCATCCCGAAATAATTCATAAATAAGAAAAATAATAAAATCATATATTTTACATATAAAAATTTTATCACTGGAGCATAGGTTGCTAATAACTGGTAAAATGAATAACTAGCAGTGTCAAACACTGGTACATAGGGGACCAATTACTGATAAAATGAAAAACTGACAGTGTCAATTACTGGAACATTGAGTGGGTGTTAAATAAAAATTCATAATAATAATAATAATAATAATAATAATAATAATAATTGTTATCAAATGTATATATTTTAACATATATGTGATTCTGGATGTCTTTCATACCATATGTACTAACTTAAGATTTCTAAAAATATTTTCTGATGACTAGAGCATTAAAAACATCAGAGATTGCTCTAAAAGTGTCAATCACATGTGCACTTACCCTACAATAGTTATTCGTTTTAGAAATCAGTACTTTTATCAAACTTTAAAAGATATTTATGTTGTAGAAAATATCTAAGCTTAAATGAATATGCTCCATACACTTACTAGTACTTAACAAACTTAAATATCTGCATTTTTTTATGCATTCTTTTTTTTTTTTAATTTGATTAAATTTGACCTTTAAAGATGAATTATCTATTTTATATATTCGTTCCTTGAAAACCCAGGGCATTTTAAAACGCATAATGCCATTAAAATCTTAAAAAAAAAAAGAAAAATATTTACGAATTTTATATTTTCTTATAAATGTCAACGGTGAAAAGTATAATTGTTAGACGGGCTTTATTTTTAAACTACCATTTCTCTTAGGACATAGTTATAAATGGGAAAAAATAATTATTATCTTACAAAGTCACTTCAAATTCCAGGATGAAATAACAATTTCAGTTTTAATAATAAAATAACACTTTTGTTGCTGTTCTTCATTTTAGTATACCAAGATTATTTTTTAACTAAATGTAAGTCTAGAGACATAGGTACCATTTTAAATTTTGTAATTGCCGCCCAAACAGTGTAGGCTTTAGCGTTCCTTACTACTACAGGGTTGGACCTGGATACGAATCCTGGAGAAGGCATGGATGCGTTGCCCTTGTTAGGGACAGCGATGACCGTCCACTGCGTGCTCCTTCACAAATGTTTATTAATTCGACAACCCCCCCCCCTTCCAATTCCCTGGTTAATGCTTAGTCGCAAGCTCCGCGCCACTGAAAGAAATAATAACAATTTAAACAAAATTGGTTTTCTGGATTTTCTGTGACAATGTAATAATGATCATTTGAAACGTTTCTACAGTTAAAATAATCCCTTTTTATCAATGGTTGCAAAAATAGTAATAGTTTAATGATAACACTTACAACCTGTAGAATAATGCATTGAATATGATAATGTTCTGTATGATCGATTCCTTTCCGACTGTACATTTATCATTCGATTCCAGATAATTACTTTGTAACGTGATAAGCAAAATGCTCTAAAATTTTCTCATCCTCAAATTACTGCTGTTATTGCATGCGTTGTAAAATTTCAGATTTCATTGCATATATATATATATAAAGTCGCTTTTTTTTTTTTTTTTTTCAAACCCAATAGTTCCTTTATTGAACAAATTACTCATAGGTAGTTATATAACAATTAGTTTATGGAAAATTTCTCAGTTTAAATATCTTTTCTTCCTTCAACACTAACGAGTATCTGACTAATTTTAAGCATCTACACTTTTTCTAAAAGGCATTTTCTTATTCAGAAAAATGTATTTCTTAAACGCACACACTCTCTAACAGAGCCTGATAAAGAAGAGTGGGTTCAAGGCTTAATGCACATTCGCCTCCCCCCCACACACCCATCATTTTTTCCATGGATTTTATCGCTTTTTGAAAAAGAAAATAATAATTGTCATCAAATCTCACCATTATTTCCCTCCAAAATATATGTTTCAGTAAAATATTCCCTTCGTAAAAAATTTCATTTCGCTTTTAGGTGTGAAATTTTTATGAATTATTTTCCAACACATATTTTATATATTTTTAACTACATTTTTAAAACTGTAAACCAAATTTCAGGCCCCCTAAATCAATGGCCCCTGGACCAAGGACCAGTTGGCGTTATGGTTGGCAGTGCGTTAATCAGGCCCATTATTTCCCTCCAAAATATATGTTTCAGTAAAATATTCCCTTCGTAAAAAATTTCATTTCGCTTTTAGCTGTGAAATTTTTATGAATTATTTTCCAACACATATTTTATATATTTTTAACTACATTTTTAAAACTGTAAACCAAATTTCAGGCCCCCCTAAATCAATGGCCCCTGGACAAAGGACCAGTTGGCGTTATGGTTGGCAGTGCGTTAATCAGGCCCTGCTCTCTAATGAATTAGAAACCTTAGATTAATATTTAATTGGACTTCTTTTATCATTAAAAACAGCTCATAATCGATTTTACATGCCTCTGGAGCGCATTTACGTCAACAATCAACCATACATTGGCTGCACAGACATTAACATCCTGTAAATTGAATAGAAGAGGAAATTGCTGTCGGATGCGCCTTTCAAATATGTCCCAAACATTTTCTATTGGATTAAGATCCGGACTTTTCGGCGGCCAGGGAAGCTGTTTAAAGTAAGATTGGTGTTCATTAAACCAATATTGAACGATTCTGTCACGATATATAGTTGCATTATCTTCCATGAAGTATTTGTCATCTACGGAGTAAACACGTTTCACTGAAGGATGCACTTGCCCTGCCAACAGGTCCAGTTCTGCACCGCCAGTTCTTCATTTGTTTATCCTCAAATAATACCAGGAGACCACTTCCACTTCCACACCAGCAAAACAATCCCCCCCCTCCCCACCATTATAATACTTTTGCACACTGACGCCGCTAGCGAGTATCTGCAGAAGCTCTGACAAGTTTCTAATCCATTAACCAGCGTGTACATAAATTAACTATTGTACATGTAGCTTGCAACATGTAGTGTAGCACTGATGTTTCCTTAAAAGTCTAACCAATCAAACTATATGATTAAAAATACTTTTTAATCATGTAGCGTACATCAACGCTATACTATTCATACCAGACCAGACATACATTTATTCCATTACGCTAGTAGTGGTATAGACTCTGTTTTGTAAACAAATCCTTCCTGCATTCTTAAAGAGTTGAAATAAAAGATTGAGTTAAATATACTTCATATTACTTCAGTTGCAATTCATATATTATTAGTAATTTATATGAGTGGTTTACAGGGTGTTGGAAATATGCAAAAATTACAAGTTGTAAAAGGGGAATTACACACAAAAATATTCCAAAGATAAAAAAATTTTAAATGTTTCATTAAATTTTGCAACAATATACATTACACTAAAATAATATTGAAGTTATAACTATTTGTAACATATGTATATATATATATATATATATATATATATATATATATATATATATATATATATAGAGAGAGAGAGAGAGAGAGAGAGAGCTGCAGTTTCAATAGCGTAGCTGTGCATAATTTTTCGTATTTCGCTATGGTTATTTATAGCTGACTGAAACATAACACTTTTGCCCATAGAAAAGGGAAAAGTCAAACATTTTAATTCACTGTAACTCGGCAAGTTTCGGTCGTAAAGGGATGGTATTAGCATTATAATTATCAACTCACAAAAGATATGGCTTTGAATCTGAGAAATAAAATACTACTATATTACTTTTCAGTCAGACACTTGCAATTAAGTACAGTTGGTAACAAAAGTGTCCGAACACTAGCAAAAATTCCTATATAAATAAAGTACGCTTAATACAGCTTCGCTAAATAAATCCTTGTCGAATCCTGTTCTTAGACTGACTAAGAACGGGATTCGACAAGGATTTATATAACAAAACAGTATAAAGTGTACTTTTTTTTATATAGGAATTTTTGCTAGTGTTCGGACACTTTTGTTACCGACTGTATAATAAAACATTTTATCATATTAGGGAATATACTTATAGTTGCAACTTTGCTCGAGGGAAATTACTGAAATCTGAACGCGACAAATTTTAATTTAACTTTCTAATTGCTTTAATTTTTATTACTATTATGCATAACACAGTATGATAATAATTCCTTAAAATAAAAAAAATAATAATAATTGGTAGTGCAGATGAAACACAAAAAAAAAATAAATAAATAAATAAATAAAAAATGGATTTTTTCATAATTTTTGCAGGAGTGCATACATTTCAGTAATACATGCAATTCTAGCTCATACTAATTTTAAAATAATGTATTTTTAAAAATTAAACTGTTTTTAGATTTATATCTCTGTGATTATAATAATTCAAGAAATAGTCAACTGGTGTGGGTAATACTGAACCCTTTTTTATGAAAGTTTTTAAATGAAAAAATTAAAATATATTGCACTTTCAGTTACCGCCCATGTCGGCGAATTGTACTTATTATTACTACTATTATTATTTTTTTTTAATTTAGTTAATCTTACCTACAGAAGGGAGTATATAAAATCTTCCAAGACGAAACATTTGTCTTACAGTGTACACTGCATTTCCCCCCTTTTATTTAACGTCATACTAATTATGTTAATCATATAACTAATACTCATCATACTAATTATGTTAATCACAATTATGTTAATCATACTAATAACGTTCACAAATCGAAAAATAAGTTTATATCCTAATTATTCAATCCAGTTTGAATAGATATATTTTAATAATATGTTATAAATGAAATAATGCAATTTTTAAAGATAATAATAATAATGTTAATATATTTCTTTCTTTTGTTTTCATTTCAGCACCCCCGACATCTCCTATTTTAAAAGTGATAAGCACTTCTACGAACAGCATCACCATGAAGTGGGAGAAGGACTCCAAAGACCGATCGAGCATTACAGGTAATTGGGGTGTGTAAAATACATATTTAAATGATTTATTTACTTTTATTTATCAGTTTTTGCACTGTTCTATTTTTATTTATTTATATAAGGTAAGGCTAGGAGAGATTCCGCACATAGCGGATCGGCGGGAAGGAGTAGAGTGGGCGTGCTGAGACTCTAGGTAGTTCTACTACAGCGTCTAGAATAAACAGTGTGGCAATCGCCTATAACCGTGATGTTAAAATGATGCTACAAAAATTAAGCTTAGCCATATGTCGCTGTGATCGAAGCTATTGCTCAAATCGAAGCCCTGATTGGCTTTTCCCAGTTTCGTTAGTTTAATCACGTGATCTAAGCATATAATTAACCAATAGGGAGTCTCGGCTTTGTTGTCGTGACACTAGCTTCGATTACAATGACATCTGGTGACAGGCTTAATTTTTTTAGTACAATTTTATTCGCCGCTTTCCACACTGTTTATTCTAGACGCTGTAGTTTTACTAAATCAATAGTGCAGTGCCGACTTGAATGTGCATATTGTTTGCTTCAAGTGCTTAAGATAATACGTGGTTACTTTGTCTAGTTTTCATTTAGGATAGTTTGAATTTTTATAACTATTCCTAGGAATTTCTATAGAGGTAGATTTACTACCATTCTATATTCTTTTATTATTACTTATTTTTATGTATATGAGAAAAGAGTATTATAAAATATTTTTAAATTAAACTATTTCTGATGAACTATATATGTAACTTCTGGCAGGTGTTTGCACGAATGCTACACCATTTACAACAGTAAGTGCAACGATTGTCTACAACGACATATTATGACAGCAAACCAGACACCGTTCAAATAATAAAGGAACTGCACTAATTTTTAATTAAACACGTTATCTGGTTGCTAAATGCTATTTTCCAATTTTCATTTTTCAATTTTCATTTTTCAATTTTCATTTTTAATAAATTATTAAATTGCAATAGATATTCCTAAAGACTTAGAATAATGTCGTTTAAATACAATTATTATTGTAAATACAATTATTATTGTTGCGCTTAATTATACTACAGCAATTTAGTTGTAGTATAATTAAGTGCAATCTCTCCTACCCGATAAGAAGAGATTGGGCAAAATAGTTCTCTTGTTTTTATTACGGCTGTTGCTTTAATTTACAGTATAAAAACAAAATAGTAATTGAAATACATATAATATGAATGAATTCAAAATTATTCGGCAATAGTTTCCAAAATAATAATAATAATAATAATAATAATATTTGTATTTTTTATATAATTCTTTTGAATAAAGTGCAAATTCGCCTAGATTTACCTTATTCATTTATTTTAAAAATAAGTAATAAATTTAAAAGATTAAGCCATTATTATTATTTATTTTTATTTATTTATTTATTTTTTAATCAAATGTATGAAATAAGAGAAAAAGTATCACTTTTCAAAAATAGGGTTATTATTTAATATGCTATTAAATCGTCTTGTTTTTCAGTCATGGGTATTTTTTAATCTGTATATATATATAAATTACGTGTCACGATGTTTGTCCGGGGTAAACTCCTAAACTAAGGAACCGATTTTAATGAAATTTTGCACACTGTGTGCAGTTTGGTCCAACTTGAGAGATAGGATAGTTTTTATCTCAATTTATTGTCACAATATTGTTTTATTGCAATTATTTGTTAATTATAGACCTTTATTAAAGTTGCTCCAAAATATCTGTGAGTTCCATAAGTTTAATTGTTGCCAAAAAAAAAAAAAAAAAAACGAGTTCATTTTCTTTCGACATAAAAATAAATACATTTAATCAAACGTGAACGTTAAAGATTTTATACACATTAATAAAGTACTAGCTAATGTAGTTCTATCATAGATATAGTAATATATATATAGATATATCATCCGCATGTTATCGTACAAAGGTTTTTGATGCCGAAAAAAAAAGCTTTGGAATCAGCATTAAGTGGTATTGAAAAAAAAAAAAAAAAAAAAAAAAGAAATATGAATTTGAAACTGTATCTGGAGTTTTTCATTCACCTTTAGTAAATAAATTATTCATAAATTTTATTTTTTTAAATATTGGTATGTATTCCCGTGTTTATTCACTCGAGGAAAGACGGTTATACGGTTATATTTTGGTAAAAACGTCGTCTTTTCCCAAGTGAAAGGAATCACTTTTTTTCTCCCCAATGATCACTCTATATATACTATACTATATTTATGAGTTCTATACGCAAGCGAAGTGTGATTCACTGACCGTCTGTGCAGCCAAGAAAAAGATTTCCTATGTTAATCGCCCATTGGATTTTTTGTAAAAAATTATTAAAAATCGAGGAAATTTATTTCCCGATTTGAATCCTTAATTCCCTTTTAATCCTTTGGGCATAGATATGTATTAGTTACCGTGTGCGTTAGATTAAGTTATTTTGCTCTCAAATTGACAAAATTTTAATTTTAAATTTCAAAACTCTGTCGTCCTTGGCGGGTTTTTTTTTTTTTTTTTTTTTTTTTTTTGGTATTTGGCGATCAAAAGCGTAACACGAAAATATACATGCCAGATGTATGTATTGTACGAAATGTAATATGTATTATTCATTGTACGTATGTATGACATGTAAATGTCGTATGTATGACATGTATTGTACGAAATATTATTTCATATTATTCATTACTCTTTTAATATAAGTTGTTAAAATAACCATGATTTTTGAAAGGAATTAAATATTTTCACCAGATAATTTGGCGATATTCTTTTTTTCGCCAAGGATGACAGAAATGAAATCTATTCCGCTTCAACATATTAGTATCTTATATCAGATATTTTATTTAGACATTTGAAAACAAATTTGACTTCAAACTATGATAGAATATTTATCATTTTCATTTTAATTAGTATATTATTAGTATATTAAATTTAAAAGTATGGTATATAAAAAGTTTTTTTTTTTTTTTTTTTTTTTTTTTTTTTTTTTAATCTTATAATTATTCTTACCTTAATCCTCAAGGTTTCCCATCTTTATTAACTTGAATTTACTATTAAAATTTTAACATACTCAAAACCTTCTCATCACTTCGTTAAAATATACTAAACTTTTCCAAAATCTTTTTCTATTTAAAATGATACATGTATTTACTTTAAATATCCAATATTTCGTATGATGTCCTATTTTAAAGTTTAAAAATATTTATCAAATTTACTTATTTTTCTGGTTTAGCCATATTGTTTTCCTTTTTATAACTACAGCTGTTACCATCTTTAAAATATTTAAAATGATGAGGTCATTTTATTGTAAAATTATCCATTATAGCATATATTATATTTCACTCCTCCATAAAATTTGATTTTAAAATCGTCTGTTTCTTTTATACTTTTATTTTAATAGAATTTAATTAAAAATGAAATTACATATTAGTCTTTTTAGCATTTTAATCCAAAATAGCTTTAAACATATTATATTTCACTCATCCATAAAAATTGATTTTTAAAATCGTCTGCTTCTTTTATACTTTTATTTTAATCCGCGATTGTAATGAAATGCTCACCTTATGGTGGGTTAAGGTGAAATTACAATTGACATGATAGCTTTCGGCTTTCGAATAGACGCCATTGCTTGCCGATGTTTACTTTCACATATATTTATTGTATAAAAATCAATAAATCCGGTAAAAATGATAACACTTACTGTTGTGTGCCACAGTGTAACTCCAAAAAATCAAGAAATCCAGAATTAAGCTTCCATTTATTTCCAAATGACAAATTTAAAATTTCAGTTGCTTCGGATAATGGAAGTAAAGAATGAATCAGATGATTTGGAATTAATATTTGTTCAGCTTCAGTTAAATATCTACTTCCGATCGAACTTTGAATAAACTGAAATATTTTTTCCAAAAGCAATCAATCTTCCATAATGTAATGGCGGAGAAATTATAGCACGAATACATATAGAACACACATATAGAACAAAAAATAATACACATGGCTATTATATTTACTAACAACAAAAGCTGAAAAAGCGCCACCTATCGATCATTACAAACGCGGATAGAATTTTAATATAATTTAATTTATATATTAGTCATTTTAGCATTTTTATCCTAAGTAGCATTAGAAATAATATATATCACTTCTCCATTAAAATTTATAAGATCCTACAATAAAATTAATTTGTGCTTAATATCAACTCTACGAAGATTTTTATCAATCGCTTCCAAAATTTGACTTAAGGTTCAAATCTCAATCCTGTAGTCTTTTACATCGGCTACAACGTTTTCGTCTTTATTCGTAAATAATAATTTGACTGTATTAAATAGTTTTCTGCAATATAATTCAACGTATAACTTAGTCACAGCAACGCGTGGCCGGGTCTGCTAGTTAAAGTATAAATTCATATGATATATAATGTAATTAATAACCTTATTATTTTTTTTTTTCACTTTATTTTACTTTCTTTTCCTTCATTTTGTCTTATACTCTGTTCTGTTTTGTTATTATTATTATTACTTAAATTTATTTTTACATTTAAAGTTATGATTTTTAATTAAAATAATATATATATATTTCTGAATTTATATTTAGATTTTATGAATCTGGTGTAAAATATAATAAAACTTAAATGTTTATTTTTATTCTTATTTAAATTTCATTTTATTTATATATCATTTAGCTAAAAAATATATATATATAGATATATATATATATTTCAATTATACCACCGAAGAGATATTGAATATTGTAATACTTCGTCTTCATTTTTAGTATTTCTTTATTTATATATATAAGAAGAGAGTATTAGATTTGTAAAAATTTTCGACATCCGTTTTCCGATGGATTTACACGTTTTGAGACGTCCTGAATACGAACTGACTATTTTTAGGAAATGTTTGTCTGTGTGTGTGTCGACAATTTTTGGACGCTGTGTAACAAGAACCAGTGGGCGGAATTTAACCACATTCAGAATCAATCGCTCGATAGGTGGCTCTTTCACCTTTTTTTTTTTTTTTTTTTTTTCAAGAATTTCCATGTACTTTCGTGTAAAGAATTCTCGACACATCGTTTAATAACCATATTATACACTATCTACCAATAAGTATTTGGACACTTCCGAATTTAAACGTTTTGACAAATATCTAGAAAAGTTCTCTAGAAATAATCTTGAAACTTTGGTAGTGTAAAGAACGTGTTATATCTCCTATTTTATAGCAAAAGTTGTGTCCTGATAAGGTAAAGGGGAGTAGAAAATAATTAACGAATAATCAAAATATTTTTGATCACCCTATTAAAAAGTAATGCTTTAAATGCGTTTTGGTTATAGCATGTGATCATGAGAATTTTTCTTATTACCTGTTTAATTTTTTATGAGACTGCCACATATATTTTAGGAGTTATACCTTTTTTTTAGCGCCCCCCCCCCCACCAAAAAAAAAAAAAAAAAAAAGACTCAGTGCAAAGCCATTTTTAGGAAATTTGGAATACCACGTTTAACACTGCAGTCTGAATGCAGAAGTGTTAAACATCTTGCGAGATATGAGCATTTTTACTAAGTAATTTTTAACTACGCTTACGCTAGCTTTTGAAACGTTTTATTTGCTCACTTTAATAGCTAAAAGTATTGAATAATTTATATGAAAACGCCTAACAAATAACGTGTAAATTCAAAAAGTTATGAGAAATAGAAGGGACAGAATTTTAGTCCTTCTTAAGAAAAAGGAAAATGATAGATGCTTTATATACAAATATTTTTTTTTTTTTACAATCAGCAAACACTGTATTACCATTGGGCTTTGATTGAATCAAAATAAAAATGTGAGTAAAACCCCTTATAGTTTTGCTTTTACAATATTTTGAGAGAACTGGAATTTTGTTCATTCTATCCCTCATAACTTTTTGAGTTTAAACGAAATTTGGAGTTTTCATGTAAGTTGTTCAATGCTTTTGACTGTTAAATTATGGATTTTTTTTTTTTTTTTTTTTTTAGCTAGCGCATGCGTAGTTAAAAATCATTTAGTAAAAATGCTCATATTTCGTAAGATATTCAACATTTTTGCATTCCAAATTTCCTATAAATGTCCTTGCACTGGGCCTAATACACTACGTGATGTAATTAAAAAAGTAGATTTTTATATGTTCAGTTAAGTTATATCTCCATGAATATATGTGGTAGCCTCATAAGAATTTATACAGACAATGAGAAAAATCCTCTTAATCACGTGCTACAATTAAAATGAATTTCAAGCATTAGTTTTTACAGGTGGATCAAAAACATTTTGATTTTTCTTTAATATTGTACTGGTCCCCTTTTTCTTTTCAGGACACAACATTTGCTGAAATATATGCGGTTTAACATGTCAGTTACACTATCAAAGTTTCAAGATGATACCAAAAGAACCTTTTTAGATATTTGACAAAATGTCTAAATTCCTAAGTGTCGGAATTCCTATTAGTAGATAGTGTATATATAAAACTTGTAAAAATTATTTCATTTTTAGTTACATGTATACGTATCAAAAAATAGCAAAGCCTTTTTCTTCAGAGGATTTTACACATACTTGCTATCTATCTTTAGTATAAGGGGAAAAGAAAAAAAAAAATATTCCTCAAATTTTAGAATGCCTAAATCAACAAAACTATGTTCAAAATGAATTAACTGTTAATTCTTAAAAATATTTTGAAAAGGTTACAAACGAAGTCTACATCTATTTTCAAGATTTAATAACTAACTAGCCAGCTTCGCCCGCAAGCGGGCCACTATTTAAATGAATCATTTTAATTAATGAATCACTATATAAATATTGAATCACTTATTAATACACAGAAAATGCAACATTGAAAATGAAACAGCAAGAAAGAATGATAATAACTGAATGAAATTTATAGGACACATACATTATAGTAGGAAGAACAATTGATTAAAATTTCAGGAAATTTGTAGTAATATGTACTGAGAAAACAGTACATAAAGCAGCGACCTCTGGGAGCAATAACAGCACATATCTGCCTAGGCATTGAATCGAACAGCGATTGGATGACATGTACGGGTAGAGCACTTCATGAAGTGTTAACACGATGCCACCATTCATCGATCGAAGTTACTGGTGAGTGATGGGGGGCCAGTCGCTTTTCAACGATTAAACAGTCATTTTCATTGGTGCGAGATCAGAAGAACGCGCTGGACAAAGCAACAGTCGAACACATTCGGCATCAATGATGGTCCAGACAATATGGACAACTTGCGGTCGTGCATTGTCCTGCTTAAATTGCGCTTCGGAGGCCTTGAACATAGGGCAGAGCTATGGGTCTTAACTCGTCAGAAATGTAATGGCTGGTATTGAAAGTGGCCTGAATGAAAACAAGAGGTGACCGGGACGTGTATCCAATGGTACAACATACAATCAATCCAGGTGGTGACTCAGTATGCGGCTACCAAAATTCTGATTACCTTCAAAACTGCATCACTGATATGGGCGCCATTAATGTGTGATCAACGATGAACCTGGACGCAGGAATTGCGTGAAGTCACTTTTCAGACAAATCACAATCCTGTTTACAGCATCAAGATTGCCTTATCAGTATTTAACGGCAATTTGAATAATGCACATTCCCAGCTGGGATTCGACTTCATCATACTGTCCATCATTTGCAATGATGTTATGGGTCCCCATTGGTTACACGTCTCGATTACTTCATGTTCGTATTCCTGACACTCTGAACAGCGGCCATTAAATTTCTGATGAGTTAAGACCCGAACCTCTGCCTTGTATTCGAGGCCTCCGTAGCGCAAAATTTAAGCAAGATAATGCACGACCGCAAGTTGTTTATATTGTCCGGACCTTCTTTGATACAGAATGTGTTCGACTTTTGCTCTGGCCAGCGCGTTCTCCTGATCTCGCACCAATGAAAATGACTGTTTAATCATTGAAAAGCGACTGGCCCCTACCACTCCCCAGAAACTTCGATCGATGAATTGTGGCATCGTGTTGAAGCTTCATGAAGTGCTCTACCCGTACATGTCATCCAATCGCTGTTCGATTCAATGCCTAGGCAGATAAGTGCGGTTATTGCTCTCAGAGGTCGCTGCTTTATGTACTGTTTTCTCAGTACATATTACTCCAAATTTCCTGAAATTTTAATCAATTGTTCTTCCTACTATAATGTATGTGTCCAAAAAATTTCATTCCGTTATTATCATTCCTTCTTGGTGTTGCATTTTCAATGTCGAACAGTGTATTTAAAACTTATTTAGTTTTGTAATTAAAAAAAAAAAAAAAAAAAAATGTATATATATATATATACGATCGGGAATGCCTAAATCAACAAAACTATCTTCAAAATGAATTAATTTAATTGTTAATTCTTAAAAATATTTTAAAACGGATACAAAATGAAGTCTACATCTATTTTCAAGATTTAATAAGTAACTAGCTTGCTTTGCTCGTTAGCGATTCACTGTTTTTAAATGAATCACTATAATTAATGAATCATTATAAATAATGAATCACTTCCTAATATTTGTAACTTATTTATTTATATAAGTTAAAAAAATAGAATAATAATAAAAAATAAATAAAAATAAAATGAAAAAACATTTGCGATCTGGAATGCCTAAATCAACAAAACCATCTTCAAAATGAATTAATTTAATTGTTAATTCTTAAAAATATTTTAAAACGGATACAAAACGAAGTCTACAACTATTTTCAAGATTTAATGTGTAACTAGCGAGCTTCGCCCGCTATCGGGTCACTGTTTTTAAATGAATCACTATAATTAATGAATCATTTTAAATATTGAATCGCTTTCTAATATTTATAACTGATTTATTTATATAAATTTAAAAAAAAGACAATTTGAAATATATATATATATATATATATATATATAAAACATTTGCGATCGGGAATGCCTAAATCAACAAAACCATCTTCAATATGAATTAATTTAATTGTTAATTCTTAAAAATATTTGAAAATAGATACAAAACGAAGTCTACATCTATTTTCAAGATTTAATGTGTAACTAGCGAGCTTCGCCCGCTATCTGGTCACTGTTTCTAAATGAATCACTATAATTAATGAATCATTTTAAATATTGAATCGCTTGCTAATATTTATAACTTATTTATTTATATAAATTAAAAAAAAAAGACAATTTGAAATATATATATATATGTATATATATATATATATATATATATATATATATATATATATATATATATAAATAAAACATTTGCGATCGGGAATGCCTAAATCAACAAAACCATCTTCAAAATGAATTAATTTAATTGTTAATTCTTAAAAATATTTGAAAATGGATACAAAACGAAGTGTACATCTATGTTCAAGATTTAATATGTAACTAGCGAGCTTCGCCCGCTAGCGGGTCACTATTTTTAAATGAATCACTATAATTAATGAATCATTATAAATATTGAATCACTTATTAATATTTATAACTTATCTATTTTAATAAATTAAAAAAACACATTTGGAAAAAAAAAAATCCTTTACTGTCAGGGATGAATTCGTTCCTGATCCCCACTGCCTACAGTAGCGCATATTTAAATAAATAAATAAATAATGACAATAATAATAATAATAATAATAATAATAATAATAATAATACAAAAAACTTAATATTCCTTGCGTAATGTATGTTCATAAAGTTAAAAAAAAAAAAGACCATACTGAAAGAACACGAGCCTCAATCCCTAGATACCTATGGAAATTGTTGAACAATTTTGAAAAGTTACATAGATAGCGAGGGGGAAAAATAAAAAATAAATAAGAAAATAAAGTTTTATAAAAGCAATTACTTTGTTTTTAATTTTTCAAATGTACTTCAATTTTAAACACATATAGTAATTCTAGATTCAGTAATTATTTCAATTTTTATGTTTTAGAATACACTCTTCACTTCAAGCATGATGACGGTTTATGGCAAAGCAAAAAATTAAGAAGCACTACTGACCATTACACATTAGAAAATGTCAGATGTGGAACTAGATATCACATGTACCTGACAGCTTCTAACAGCCTTGGTACAGGAGAGCCTAGTCGGTCTGTGACAGCAAGAACCAAAGGAGCAGGTGAGAAATACATTTGCTTAAATATGCCTTTTTCTAATGACAATTCATATTTTATTACGCATGAAAGAATATTAAAAGATAATTTATAATTTCAATTAAATTTCCTATTCTAACCTTTTGTCGGTTAATACTAATGCGTACATTGCTTCTATGTTTTAACTGTTTTTTAAAAACAATTTTTTAGAAAAAGACCGAAGTATTAACTTTCAAAATTTATATTGCAACTTACACGTAACTTGCATTTAATTGTGGTTTTTTTATGCATAAAATTTAACGCTGGGCATATCCGAATTCTCTCATTTCAGGCCAGCTATCATTTAAAATCTCCAACTTCCAGTTAAATTTATTGGTTTGCCCTCATTTTATGGTAGCGATCTACGGATAACAATAACAAAATAAATAAATAAGTAAAATGGGTAATGAAGAGTGGGAATTTGCAACGTTTCAGTTAATAAACCAATCTGCATGTCACAGGTGATGGGAGAGTCCTGATTTCTTACGTCTTATTGCACTTGGTTTTCGGTAAATGTCATATGTAGCTGTCCTATTATGAACGTTAGGATAAATAAAAAATGATTCTGAACTAATTGAAAGTATCCTGTCCACTGTTACTTCTTGCCACCACTCACACCAAACATAAAAATTAGCAAGTGGGAATTGGCCAACAGTCACGACGCAACATATTTGTAGTGCAGGATAATTGAAATTAAATTTCTATTATGAACTGACGTTAAATCGTGTAGACGGATGGCTTCGAAATTTGATATGCAGATGATTCGTGATATGCGAACAAGGAATTAAAAGAAATTAATTTTTAAAATGTCGACAGATGGCTCTTTGCTTTGAAAAAATGACATATTTAACAAATGAAATGACACACACGGCTAAAACTTTAGTGTATAAATGATAAAAATGCTTATGCATTCTGAACGAATTTGTTATATTTTCCAATTTTCATTCTAAGCGCCACCTAGTGGACATTTTTTTTTTTTTTTTTAAATTCATTGAGCGCATCGTGAATCATCGACATATCAAATTAGGTAGCAATCTGTTAACCTGTTTTGGCTTCAGGGGGCTTGCAGCGAAAGTTTCATTATAACCACCTTGTACGTCATTAAATTAAGGAGAGGAAATATTTAAATTTAATTAATACAGGACTCCATTTTCCTCATAATTATTTTTTTTTTTGCTTATGATTTATCATTAGTTTTATCATAGTTACGTATTTAATTTTTCACTAAAGTTTCTCTAGAAAGACACTTACGGAAGACACACCAATTAGGCCAAGGATCCACGTCTAGTCAATTGGTCTTAACCCTAATATCAATACCAACACTAAAGTTTCTCAAACTTTTCCTAATCCTAAATTGTTTTCAGATACAGTAATTTTCAGCAGCAAAATTCGAAAAACAAGTAGCATAATAATCGTCAATCTGGATCTCACAAGCGAGAACATTTAGCATTTATATTTAAAAAAAAAATAATTATAAATATTTTTTAATAGAAATGTTAAATGTTATAAAGTTTTCTTTCTTTTTTCCTTTTTTTTTTTTTTCTTTTTCTTTTCTTTTCTTTTCTTTTTTTTTTTTTTTTTTTTATTGCCGACTTTAAATTTTCTATTTTTTCTATTCTATATCTTTCATTGAAATATAACAATATTAAATATAATGAAATTTCTTTCAAACTATTTTAGTTTGAAAAAAAAAAAAAAAAAAAAAAAAAAATCCAATATTTAATTTTTTTTTTTTTTTTTAGAACCTTTTATTATGTCACTGTCTGACTAATTTTTGTTGTTTCTTTCCTACGACTTCATAACATTTTTTTTAAATATATATTCTAAAAATACTTACTTATTTCTTCCGGATTCATTGAATTACTTAATGCTGAGATTCATGATAAATATCATGTGAACTTCAGATTTTCAAAATTTAAAATTATAATTAACATTTTGAATAAAGGTTGGGTTTTACGTCGCACTAGTGCTGCGCAGATGGGCAATTGGCGACGGTCTGGGACACATCCCTAGAGATGGTCCGGAGACATGCCATCACAATTTTGATTATCCACGGAAGGGATGGCTCTCTCGCTTCGGTGACCCCCAGAGGTATAATTTCTATTGGGAACATGGAGGACATTGCGGCCACAACAAATTTTACGTGCACCAGCCACCATTAGTGTACACGACGGTCTTTGGCCGGCTCGAGTACCGAACCCGCAATCTTCCAATTACGAGGCCGGCGCTCTACCGATTGGACTACCGACTGGGCTGGATCAATGTTAAGTGTATTAAAATTTCTCGGAAACAATTATTATTATTATTTTGTTTTGTTTTTTTGTTTTAAGAAAGAAAGAAAGTGAAAATGTTTATTAAAAATATTTAAATGTCCCATGTGACTTCGTTTTTCATTTTTTTCCTCGATTTTACATCATTATAGCATAAGAATATCAATACATTCTAAACATATTTGTATATTACCAAGTAGATTGATTGATTAGTTATTTTTTTATTATTATTTTAAATATTTTTTATATTTGAGTGTTAGAAATTTGCATGAAATTTCTGTATTTAAACATAAATTTTTCTTTTTAAATATATAACTTATCAATCAATTCACAAAGTAATGCACAAATATTTAGAATATATCAATAAATTATAATACTGTAAAATCGAGATGGTGTGTATTGGTGTTTGGGAATAACGCCGATTAACTGCACTAAGGTCCTAGGCCAGACAGGGAGGGCCATGGATGAAGATTTTTCTGAGGGGTCCTAGTCCGTATTTACGCAAGTTTCAGAGAAAACAACGGAAAACTCAGAACGGCTCGGCCAATGAGCGTGACCTGGGATCGAACCCGGCACCTCGCATGTAAAATCGAGGAGAAAATTTAAAAATTAAGTCGCCCGAAGCATTTAATTTTTGTTTAAGTTATCTATTTTGAATTTTAATTTGTTTAAAAAATTTATTTGTTTTAAATTTCAATAGTTTTCGAGAAATTTTAATACATTTAATATTGATACATTTTAACGCTCATGTATGCTAACTCTGACGACTCTAAAATAGTAATAAATCTATAATAATAAAAGAAGATGTCTGTCTGTCTGTCTGTCTGTCTCTCTGTCTGTCTGTCTGTCTGTCTGAGCATCTATACGTTCAGCCCCTACTGAATGCAGAAGTATAAAATTTGACATACGGGTGCTCAGAAGCCTTCCCGAGGGGATAGTGAAAACAGAATTTAAAAATTTTAATTAGTTGCGGAGATATTAATTAAAATGTTGACCCATGTCGATCGAAAACTGACCAAAAATCCTTATTGCTTAAAAAGAGGCATTCTATCCGCAGACGATTTTAACGGCTGTGTCGAACGGGAACAAAACATGTGGAAGTCATTAATGTCACATGATCTTGAACTGGAGTTAAAAATTGCAAATTTCAAAGTGCTTCAAATTTTCTTTTTCCCACACAACACTTAATATACAACCTATTCAGCACAAAACCAACCTGCAGTTAAGATTTCATCAATTTTCATTAATAAACAAAGCAGTTACATTTTAATTGCAAATTAAATTTTATTCTAACACGTAATCTATCTTTCAATAGACGATAGGAGTTTCCATAGCAACAAAATACATTTGAAGGAATTTAAAAAATACTTTTTCTTTTTACTTCCATTTCCCGACTACCGTGGTATATATAGGTTTTGGGGACCTAAAAAATATTTATTTTTCTTTTTACTTCCATTAAACGACTACCGTAGATAATGGAATTAGAGATTTCAAGTGATTTACCTGTTTTAGTATGTCCTGATTAGGTTTTCTTTTGCATCTCAGCTACTAATTAAAATAATTTCATAAGTAACACATTATTTGAAAGCTTTGTTGATTTGGAATTGAACAGTATATTACAGAATTTTCTACCGCCAGATATTTTAAAATTTCAATATTTCAAATTCTAATTAAATTATTTTTAATACATCATTCGAAAGATATTTTAAAGTACTTTTCTATTATCGAAAGTGGGATTCGAGATTTCACCTGATTTACACCTTTTGAGGTCTCCTGAATCGGTTATCTTTCGTATCTCAGCTACTAATTAAAATGATTCCATAAGTAATACATCATTTGAAAGCTTTGTTGATTTGGAATTGAACAGTTGATTACAGAATTTTCTACCGCCAGATATTTTAAAATTTCAATATTTCAAATTCTAATTAAATTATTTTTAATACATCATTCGAAAGATATTTTAAAGTACTTTTCTATTATCGAAAGTGGGATTCGAGATTTCACCTGATTTACACCTTTTGAGGTCTCCTGAATCGGTTATCTTTCGTATCTCAGCTACTAATTAAAATGATTCCATAAGTAATACATCATTTGAAAGCTTTGTTGATTTGGAATTGAACAGTAGACTACAGAAATTTCTATTTACACGTTTTGAGGTCTCCTGAATCATTTATCTTCTGTATCTCAGTTATTAATTAAAAAAATTTCATAAGTACATACATCATTTAAAAGCTTTGTTGAGCTGATACACATTTTAAAGTACTTTTACATTATCGAAAATGGAATTCGAGATTTCACTCGATTTACACGCTTTGACGTGTCCTGGTTAGGTTTTCTTTTGTATCTCAGCTACTAATTAGAATAATTTCATAAGTAACACATCATTAGAAAACTTTTTTAATTTGGAATCGAACAGTGGATTACAGAAATTTGTACCGCCAGATGGCGCTGTAATATTTTAAAATTTCAATATTTCAAATTCTAATGAGCGAGGAAGGTGTTGCAAGTTCTAAAACGGGGATAAGGCGCTGCAGGTGCCACCGAGCGGGACTTAGCTAAAGTCAGAAATTTGAAAGATCATAACATGGTGAGCGAACAGGCTGTTTCAGATATTGAAAAGGGAAGAGGGCGCCGAAGGCGCTACCGCACGGGAATTTACTGCGCTTTCAATAAGCTATTTTCACGATATATCAATAAGCTGTTATTAGACCTGAAACGAGAAAAAGGCGCCGCAGGCGCCACCGAGCGGGAGTTTCGTAAAGTCGGATTTTTCAGGGATCGCGAACCAGCTGGTCGCCGAAGGCGGCTAGTAATAAATAATCAACGTCCACTGTCTCCTTAATTTGCACTCAAAACGAAAATGTGAAATGATTTGAAATATAAAATTTAATTAACTATATCATAATGTGAAAAAAAAAGACAAATAAATACATAAATACATAAAGTAATAATAAAATAAAATAAAATAAAAAGAGAGATTGTTGGTGTTGACGTTTAGGACTAAGACCTAGTGACTGCAGAATTGTCCTAATCCTGGGGTGGTGTGCCTGTCGGGGGGTGGGGGGTGACTTTTTAATCTGTCCCAGCCCATATTTAAGCGAATTTAGAAGAAAACGACGGAAAATTCTGAACGGCTAGATTGATGAACGAAATCTGGGTTCGAACACCGCACTTCCCGTCTTTCAGATTTGAGCCCAGAACCGTTCAGCCACTAAAAGAAAGAAAAAAGTAAAAAGAATGGTTCAGATGTTTTGCTTCAAAAAAATTCATAGTTTTGTATTATTAATATGTGATTATTAAAAAAAATAATAGTCATAAATCACACTTAAAATTTCTCAAAATTAAAATACGTTTATTTTATTTTATGTTATTTTATTTTCCCCGTGGTTCTGATGATTTATTTTTCTGAAATATAAGATAGATGGCAGCACAATCTATTTTTATTTGCCATGAAATACAAATAAAAAGAGAAAGTCAGCACTTTTACGTAATTAATAATTAAACGCCACACACACACACACACACACACATGTAAATTTAGGTATTTTAATACATTTTGCATATATTCTTTAATTATGCGAGAGAAAATGCACTTCTACAGTTGTTAAATTATAATAATACATATTTGAAGAATTTCATTAAATTTAACCAATATTTAAAGGAATGTTTAGTTTATTGAAACTAGAAACTACCCTAAAGGTTTATTTATAAACTCGCTGATTAGTTAAAATTAAGTATTTAATTGCAAATTTAAAGAACCATGAACAATTGCGTTTCCTTATTTTTCTATATATTTATGTTATTCTTATGCTTTTATTCATTTCTAAGTAAGCATGATTGAACAGCTATTATATGATAAATAATCGTTATAATAATGTGTACAAATATCAATGATTTTTTTTTTTTTTTTTTAACTCGAAAAATGTTTTCTAGTATCTATATGTTATTGTGTTCTTTTGGAATAAAAAAAAGGACGCTGTTAGTGGTTTTATGTGCTTATTAATAAGAGTAAATTCAGAAAATTTTCATTGTCCAAAATTTTTATTCTTCTGCGCAATTTAAAAAATTCATTTATTAAAGAGACTTTACTAATTTCTAAATTATTAAATAATATAATTTAGCAATAAAAGAAAACTTTTTAATTACATGTAATAAAGATACATTTTATTAATGCTTTATTCTTTTGCAAATATTAAAGCATGTTTTTTAATCGTTCGATAGATGGCAGCACTAATGAAAATAATTTGTCCTTTGTGAGTAAATCACTCGATATTCTAAAGTAAACATGATAAAATAAAATATCCATTTCTATTTTTCAAGACGAAAGGCTTAACTTGTAAAATATAATATTTCAATTATTAATATTTAAAAATAGTTTTTTAAAAATATATTTAAACTTTTATACGTACCTTGTTTTATGTTATTCGACATGCATAATCAAGATTAGTACGAAGTTTGGCACTTATATTTTTGTTTAAATAAATATATAAAATTTCATTAAATGAGGATTAACATGTTTCAAAAGTTGAGTTTTTCCCAGGAAATTTTAAAAATACGATAGTGGGTTTAAATATGCTATTAAACAAAACAATTCTGGTTGATTTGAATTTTTTGATTTAAAATATTTTTATAAGACGTTGATAGATGGCAGCACTAAAATTCTAAAAGTAGTTTTAAATGTTGTTTATTATTGTTCTAGCTCTGTTTTTACGGCCGTTAATATGTTCTCCAATGCAATAAGTACAAAGGGAAATGCCTCCATCGGTGTTCTTTCTAAGATCAAATCTGATCTTAAAAAAAAGAAAAAAAAAAAAAAAAAAAAAAAAAAAGGTGTGATAGAGTTTAAATTTAGACTAAATAAAAAAAGAAGTTAAATATCACGAGTAGGTGATAATAGGGGCTACTAAGACATAAAAGCTTTAAATAGTCTTCTATTAATGGGCAAGATATAGTCATATAGCTTAGTTATTAAAAGAGAAATAAACTTAATTTGAAATATAAAATTTTGTTCCATAGATCCCGGGTCTGAGCGTCTCGGGTCCAAAAATTCTATGGTCACTATTAACCATAGGGTCTTTTAGAAAATATTAATAAAACAATATTATACTGAATATATTGCACATTTGCTGCTGCCATTTATACAAAATACAATATTATACACTTTTCTATTTTCTGAGACGCAACTGGGCCCACCAACGGCCGAGCGGTTCTGCTCTCAAAACTGGTAGACGTTAGGCGCCGGGCTCGATCTCTGGTCACGCTCATCGGCCTAAGTGTTCGGAGATTTCCGCGGTTTTCTCCGAAACTTACGTAAGTACGTTATAAAGACCCCACGGAGGGCATCTCTAGAACATATTTTTAATAATTATGCATTTTTCTTGGTTTCTACCAAAAGGGTAACATTTTTTTTTTTTTTTTTTTTTTTTTTTTTTTTTTTTTGGATATTGTCAAACTGTTTCATGTATTATTGATTTTAACAATAATGCAGAAGCCTTGGTCATTTCTGAAGAATGTGTTCATAGTGATTGTAGAAGATACATTTACTTCAATTTAATGATTTGAACAATTTGTTACAAATGACGCTAGAGAATCTTTTATATCAAATGTATTGCGATTTAATGAATAAATTTCAATAGCAAAAATCCCAGAAATTATATTCTTAAGTGTGAAATCCCATTTTGATTTTATATTTCAAATTTCAGTAAAAAAAATAAAAATAAAAATAAAAATAAAAGACAAATGAATATTGAGGGTTTTCTTACTTTGTGAAGCTTTTAATGAGAGTTAAGTAAAATAGCATTGGTTTTTTAATGCATATGAAAAATAATCGCAACGGGTTATTTCTATACAAAAAACACAATTTGACGTCCACGTTAAATGCAATAACATAAAAACATTTCTGTCGAACATTACTTTGGTATCTAATGGGACATGTCACATCAGCCCCAATTCTCATTAGTCTACCGTTTTGAATTGCATTTAGATTTAATGTAATTTAAGTATTTACAACTTACCCAAAATAATGATAGTAAATAAGCATTTTTACATTACTTTGGTGTCTAATGGGACATGTCACATCAGCCCCAATTCTCATTAGTCTACCGTTTTGAATTGCATTTAGATTTAATGTAATTTAAGTATTTACAACTTACCCAAAATAATGATAGTAGATAAAGCAATATTACATTACTTTGGTGTCTAATGGGACATGTCACGTTAGCCCCAATTCTCATTAGTCTACCGTTTTGAATTGCATTTAGATTTAATGTAATTTAAGTATTTACAACTTACCCAAAATAATGATAGTAGATAAAGCAATATTACATTACTTTGGTGTCTAATGGGACATGTCACGTTAGCCCCAATTCTCATTAGTCTACCGTTTTGAATTGCATTTAGATTTAATGCAATTTAAGTATTTTCAACTTACCCAAAATAATGATTGTAGATAAGCAATATTGAATAAAAGCTTTATAATCAGATGCGACACTGTCTTAAATAGACTTAACCCTACAAGGCACCCAGTTCCATATGTGGAACACCGACTTTAATCGTAGCTATAGCTATAAAACTATTATTAGCGACATCTTTTGACATCTTGATAGAAACTACTGACATTTAGCAAAGTAGTAATACGAATCTTTATCTAAAGATGTCGTTCGTGTTTTTGTTATAGTGCACTCTGTGTGAAATTTGAATGAAAGTGATACGTTAGTCGTTTGTCTGAATTCAAAAATAAAAAAAAGAATAGTTATTGAACAGTTTTGACTCGAAAAAAAAAAAAAAAAAAGTACTGTGTGTTATAACGAAGTGTATATTTTGCAGAGGTAAGTAATTTTTTTTTTTTTTTTTTTTTTTAAATATATATTACAATAGTAAACGTATTAGTAAATCATATTTTTATGTATGTTCCACAGTTGAGCTAAAAAGTTGATTTTTCCGTAAAATATAGTTTTATTTTTATTTTTATAAGTTTACCCTATCTTCTGATCACTAACTACAACCTATATATTTTTGTCGCGCACTAAAAAAAAAAAATTGAGCCTTGTAAGGTTAAGCGTTAATTTAAACAAATGTTAATTAAACAGCACGACAAATTGAACATAATAAATGTTTTTTCTCTTGCTTTCAACAAGTAAATGCTTAAAAAAAAAAAAAAAAAAAATCTCAATGCATGCTTATATCTATTTTCGGTCCAGGAGCAAAGCGTGAAGTCAATTAGCCTTTGCCTAAAAATCAATCAACCTTTTGTATTGCTGGGTGATGATATTTACTTACAATATTTTGAGCTCTTAACTATTTACTTTTTGAGATATTTAACATATCCCATTAGCCCTCAGTCTCCCCTATAATCACATAAACCAACATTTTGCAATATTCAAGGCAGGCAAAAATGAATAATGAAACTCTTACCTATGAATTTAATTAAGGTACGGTATGGTATTAAGATTAAGGACGATTGACTGCGGTAACGTCCTAGATCTGAGAAGGATAGTGACCTCCGTGGAGGTCAATCTAATGAAGGAAAATAGTATATATATATATATATATATATATATATATATATATATATATATATATATATATATATATATATATATATTATTTATTTATTTACTTATTTTATTTATTTATTTATTTATTTTTTCAAGGAAAGAGTGGGAAAAAATCGTTCCTTATGAAAGTTTGATTTAGGACGAGAGGACATTTTAAAAATATGTGTAATATGTGTATAGAAACAAATGACCAATGTCGCTGTGTTTACGTATTAAATTATTATGTTTTCTGGTAAAGTATTTAAATTCGTCATATTTTTTTTTTAATAAATTTTCTTGTAGTAGTCTACAGGAAAATGACAGCAACATTTCTGTGCTATCTGAAAATAAATAAATATATAAAATCAAATCAAATAAATAAATATTAATATTAATATTAATATTAATATTAATAATCTCTTTCCCATAAATAAATAATTGCCCTTAATTTTACTGAATATTTTTGTGCGACCCCGTGAATCGAGTGCTAATCATACTATATACTATAGAAAGCATTGTTTTAAGACTATAAATAACATAATTCAATTTCATTAAGATTTGTCCAAAGAAATTTTATTAAAATTTGGTTAATAGAAATACCTTACATAGAATGCAATGCTTTGGAATACTTTTGCGTGTCCCTGTTCACAAACCAGAGGCGGTATTTACTAAATTTTCTATCGAAAATATTCGAGAGTGAACATGAATAACATATTTCAATTTCATTAAGATTTGTGTAAAGTAAAGGTATTAAAATATGGTTTATAGAATTATCTCCATTAGAACACAATCCAATGGAATATTTTCGGATGTCCCCTTACACAAACCAGAAGTGGTATCTATTCCATTTTCAACAGGTTACAACCGATAGTTAATATAAATAATATATCTGTATTGATAAGTATAAAGGATTTAAGTCCATATTCTTGATTTTTCCGGGACGAAAAATAAAGTTAAATTAACTAAAAACAAATCAGAAGAATCGATTAGGAAAAAGGTATTTCGTTGACTTATACCCTTTAAACCATTCAGTGATTGTCAGCCTTCATTTAATAACGGGAAAAAATTGAATTAAATATTTTATACCATACATGAATGGTAAATTTCTGACTTGAACCTTTTATTACAAATGGATTTTCTCAAAGACTAAATGACATAGACTTAAATCCTTTATACCAATGGATTGAGAATTTTTTTCTGAGTCTGACTATGTACTTAACTCAAAATAGACATTTTTGGACTTAAATCCTTTATACTTATCAGTACAGATATATCAGTTTCAAGAAATGCCATTCATATTTACGGGAGTTATAGCGCGGAAAGACAGATGGATTGACAGTCAGACAAAATGAAGTTAAAAGTATTTTTCAACATTATTGAAAAGTGTCAAAAAGAAATCTCACACGGAACATTTTTTTTTCCCCTAAGGGAGAGATAATTAAGCATGGGCTTCAAAAGGTGAAAAAAAGTAGAGACAAATGAAAAGAAAAATTAACATTATGCGTTGCTTTTACTGCTGCAAGTTGTACCAGCTAAATTAGTTTTATATACATAATTAATGTATTTTTATTTGAAAACTTTAGAATCGGATTAAAAAAAATAAATAAATAAATAAATAAAAAATTCTACATTTTTGTACGAATTTAGCATAAAGCTAAAACATCTACTAAAATATTTTACTGTGCAAAAGTTTTTCTTGTATATCTGATTGAGCATTATTCATTTGCCAGTATTCTTTATATTGTCTATATTTTCGTAATAATTAATGGATATCCGTACATTAAATATTATTAGCTTTCAGAAAATATTTTAGAAACAATTTTTCAAAATTTTAAAAGATTTCTGTTTACAGATTATGACACAAATATAAATTAATATGCACAACCAATATAAATAAAATAAAATTAGTTAACGTTCATTTTAAAAACTATTTTAAATAAACTTATTTTGTGCAAAAATGGTACAACGCAACAATAAACTTTATTTATTTATTTATTTATTTATTTTTTTTAAAATTTGTAATTATAATCCAGTCATATAGATATAGAATGAAAAATATGTAAGCATATAAATAATACAGAGAAAATTATTGTAACGGTCTTTAAGTATTTTTTAATGTTTGTAGTTTAACTCTATTTCAATACTAATTTTACCTCAGTTTTAATATCATTGTAATTTTTGTATTTCTTTTAAATGTATAAATTAATTTTTAAATAAATGTTTATTATATTAAGTGATATTTTTGAAATAGATAAAATTTAAGCTTATGAGTGATTTGTGAATCACTATAGTTTAAAAAATGAATGCATATTAAATGAAATTTTCTAGAACGTGATATTTATTTAAATCATATTTTCCTAAGAATATGCTCCACTAAAAAAAAAAAAAAAAAAAAAAAAGAGGAAGAAGAAGAAATTAAAAAAAAAAAAAAAGTAAAAAAAGAATTCCAGGTTTATATCATTAAATTTTGTTGTATGCAAATTATTAGATTTTTTTTTTTTTTTTTTTTTTTTTTTCTTTTTAGAAGTATTAAGACAGAAAGTAATTTTTATACTTGTTCAAAGATGGCAGCATCCTTATGAGAGTAATGAATACTTTGAAGAAGCAATCAGAATTCGTTTTTGAACAATTGATTTACCAGTTTCAAAATAAAATTATCCATCTATCTATCTATATGCATATACATAAAAAAAAAAAAAAAGTAATTAGACTTTTTTTTGTCCAACTATTTATAAAAATCGACAAGAAAAAAAAATGAAGTTCTGAATAACTTAGCAAATTCATTTTAGAGAAATCTTAGCAATTGAAAATTTTGTAGTTCCAAATTATAAAAGTTCATATAATTTATTTTTCAAACGCACGCAAATATAGATTTCTTATTATTATTATTTTTTTTTTTCTTAAGATTTTCTATACAATAAAGAAACCATTGCTTGTGTTGGGATTGGGGTTTGAAGAAAATTATGTCTACAAATAAGTATAATTTCACATATTTCACGATTTGTGTGGGAGAGCATTGTACATTTACAATAAAAGTTTCAAGCAGTCAGTTCTTTATATTTTGTTCGTAGTGATTTGCAAATAAAGAGAATCCATGTTATAAATTTTCTTGTTTTATATTACACAAGCAATTAAATATTTACAACTAATATACATTTACAATAAAAGTACATTTACAATAAAGTTTTATGCAGTCAGTTCTTTATATTTTGTTCGTAGTGATTTGCAAATAAAGAGTATCCATGTTATAATTTTTTCTTGATTTATATTACATAAGCAATTAAATATTTACAACTAATATACATTCTAATTACAGAATACTAAATAAAAAAGCTTCCTTTTGAAGCACTTAACCGCAATATAAACAAGACTGTATCCATTTTGGACCTTTTTAAACCTACTAATAATAATCTTTATTTCAGGTTTACTTCCATTTTGGAAGCCAAACGTTCAAGAATATTTAAATTTTCCATGATGCACCTTTTACATACATTCTTTCCCGAAATCAAATCAATTCTGATAAATTACTACGTGCTTCACAAAAGAGAATAATAAAAAATTGGCAGTAGACACTGAGGCCAATTGGTGTTGTTCAAACTGGAAGTCGGGGGAGGGGGGAATTAAAATGCACACGGTGAAGCAAAAAGGCTAATTGACTGCACTAGGGTCCTAGGACTGACAAGAATGCCTTCGAGGGAGATATTTCTAAAGTGTAGTTTCCACTGAGGTTGGTTGGAAACGTTTCGAGCGGGCCCTATTCAGAATCCTTTGATGTGGTCAAGCGGTTGGACCCGGTTCGATGAGGTTGGTTCGAAGGGAAAAGTCCGGGCCCTAACCCCCAGCTGAGATAATTGAGGGGGCTAGAGGCAGATATCTTTGTCAATTTTGCATGCTTTCTCTTGAGCATGCAAAATTGACAAAGATATCTGCCTCTGGCCCTCAGTTATCTCAGCTGGGGGTTAGAACCAGGGACTCCCAACCACGATCGAGGGTTTTGAACCCGGTTGACCACATCAAAGAGTTTTGAATAGCGCCGCTCGAAAGAGCCGTCAGTGGAAACCGGACTTAAAGAGTCCCAGTCGGTGTTTTAGTGAGTAAGAGAAAAAGAAGAAAAAAGAGACAGATTTAATTTTAGATTGAAACAACTCCCCCCCCCCACCCCAACTAAAGTATGTTACAGACTTTTGCTTTATTTTATTCGATGTAGTCAAGAGCAAAATGGTGACGACGATATTATCCAGTATGAATGACGTTCTTTTCATAATAAATTGGCCATTTACAGATTTTAATTTAGTGCTGAAGGTCATGAATATTCATGAAAATGGTTCGAAGATTTTCCAAAAGCTAGACAAATGACCCAAAACTTCATGCTGGCAGATGTCTAAATAAGTTATAGGTAGCTAAAAAATGTATGTTAATCCAGTAGTTATGTTTTTCTAAAATTGTGTCCACTTATTGTTCTCACATTCAGTGCAATCATTCTAAATATTTTAATATCATAGTTATATTTTGATTTAAATATAAACAAAAGGCGTAAAAAATAAAAATAAATAAATAAATAAATCCCGATTCCTTAACTTAAAATATGAACATTCATTGCTTAGCAATGGTTACTATATTCATTTCTTAAAAATTTTTTCGATATTGCTTTAAATTTTATTTATTATTATTTTATTGTACTGAATTTTTTATTTGCGATTGAAGAAAAAAGAAATAAAAAGATAAACCATTTGCATTTGATCCATTTCATCAGAAATTGATAGTAGAGTTCTAATGCATAGTAATCCCATTGCCAACTATTAGGTTTTTAGGCTATCGGAAAATTTTAATAGAAAGTTTTTTATGTATATGTTTTTTTTTTTTTTTTTTTTTTTAACAGCATTCACTGATTAAAAAAAAATAAAAATTTCTATTACATTTTTTCGGTTGCCAGAAAGCTTAAAAGTTAGTTGGCAAATATATAGAAAAAAGTTTTTTTAAAGTTCAGTTAAATTAATCCATAGTAAAACTATTACAAAAATAATGACTGAATGAATTGATTTATTAGCAAATTAATATTTAGAAATTAGAAATATAAAATTAAATACGTTGATGGTTGTGGAGGTGTGGAGGATTGTCTGCACTGGGGATCTATGCCTAATATGGGATGTGTCCGTGTGTGTGGGGGGGGGAGGTCTTTCTAAGTGATCCTATACCGTATTTACATGACTTTATGAGAAAAACTACGGAAAACCCCGATCGGCTATGTTGACGAGCTCAACCTACACGACATTTCTCATCTACTAGTTTTCATTACACACTCATAAAAAATAGATATTGCCTTCATGTAGAATAAATAAAGTCATTTTCTGAATCCCTAAACCAGAAATATAGATTTCCGAGATGTGCGTGAAAAGGTAAACAAATAACCTGGATATAGTGTAACCACGTTTCCTAAAACTAGCAGTGAGGAACAGTCCAAAGACTTGAAGGAGTGAGTTTCTTGGTCCTTTAAAGGTCCTTGAGTTTTCTTTTTTCTTTTTCTTTTCTTTTTTTTTTTTTTCAGTTATTTGGCAAAACGTTTATAATCGGAATTGCCGGGTCATATATGGGAAGGTAGTGTATTTAAAAGTTTGCGTGGTGTCAATCTTGCAACTTTCAACTGATACCTAGCTCCATCAGTGGTCTAGAACTTCTGTTCTCAAATTTGGTTCACGAGAGGTGGCAAGTTTGACCCTAATGGCCATATCACACGGGAGCATATATACTCAACACAACATTATAAGCAACATGTTCACTATGCTGAATGAACGAGAAACCGGTCAGCTGTCCGTAGGGTTTCCCCGAATTGATAGCGTGATGCATTCCCTTCTCTTTCCCTTCTCTAAAGGTATTCCAGGAAAAAAATCCTGTTTATTCCTCCTATTGATCAATTTTGATTAGCACGCTCAACATAATCAGCTTTTTTTAAACGGTTTCGTAAAAGTTGATCATCCGAAAACTTGCTGTCTTTGAGCAAAATCAGGCTGAGTATGTTGGGTATAATGCTGTGTTTAGTAAAATGCTGAACGAAAGTCTCTCGTGTGATATGACCATAAGTTACCTTATTACTTACAACTTTGAATAAACACCATAAAATGCAATAAACTCGCAACAATTGTTTCGGGTCGAAAAAACACACGACCCTTCATCAGGCGAATAAAGTAAGCACGAGTGCTGCAGTCAAAGTTTGACTGCAGCACTCGTGCTTACTTTATTCGCCTGATGAAGGGTCGTGTGTTTTTTCGACCCGAAACAATTGTTGCGAGTTTATTGCATTTTATGGTGTTTATTTAAAGTTGTAAGTAATATTTTTACAACGCCAGTTTATTGATGCTTCTTTATTAAACATAAGTTACCTTCTCCGGCGTAGCTGTTCAGAAACTTCCGTGATTTTTACCGAAATTCACGTAAATAAGATCCATTAGAAAGACGGCCGCATAAAGCATTCCACCCAAGTCTTTGACCCCCGTGTAGTAAAGAAAGTCCCTAACACCACTATACCTCATGTTATGTGATAAATCAGATGGTTTTGGATTAAAGTGTGAAAAGCCTTTTAAAATATCACAAAAATTTAAAAAATACTGGCAAAAATGAAAATTTGACTATATAATAATGATTAAGATTTAACTTAGACAAAATATTTAACTTCGGTTAAAAATTATACTAGTTGCTAACCTGGCGCTGGAATGTGAAAATTTGCAAGCTAGCACGCTTCTAACAGAAAATTACTGGTTTTATAGACAAATAATATTTAATTAAATTCAAAGTTAGGGGTTTTATAAGGCTAGCTTTGCATTTGTTATATTAATAATTTATTTTAGATTAAAGTAATATTTATTTTACTGAAACATGCGAAATACGATGCAAATAGATTTTCTTTTCGCACGTTTCTCTTCTTTTTTATCATATTATATTATATGTATTTATATATTTTTTTAATAAATATATATTTTATTTTTCTTAAAAAAAAAAAATAATAATAATAAGTAATAAAATAATAAGTAATAATAAGTAATAATAATAAGTAATAAAATAAAATAATAAGTAATAAAATAAAATAATAAGTAATAAAATAAAATAAAAAAAAATAAAAAAAAAACTCTTGTTTTTGTAATAGGCTTTGTGGTGGAGGTTTTTAAAGTTTATAATGAAAAATAAGGTAGTAGAAGCTAAAAATCTTTGTTCGAAAATATTTTTTTAAAATATTGCGAATTTTTATTTCCCCCTCACTCCCACCCATCTTTATTTTCCCCTTTATTTATTATCTTAGAAATGTTTAATGAGTACATTCTTGTAAAATTTGACAGAACACACACACAAATATATATATATATATATATATATATATATTATTATTATTATTTTTTTTTTTTTTACAATATATATATATATATAATCAATAACAATTTAAAAAATTAAAATTTTGTGTAGATATTTTTGATAAATTTATTTAAAAAATGAATTTCTATAAACTGTACAGTTATTAACAAATGAACTCTTTCATAAATTATATATATATACATAACCAATTACCATTTAAAAATTAAAATTTTGTGTAGATATTTTCGATAAATTTATTTAAAAAATGAACTTATATAAGCTGTACATTTATTAAAATACGAGAGAAATTTTACTCTTTCATAAATTATAAATTTTTTCTCAGAACTTTTCAGGTGTATGTAAATAATTAACTTACTGTTTAGTATAACTTTGAATTTTTTAGAAATAATCTACAACTTTTCTATCTTTGATGAAAAGGAAACTTTAAACATTCTGTAAAAAAAAAATATTCTTTTTTTCATGGATTTGATCGATATATAAAGTTTGTCTTTAAAATCAGATTTTAACCATTTGAGATACGATAATAATTAACTAAAATTTGTCGTATGTGAATGTTTAGTATTTTGTTTTATAAATATTAAGACAGAAAATATTGTTAATATTTGTTGACAGATGGCAGCACCACACTCCTTTTTCTCGGCTGAAATATGCGTTACTAAAGTATGTGAAGTACTAAAGTAACTTTTTTTTTTTTTTTTTTTTCTAAGAACGTGTAGATTAATAAATTAACAATCAGCAATGCACAAGATTAAAAAATTGTTTTTATATAAAAGCAAAATTCAAAATATTGCATTTTGAGAGATAAAAATTACATAAGATTACAAAGCATTTTGCTGATACAAAACTATAACATCATAATCCTTTGATGTGCAAAGTAGTAACATTCATTTAAATTAAACCTCCACCATTATTTAGATTTTTTTTTTTCACAATACATTTATGCAATATTACCTAAGAAAGGGGAATCACATTTATTAATTATGCATTCTTTTTAATGGAAATTAATAATAATAATAATAATGATGATGATGAACTTCTGAATAATCCTGTATTTTTTTCAAAACAGATTTTTGCATAAAACAGAATGGAAAATTTAGTTATTACTTTTATTTCCTGTTTATTTATTTATTTATTTATTTATTATTATTATTCCTTATTACAGGACTTGAAATCACTTTTAATTTATTCCGTAGAATTATTAGTACTCAACTATTTTCCCAAACATTTTTTTTTTCTTTTTTTTTTTTTCTGAGGAATAATTTTTCCTAATGTTTAAGATGGGTACTAATAGTGCTACAACATGTATTATAAACATTGGCATGTCTAGTATTATCCCAGCTAAAAAATAAAAAAAAGAAAGAAAGAAAGAAACTGCAGAAAAACTTTCAGATAATGTGAAGGTATTTGGAACAAAATTCATAAAATCTGCAGGATAAATGCAGTTATAATAATAATAATAATAATAATAATAATAATAATTGCAGTTTCGAAGTCAGTAATTCTTGTTATTGTTCCAAATATCTTCAAATTATCTGCTGCATTTTTTTTTTTTTTTTTAAGTTTTTATGAAGATTAGTTTTAGCTGTGATTCAAGTATATTTTTTAAATGTTTATGTAGATTTTACAATTTTATCAATTATAATTATCATTTAATTCAGAGTGTCTTATATGTCTGCATTTATTTACTAAGTTACGAAAATTAATTTTCCATTTAAACATTTTCTGTCGTTGAAAATGTTAATAAGCATAACATTTTTCACTCTTATTATTTGTTTTTTCTTTAGCTCCCATGCCTGCACCTCAACAATCCTTCATAACCCTCAACACAACATCAGTAACCCTCCATCTAAGCGGCTGGCAGAGTGGTGGTTGCCCCATCATGTATTACAACATACAGTATAAGCATAAATATCAATCACAGTGGACTTCGGTCCCTGAACGCATTCCTGCCACACAAGAAAAAACTGTGATAAGGCAATTAGTGCCTGATCGTGATTACATAATAATGGTGACAGCTCACAGTGAGGCTGGTGTCACACAAGGAGAATATAAATTCCGCACACTGCCTCTCATTTCTCAGCAAGGTAAGTCTTGGTTACATTTTTTTTTTTTTTTTTTAAATCTTCGTAGATTTATTTCTAGTAGAATGATATGAATCATTATATTACTCGTATTAAGGGCCCGCTTCACTCACCGCCGCCGGAAGCCGAAGCTAATGCTATTCTATGTGAAATTTTTCTTTACAAATAACTCATTAACTAATACATATTTTTTTAATTCTGTTTTCACATTCTGAAAATTCCCAGTTGTTAAATTGACGGACTTTTTTTAAAAAAAAAAAAAATATTTTTTAAATTTTTTATATTTTATTTTGAAGCTGCAAAATACGAATTTTCAATATGTGAATTTTTTAAAGTGTTTTTTTAAAGTATAAAAAAAAAAAAAAAAAAAAAAAATGCATTTAAAAAAAATGGGGCGTCAATTTAACGTTTGGGAATTTGCTGAATGTGAAAACAGAATTTAAAAATATGTATTAGTTAATAAGTTATTTGTAAAGAAAATTTCCCCATAGAATAACATTGGCTCGAGCTTCCCACGACGGTAAGTGAAGAGGGCCGTTAAGTTAAAAAAAAAAAATAGAAACGTTATTTATAATTATTTATAAAGAGGATAAATTATAGAATATTTTCTTACACATCCGCTGATGAAGTCACACTAATATAATGGGAGTATTTACTTTCAAAATCTAATTTATTGTTCTTTAATAATAATAATAAATAAAGTCACATTCCTTTCATACTAATAACGTTCGCATTCACTAAATCTTTTTTTCATAGATAAAGCCCACTCGATAATCCTTTCCTGTCGATTCTTTTTGGTGCATACGAAGTCTCAGACTACTATCATACATATAAAAACAAACGAAGGTGAAACTTGTGTAAATACGGGGGCTTTCTAGGACTCCTTAGAAATACCTCCACGGTGGGCACTTCCCCTCAGGTCTAGTACCTAAGTGCAGTCAATCGGCCTTAACCCTTTGAAGCAGATTTCTCATCAAACATAATTTTTACACTTTTTTGATAGTTTTAAGTTATTTTGGATCTAAATAAGTGGGAAATGTTATATTTAAAATTTTAATTAATTTTGGTTCTAAAATATAGTGTTGGGCACCGGTGTCCCTTTCTGCGTTAAAGGTAAATTCATCATGGGACACGAGCATCCCATGAATAAATATTTTTACAAATTGCACTTATTTACAGTTACTTAGATATAGGAGTAGCAATAATTCATTACTGATCTTTTTAAATTAATGAAATTTAATTAGAAATAAATTTTTGAAATTGGTTGATAAAATTTTTTCAAACTACTTTTATTTAACATTTTTATTTTAGTAAAAAATTTACTCTGATAATATAATAGATTTTTTATAGTAACTATTAGACTCTCTGTTATAATAAAAAACTATCATATAATAATAATATTTGTAATAAGAGCGTCAAAAAATAAATAAGCAAAAGGGACACCGGTGTCCCATGTGCGTCAAAGAGTTAATGTAAAACACCAAGCACACCGATGGAGCTTTTTAATAAATAAATAAATAAATAATCCTCAAGTTTCAGGAAAGTCTCTAAACTGATGCCATTGATAAAAAATAAATAAATAAATAAATAAATAAATAAATAAATAAATAAATTTTTACTCTTGGTTTGGAGGAATGAATAAAAAAATGGGGAAAAAAGATAATTTAGCTAGAAAAGAAAGGAAAATAACGATGATAATAAGCGTAACAATTGCAATAACACATTGATTTATTATTATTATTATTACCTGTTAATTGAAAAAAAGAAAAAAAAACTCTAAATGATAATTTAAAAGATTAGATGTATTTCTGTGTAAAAACCACCAATCACCGATTTAGCGGTTATCCTTGTAGGCCACTCCTATTAAATAAGAAAAAGAAGGGGGGGGGGGATTTAGCTAAATTTGAAGAAAACATAAATAAATAAATATATATATATATATTTAAAAAAAGTTTAAACGATTAATAATTAAAAAAATAATAATAATATTAAAAATAGCATAAATTATAATAAAATTAAACCGTAAAACATTATGGTACTTTTCTGCTATCGGGATCAGATTCAAGTAGAAAGAGAGAGAGAGAGAGTAATAAAAATTTTTGATATTCAGTTATGATCCTAAATTTGAAATGAAGTTGTTTTCCATAAATATTTACATTTAAATTACATTTCATAACTCAAATTCCCTTATTTCGATAAAAAATGCATTAAAATTAAAGTTATTAGAGAAATAAATCATTGAATTGAATAAAGTTCTTTAGAAAAGTTTATATTTGTACATTTCCATATTCTTATTTGTAAAAATGTTACTAGGTAAAGAATTTTAAACCGTAAAAATACACATAGAAAAACTTTTTGTAAAGTAGAATTAAAACTGATATTTTCGGTTATATGTATAAAATAAATTCATAGATGGCAGCACATCCGCAGATACATTTTACTCAAATTTCAAAAATTGTAAAGTAAACTTAGAAAAAATATATGTGATCGATTTTCCTAAGTCTTTAACTTAATATAAAATAATTTTAGATATGTTTTTATTATAAACTTGTTCGAATTTATTCAGTTAGATAAACTTGTTTAAATTTCTATGAAATATATACTTAATTTTTCTGCTAATAAGTCTAAATGTGACAAACCTTATATATTTAATATTTTCTTTCATTTTACCTTTTTTTTTTTTTTTTTTTCTTTTTTTTTTAATTATTTGTAAGAATTAACGTTATATTTCGATCTAACACATTAATAAAATTTTTGGCATACATAATTCAGAAAATATTTAATTCTTTATTTTTCAATTATTTTATTGTTAAAAAAAAATAAAAAAATCTTCAACTAACCTTATTCAAAGAAACACAAAAACTTGATTTTCCGCGTTCAAAAAAACTTATAATATTCAATAAGATAATACTATTTTCTTTAAATAAAAACTTAATTATTAAAAAAATGATTTGGTTATGAGTTTTAAACTATAAATATTATTTAATAACATTTATAATTATTATTTCGATATGAAGATAAATATTCTTTATATTAAAAATATTATATTCCTAATAAATAAAATTAAAATTATGTTTCTGAAAATATTTCTTAAATGACATTATAGATGGCGCCAAATGAAAAGAAAATATAAAGTTTAGTTAAATTTCACCTGTGGGTCTCACATACCTCAAGTTACAGAGCTTGTATCAAATTCTCTTATGGATCCAAAATACATCCTCCCACCTTTACTTCCACACCTTAAAATCCAGGTTTCTCCTTCGATAGTGCACTTAACACACCTAAATTTTCCACCCCTCCTTTGGATGCCCCGCAACCCACCCTTTCCACTCCAAATAATAGTGCTGACCCCCTTTCTGAACTAACTAATGTTTTAAATGATATAGCCCACGAATTTAAAGTCAATAATTTTACCGAATTACTAACTAAATATAAAAATGTTCTCAGTATAATTAGAAGTTGCCCAGATCCTATTTCCAAAATTAATGGTCAAGTCCTTTCTGCCCCAGTTACCTAAGCCCCATAATGGCTGTGCGTAGTTCTTTGTCCTGTGTCGCTTGGAATTGCAATAGAAGTCAGGGTAAAATTTTGGAGTTTAAGGATTTTGTACAGGAGCACGCTCCAGATATTATATTACTGCAATAAACCAAATTAAGACCTGGTATGACCCTCAAAATTCTAAATTTTATTATTCTTAGAAAGGATTTCATCAGTCCCAATACCTTCATGGCTATTAGAGGCTATTTGTATTAAATATAACTTAAATTTTCATCAGGTTTCAATCCCTACTCTTAATGTTATGAACACCACCGGTATCACCCCTATTGTTCCTAGCTCCCCCCCCCCTCCTCAGTCCTTGACCTTTTTCTCGGTTTATGTGTCATGCAATGAGAGCGCAAATGATATTACATCTGACATTTTAAAACTCTTCTCAGATATGACGTGAACACTATTCTCCTCGGAGACTTCAATGCCCAACATCCCTCCTGGAATTGTTTTGCTTCGAATGTTTATTGTAGAGCTATTCATGATAATATTCTTCTCTTGGATTATGCGGACATCCTTTCTCCGAACTCCCGCACACATCACTCTGCTCTTAGTAGTAGCACCATTGATTTCGGACTTTTTAATGGATTTAACTTTGATAAAAATACCACCTCTTTCGCCGAATTGAGTTCTGACCATAATCCTCTTAAAATTAATATTAAACTTCGCCTTCTCCTTATCCCCCCCCCCCCCCAAAGTTATCACCCGAACCAATTGAACTCAATTCACTGATTTTATTTACGATATCCCCCTCCCTCTCCCCTTTTAATAGCACTAATGATATTGATCTCCTGGTTAACACCATCACATTTGAAATTAAGAGTGTTATTAACTATGCTGCAACCACTAAGCCTGCTAAGTAATTTATAAATCTGACCCTCATGTCTGCATACTTACTATCAACAAAAATTAAAGCCAGAAAAATTTGACAACATACGCATAGGATTCAAGATAAAACTATTCTAAACAGAGCTCAGCCAGGACCTTAAAGATTACCTCATCAAAAAGCGCAATGACAGCTGGAGTGACTTTCACGAGTTTCTCTCTCTCCAACGGATAACTCCATCAGAAAGCGGCCAGGAGATTTCAAAACTTTGTTGATCCAATGCCACTCATCCTTAATCCAAACACTCAAACCTATGCATGCACTAATGAAGAGAAGGCTGACGCCATTGCTATGGACCTCGAAACACAATTTCAGGGTAATCCAATTGACAGCGATGAAACTGAGAGGGAGGTCAATTCTACTGTTATAAGATTTTTAATGACCCTATTCCCCACCTCCCCCCCCCCCACACACTGATTTTTCGGTCAATTACGCTGATGTTATCCGCGAAATCAAAAAACTTGAAAATAAATAAGCCACTGGCAACAGCGGTATCACAGATGGCATCTCAAGAATCTACCCTTTCCTTCTACTCCAAAACTTACCCATTTGTACAATAACATCTTTAAATTTAATTATTTCCCTTTTTATTGGAAAACTGCAGTAATTGCTCCGATCCTCAAAAATGCCAAACCCCCTGACAGGTTCTCGAGCTACCACCCTATCTCCCTATTAAATGTCTTAAGTAAATTACTCGAACTCTTTATTGCTCAACAAATTGATTAACATATTGCAGAAAATATTATTATTCCAGAACAATTTGGGTTCTGCAATGGCCTTTCCACCCCTTCTCTGATCTACAGACTTGTTGAGCATATTATCATCGGCAAAATCAAGAAACAATATACCACTGCAGTCTTTCTAGATATTGAAAAGGCGTTTGGCAAGGTTTAGACATCTGACTTCATTTTTAAACTTATTAATTACGATTTCCCTCTTCCTCTTATCAAATTAATTCATAGTTACCTACTTGACAGAAACTTCCACGTCAAGGTGAAAGACACTCTTTTACAGAACTTCTTTGTCGCTTTCGGCGTTCCTAAAGGCTCTAAAATTAGCCCTAAACTATTCAATATTTATATTAATGACATGCTCTGCTATCCAAATACCTCGTTGGCTATTTCTTGCAGACGATACTTGTATTTTTGCGTCAAGCATCAACAGACGTTTTGCCGTCTCGACTATTTCCCATCACCCCAAAATTCTCGTGAAATGGTTTTATAAATGAAGAATAGCTTTTAATGCTACCAAAACTGAAACTATTTTTTTCTCACGTGGAAGAAATACGACACCTGCTATTAGGGATAAATACCAAGTTTGCCTCGGTGCCCCCCCCCCACCCCCACATTCACAATGGTCTAATCACTGTAAATACCTTGGTGTTATTCTTGAACAAGGCTTTACTTCTCAACAACACATTACCACTACGCGAAAAAATTCCGTGCTGCTAAATGTAAATTAATGCCTCTTTTAACCCGGAATACTAAATTAAACTTTAAAAATAAATTGCTCCTGTACACGTCCTATTTAAGTCCACGACCCATTAACCTTTGCTTGTATAGTGTGGTCATACGCTGCAAAATCCCATATCAAGTTACTCATCGGAGTATAAAATGCAACCATTCGGGAAATACTTGATATGTCGTAGTATGTTCGAAATTCTCATATTTATAAAGACATTTTCACTCCTAGACTTAATGGTTTTATCCAGTATATTAATGTAAGCTTTCATTCGGCACTTGAATCACTAGATAACCCTGTTTTAAACACTCTTGCAACATATGACCACACAGATCCTAATAACAGACGCAGACCCAAAAGCTGACCTATGTCTTAACTCCCACCTTTATTTATTTATTTATTTATTTATTTTTATGTTCTACTAATTTTTTTTTTCTCTTTACTATCGCCTCCTGGCATTGACTTCTCCTCGGCGATTATACCCTGTCCTTGTTTTTCTGCCGTCTTGTGTTTGTTTGTCCTTGTGCATGTTGATAAATAAATAAATAAATAAATATATTGAAAAATGCTAATAAGAAATATAAAATATTGATTCTATAAAATACAAAAATATTCTTAATATCCCTAAACTTTCTACTAGTACTGTAATGCTGTCCTTAAATTCTCTACGTTTTTCTATGTATTGTGCTTCCTATTTCCATAAACTTCAGAATTCTTTTTTTATGTTGTTGTTCCCCGTTTTTAACGTTCCCTCCCCACTTCCACTGCAGTGAGGTTGAAATTCAGGACTCTCACTCCGTTAGCTTGCATTTTTAAGTAGCGGAGGATGCGTGGCTCTGTCACAGGTGCCTCCTATCCACATCATCAGAAGATCCGAAGTTCACCAGTGGGTGCCTCTTTAAAATCCCTGAATTTAATGGTGGTGATAAAGAAATTAATGTTTAGTACACGTGGGACCTAGGTCAAATTTTATAGGTAGGTGGAATGCCCTTTGCGTCTTAGGGGCCCGTATTTAAGCGAGCGGAATAAGGGAAATTCCGAAAGGTTATGTCGACAAGCAAATCTGAGATAAAATCCGGCACTTCCTGTCCACCAGCTTCAAATGGGAATTTTATGTTAGGGGCTTGGGTTAATTTCAGTTGTCTACACCAGCGACATGGGCACTGGTGTGGTGCCCTCCATGGAGAACCGTTTAATGTAATTAATACAGTAATATGTTATTACCTTTCTAGCCCACATTCATGCTAATTCTGGAGGAAACCACGAAAAGTTTCGAATTGCTAGGTCGAGTGCGTAATATGGGTTTGAAGCTGGCATTTCTCGTCTACCAGCTTTGAAGAGTGACTATTAAGACTATAGCTGTGTGGGTTAAGTCCGAGGTAGCGCATCGGTGCTAGAATTGGGAGAAATACATTGGGGGATTTTCGAAAAGGTCCGACCCGAATCTACGCGATTTTCAAAGAAAACTACGGAAGATTTCAAACGACTAAACTGACTCACCCCACTTGGGATTAAACCTGGCTCCTCCCGTTGTCAACATAATAATTTTATCGACATGAAATTGTTATTAAAATACTAGGATATCGAATTAACAGGTCATTGGAAAATCACCCACATAGGTATTTTACAATAAGACTTTATTAACTTGTGTTTGTATTATTTTCTTCAACATACATAAAAAAGAGTGTATTAGATTCGTAAAAGTTTTCGAACTTTGGTTTTCAATACATTTACCTGTTTTGAGATGCCCTGAACATAGTCTGACCATTTGTCTGACTCACATAGGTATTTTACAATCAAGACTTTATTAACTGGTGTCTGTATTATTTTCTTTAATATACATAAAAAGAGAGTATTAGATTCGTAAAAGTTTTCGAACTTCGGTTTTCAATAAATTTACCTATTTTGAGATGTTTGATGATAATCTGACAGTTTTAAATATGTTGGTTGTCTGTCTGTGTGCGTGCATTTCCAAAATATTTTAGGCACAGTATCTCCCAAAACAATGGACATAATTCTAAAAACTTTGTATTTTTTTTAAATTTTACATTTATTGCTGATTAGATTTTGGTATATATCGCTTAACATCATCTTCTCAACTCAGCGCTTTCTTCTACACTGCAACTTTTCTTATTTATAGGAAGGATACGTTTCAGCTTCTGTAATATAAAACTGACTAAATATTTTTAAGTTAGCGGGCCATTATCATAAACTATACTTATTCTTTTTAGGTGCATGTCGGCTGAAAGTTAAAGTTGCTATGCTGCAAATTAATCGTTTGTGAAAAAGCTATATTTCAGCTTCTATAGCTCATAAGTGACCAAATTTGATATATGTGATGGCTCTCATAAGAAAACTAGGTGTATTTAAATTGGGTACATATCGGCAGACAGGTGACATTGCTATGCTGCAGTATTCTCCGTTTACAAGAAGGCTATGTCTCACCTTTATATGATATGTAATTGCACGAAAATTGATATGTGAAATGGAAGTTATTAACATTCCCATCTAATTTTGAGTGAAATAAAATAATACTTTGTCCATATTTCAAATTTGGGAGAAGAAAGGAAATGGTACATGAAATCAATTTAAAATAAACAGCGACAAATCAGGAAAAAAAAAAGTCCTTTTCAAAATTGCAGGCCAAAACATCAAAAAATACAGAAATTTAAAATAAATAATCAAATAAATAATAATAGTAATAAGTCGTGAAATTAGCATTATTCGAAAAGTGATGACTGGAAGCATTTGTAGTGCAAGACATTGTCAGAGAATTGTTACAACAACCGTTAATGTAATTCGAATCTATGGAAAACCTGTATTCAGAGTTTAAATTTAAAAGTACGGGGTTCACTATTGGTACACGTCTCCTATGCATTTGCTTACTGACAATTAATTTTATTGTTTAAAGATTTATACTAGGTGCACCGATCAGAAACGCGAATATTGTAAACAAAGAAAACGCGATAATTTTAACAGAAAAGCACATGTTCTTTATTCAAAGTAATGTCCATTACTAACTACACATATCTTCCGTCTTTGTGCTTTGAGGTAATTTGTGGATACCGCCCCAGTAGAACTTTGCGTCCTTGGAGGTAAATCATTCAGAGACAAACTTTTTCACTTTCTCCTACGTTGAGAAGTGCTGCTTAAAAAGTGCGTATGTCATCAAGCAGGGGGGCAAAGTTTGGTGAATGCGGCAAGTGAACTAATATTTCCCACGCGACCTTTAACGTGTGTTTAACAAGGTTTGAATAATGTGATAGAGCGTTATCATGCAGCAAAATTACCTTGCCGTATCTTGTTGCCCATTGGGGTTGTTCGACGATCAAAACACGGTTCAGATTGGAAATTTGCTGTCAGTAGAGATAAATTTTAACGCTTTTGCTGTGTTATAGCAGCTCATAATGTTCTTTTTCGAGTGCAAGCATTTTTGCTTAACCTGGCCATTCGTTTTCATTCATATCAAAATCACTTTTTCTAAAGAATGTAAACAAAAGTTCACGCGCAAAGATAGATCATGTTCACACTATAAGCTTCCCGAAGCATACGATAAATTTTAACAGCACATTTTTTCAAAATAAAGAAATGAATTAGTATCTCCCACTTATGCTCTTATTTTCACACAAACATTGCCATTTTCAGCTTAAATATATCTATGAAGTTAACACCTTCACCCTACTTTACTTCTGAAAATTTGTCGCTTCATATGACTAGAACGAAATAGCCTACACATCACCTCGCAACAAAAGCATTCTACTGCAACTTCATATATTGAAAAAGATCCGCATTATTAACTGGTGCATCTAGTAATGTGCACAATGAGTCAGTGCTTTGACAGTGGTGATAATATGGTTGTTCGAAAAACCTTGGCTTCATTTATAATTCCTTCAATATTGATTTTTATGTATGATAGAAATAAGAAATTTGCGCTAAAAATGGTAAAACTTTTTATAAAACAAATTAGCACATGGTGAATGACCATTTTGCACGGCTGTATTTGAATTTTACCTGTGGTCATAGCGGACAATTCTCACTAGTGCAAGAAACTAGTTCTACACCCTCCCCCCACATTATAGATAAAATATTTTCAATAAGTATAAACTGTCTCATACACTAATAAATTTGTTTCCACTATCTGCTTCGTACCATAAAATGTCTCTGTAATAGGACAATAAAAAAAAGCTGGCTTTAACAACTTTCCAATGTCTCACAGAATTTTTTTTTTAACAGAAACAATTAAAGCAAACGTATTTCTATGAACATACTTAAATTAAGCGTAAAAAAGTATCGATGGAGTAAATAGATAATCCCGTTTGCATTCTAACTATGATTTCAAAGTTCAACTGCATTCCTCCTAGAACAGCTTTGTTTAAACATACCTCTAAGACTTTTTGTGATACAATGCTGAAAATTTTTACATTGTCCTATTTAGATATTGAAACATTGTTTTTAATTTTCAAATACGCTGTCAAATATATCACTTTCATTAATCTTATTTTATCTATTTAAATTTATTTATTTCAATAAATTACTTTATCTTTTGTGTCATGCTATCCAAAATCGTAAGTAAAATTTACACAAATGTTTACTTTGTGTCATATTATCCAAATTAATTGAAAATGTACGCAAATATATAGTGTGCTGCAAAGAAAACATATGCGGAAATTTTATTTGCAATTTTGAAAGGCGTAACTCAAAAGATAAAATAATTTATTGAAATAAATACATTTCAATTCATAATATAAGTTTAATGAAAGTGATATCTGAGAGCGTATTTGAAAATTAAAAGCAATGTTGCAATGTGCAAATATATTTTATCAGAGAAAAACAAAATAATTGCAATAGAATTTAAAAAACAAATCATTTAATGGAACATAACTGCATTACTGGAACTTCGATATCAAATGTATAAAGGTTAAAAAAAAAAAAAAGCCACTTTTTAAAATAAAACCAATCTCGATAGTTAAAACAATGTATCAACTTTGAAACAATGCCAGTGCAATGAATATTTTTTATGAACAAGGGGAGCATAAAAAACTCTGATGTTTAAAAAACATACAGACATTAAATAAAGAAAAGTTTTTTTTTTTTTTTTTTTTTTTTTTTTTTTTAGAAGTGTATGATATTGACATTAATAGCAAACAGATGGCACCAAAACTTCCATATTGTGATTGGGACTGAATATTTCTGATGGAAGCGAAGTCTCTACGTACACGTTCGCGAAAATACAAACTACACTTTTTTTTTAGACATGCGAGATAGTATAATTTAATTTTAAACTTAATTATACAAAAAACAAGATATTTCTGGAAAAAATTGAAAATGTTAGTCTCCTGAGATAAAGGCAATTTATATCATTTATTAATAATAATTAAAAAAAAAAATCAGAAAGAACAGTCTTCGAGAAAAAAAAAAAAAAAAAAAAAAAAAAAAAATCTTACCCCTTTAGACCGTCTTTTTTTCCTTTCAAAATACTATTTCAGATTTCAAAACGTGCTGTATGTATAGATGTAGAAATTTTAGGATACACTGAGAAAAAATTCTGTAACTGATATCTAGAATCTAAATTGTGGGTCTAGAAAAAAAACAGTTCCATGGCATCTTTATAAATTCTAGTTCCCATTGAAAGCAAGTTCTAGAAACCCTTATTAGAATTCTAGAGCGTTTGCCTATATTATCGAGGGCAAAGTTATTTAAAAATCTCTGCAAATAAATGAGAATACAAGAGGCGAGTTTCAGCAACTATAATCTTGGTTCCAGTTCTACAAAATCAAGCGAGAATTTCTTGTAATACAAAAAATTTAGAATATTCTGAATATTCTTTCACCGTGTAAAAATGTGTAGACTAGAAATTTTCGAAAATTTCTTCTATTCAGTTTATTGGCGTGCCTCATGCGCATAGCTCGGGAATCTATATTTCTAGTTTAGGGATTTAAAAAATTACCACTTGTTCATTCTAGATGAAGGTGGTCTATTTTTTTTTTTCCTCATTGTAGGTTCAGACAGAAGAAAAAATATTATTTTGAAAAAAGTCAGGAGGGGGGGGGGAGGGGAACTTGAACTTACCACATATTTGCTGAGGCATTAATTGTCGACCTTTTGAATTTATTTTCCTCTTAAGTTAGCTGTATGCAGTATATATATAGTGTTACGGCTAATTTTCGTTTGAACTTCGATGAATCACGAAGAGACTGTCACGTCTCATGATATAAATTTGTAAAGATTAAACCATTTCAAAATGTCCATCAGTCTGTTCTTTAATAAGCAACACAGTTATTCTATGAATCTTATTCAGGCATAATGATATTAATCCTTTCTAATTGAATTGTAAGAATTTGGTTCAATCTAACATATTCTTTCTTTCTTTTTTTATTTTTATTTTTGTAAAGTATTTTTAATTTTATTGTTAGGTCACATAAAAAAAAAAAAAAAAAAAAAAAAAAAAAGTACAAATTGTAGCAGTCCTTTAATCTAATAACTGCCTTCGACGTAGCCGTTCATGTTTTTCCATAGTTTTCTTCGAAACTTTTGTAAACATGTAGTACGACACCTTAAAAATGGAGTACATTTTACCAGGTCTTGGGCCAAGTGAGTCAGTCAATCAGTCCCTTGCACCAGTACCACTGACGAATAACACTGCTAAATTATGAGATTTGAGGCTTATTCAAAATTGCTATAACGGTATTTTTACGATAACATTAAATTTCCTCTGGGATTTCAAGAATTCATTTTAACGCACTTTTATTAATTTATCTTAATTATGCTTTTCGATAGAAAATAAATAAATAAATAAATAAAAAATAAAGAATTGCATGAAATAAAAAAGACAAAATGAAAGATTTAAAAAAAGTACAAAAGGTAGCAATCAGAAAATATTCTGACGAACAATACTGTTTTTCTTTGAACTTATTTCGTGTAATGATATAAATATTTTTTTCCTTGGATTAGAAGAGAAGAAATATCTATTATAATAATTTCTTTAGCAGGATGCATAAAGGCAAAATTTCAAGATGAAAGATTGAAAAATCACTTTATCATACGGAATTCTCAATGTTGACTAGTTTTTCAGGAGTTGTAAATTGCTACAGTTAGTGTGTTAGATATATTTTTGCTTCTACTATTATTGTGAAATTATCTTTTAAAGTATTGATATATATATTTTTTTCTTTTTGTTTAGATAATTTATACTATATTCATTGAAATATGTTTTTTCTCTTTTCTCAGAAACAACGTCCCTCCCAGCCCTCGTAAGACGAGAGGCAGAGCTTCCTTTTCACAGAAATGTTACATTGCTCATACCTGTTGTTGTTTCATCATTAGTGCTCATCATTGTTATTTTCACAGTAGTTGTTTGCCTTCGAAAACACACTCAAGAAAGAAGAGGGCAACAAGGTAAGATTGGCAAACAATCGTTCTCTAATTGTTTATCATTCATAATAATATATATTTTTGTGATCTTCTTAATCTTAGGGTTTACTTCCATTTATTAAGAGTTGTGCCCAAGACAGTTTCGTGGTTTGCTCCACTACATAAAGTCCTCTAACCTTATTTAAAAGTTCAACCCACAGTTACTAATTGCTATTATTTTTGACAAAAAGTAAACATTTGTAAAGCTAGATTTATTAGGACTTGAAATCTTTTTTTTCAGATAGCAAATATACATTTTCACCGGTAGACCACTTCTAATAAAGCATGATTTCCTACAACATCCAGAAAAAAAAATTAAACGTGTCTTTCATCCAAAATTAAATTATGTTTGAACAGTAGTTTTATTTTGCCCTTCCTTTGCATATATACATTATTTATTTATCTGAACCATTTTGTCGTAGACCACTTCTTATAAGGCTGGTTTTCTGACAATATCCAGAAATAATATTAACCTTTTACACGCCAATATTCCATACATGGAATATGGAATTATAAATCCGGTTAAAAATTGAATATCATGAATACTGCCTTGAAAAAAATATCATGTATAATAGAAAGGTGACTTGATTTTTCGAAATACAAATTACAGTTCAATCATAAAAGGGGGAATGCACATAAAATTATAAAAATAATCTATTTTACCATTTTACCTTTTACCCCACAGTTTAAAAATTCACATAGTTTAGAAAAATAAGCAAATACTCCTAAAAATGGGCTGGCATGTTTAAAATAGCTTACATAATTAAATTAAAATGTAATGTAATAATATTAAAATATAATAATCTTAAATTATATATATATATATATATATATATTTACATATTTTAATGATAGAGTTCTTTAAACTAAAGCATTATAAAGCAAAATATGTAAAAAACTAATTTAAATTACACCCGGATCTGAATGCAGCGTGTAAAAGGTTTTAATAAATAAACATATCTTTCCAAAATTAGATTCTGTTTAGGACAGTATTTTTATTTTGTTCTTTCTTTGCATACATATATTACTTTTTTTTTCATAGCATGCACTTTCAGCAATACATGTATATATTCATATTTTGTTCGTTGTATTCTTTTAAAAGCCTTTCAATATTTACACTGAGGAAAAAAAAAATATACCGCCTTTCTCTAGAATGAATAAGTGGTCATTTTCTAAATCCCTTAACTAAAATATAGATTTCCGAGCTATGCGCATAAGACACGCTATTAAACTGAATAGACGAAGTTATCGAGAATTTCTAGTGTACACATTTCTTGATGATGAAACAATATTCTGAATACTCTAAATATTCTGAATCATTTATATTGCGAGAAATTCTCGCTTGATTTTCTATAATTTGGTAATAAACCAAGATTATAGTTGCAGAAACCCGCCTCTTGTAGTCTCATTTATTTGAAGAGATTTTTAAATAACTTTGCCCTCGAGAATATAGGCAAATGCTCTAGAATTCTAATAGGGGCTTCTAGAACTCGCTTTCCAAGGGGACTAGAATTTATAAGGATGACATGGAACTATTTTTTCTAGAGCCACAATTTAGATTCTAGATGTCAGTTACAGAATTTTTTTCTCAGTGTACTATTTAGATTTATGGTGTTAAGTTTAAATCATTTTCGACTTTATGATTATTATTTAAAGCTTCGCTCCTTTTTTTTTTTTTTTTTTTTTTAGTTATTTAATCATATTGGTGCAGATGTTTTCCCTTGTTAAGAACTGCCGACTGAAGCTGCGGTTAGCGATGTGTAACTCGCTTATAAACTGTAATTTGGGATAATGGCCGTAATTTAGAATAAAATTTACATGCCTTTAAACGTTCGCATGGAAATAAATATTTTTTTCACGGAAATATATGATTTACTCGCGTACATATCATTGAATTGGAGTTAAAAAGAGTTTTATGATTTAGACCTTAATATACACGTACGGAGTGTCAAGCAAATCGGTTCCTAAATGTGTTTTCTATACTAGATTTAAATCTTCAAATGGCAAAACTTTTGAAACATTGTTTCAAAAATTGTGGATCAAAAGTTTTCTACTGTCAGAATTTTCAAAAGTCTTTCGTGCGGTGAGCGAACAGGTTGTTAGAGATGTCTTAAATCGTTCAAAGCTGCCGTAGGCTCAAATAAGTCGAAGTTTAATACAGCCAGGATTCCCAATAATCGCCATCCAGCTGGTCTTCGAAGCCGATTAATAATATCAATAATTATCTGATTAAATTAAAATGTTATCAAATACCTTATAAAAATTCATAAAAATAATATTATTTTTTTAAATTAATTTGATATAAAATAAACCATTTAAATTAAATCTACTAAACATACGAAAATCTGGAAGATTCGGCGTATGCGATTATGCTAATTCCACTGATAATTTGTAATACAATCAAAATACGAAATGAATCGACATGAAAATACTTTCGAAAGATTTTTATTTACAAGAAGTGGCCTACACATACTATTAGGTTTTACAAATAGCTTTATGTTTTTATTTTTTATCTTACAGGTTACTTTACTTATCCATAAAAATTCGTTTTTTACAGCATTTTTTACAGTACCTTACTTTGAATCAGTGATCTTGTTATCTTCCCATATGCGAGAAGTGGTGAAAAATTCCCATTTGCGTGGACAAAGTAAAAATACAAGAATAGTACGAGTTATATGCGTTCTCAGATTCATACGCAGCGATATGCAGCGATATGTCCAGTGATTTTTTTTTTTTTTTTTTTTTTTTTTTTTTTTTTTAATGTGCGCGAAGTGTGTATAAGTGCGTGATACTGATTGCCGCGGAGCCGAGTTACCGGTGTTTTCAGTCTCATGCTCAGTGAGGTAGGAGTGTCCAGTGATGTTTTTTGGGGGGTTTACGTGCGTGGTAGTGATTGCCACGAAATCGAGTTATGGGCGTTCGCAGATTCATGCATAGCGGGGTAGGATTATCCAATAATATTTTTTTAGTTTTTACATGCGTGGTAGTAATTGCCGCTGAACCGAGTTACGGGCGTTCTCAGATTTTCAAGTCAAAAAGGATCCCGGTCCTGCGATTTCCTGTCGCGCAAATGGGAATTTTTCACCCCTTCGCGCAACTTGGAATCGCGCAAGTGGTACTAATTCGTGATCTCTCTCTCTCTCTTTCTCTTTTTAATCGTTTCTTAAAAGAGTATTGTTTCCCAAAATACTGAATAAGCCCGTCAATGCTTATCAGATATGTACCATTCCTCGCCAGTTCCTTTATCCTCTTCTTTTCCCCACTACATCTTAAAAGCAATATCAAATGCGCCATCTACATTTCGTTTATTAGTATATCTTTTCGTAGATTTTGTCCCTCTCTATAACGTTAAAATGTGCGTGTAAGCCTAAATGTACAAATTATTCTGCCATTGTAGATTTTTCTTTTATATATATTATTATTTTAATGAGTAATTTTTCGTTGTAAAAAGAAAAAAAAAAAAAAAAAAAAAAAAAAAGTTGCGAAAGACCCCGGGTAATCTTCAAAACGGATAACTAAAAATTTTATGTCCGGGTGTCCCATATGTCTGCAGCCATTTTAAAAAATCATAAAAATGGAAAGAATTGGTAGAATTGAATGCGGTTTGTGAAAAAAAGTTATTCTCATGAAGAAGAATTTTTTCAGTCAAGAAATAACAATACTTTCTCTACCATTTACAGGGTTAAGAGGAAGTAAAAATAATAGTTAAAATTTATGTCGATAGAGGGTGCTGTTCGGTTGTGTAACGAAAAATATATAAATCCTATAAACAACATGCTAGTCCTATAAACTACATGGTAGTCCTATAAACTGTACGATATTATGTTTAACGCAGCTTGATTCTTATTTTGTCTCCTAATTGTGCCTATATGAAGTTTTAGTTGCGATGCTGAATTGTTGAATAAAGAGTTATTGGTGCAGATGTTTTCCCTTGTTAAGAACTGCCGACTGAAGCTGCAGTTAGCGATGTGTAACTCGCTTATAAACTGTAATTTGGGATAATGGCGGTAACTTTGAATAAAATTTACATGCCTTTGAACGTTCGCATGGAAATAAATATTTTTTTCACGGAAATATATGATTTACTCGCGTACAGTGCCATCTCTCAACGGAAACTTTCACTATTATTTTTTTTTCTTTATTTGAAAAAAAAAAAAAAAAAAATCCCTTTTTACGAGAATAACTTCTTTGTTAGCCGCGTTCGGTTCTACTAATTCCTTATTTTTTTAATGAATTTTTGAAATGTCTACAGACTTATGGGACACTCGGTACTTAGATAGATGAAAAATAGATAACAAACAACTAAAAAAAAAATAATAATAACAAACAACTTTAAATAAGTTTATACATACATAAACAAAATATAACATCTTTTCAAAATTATTTCTTGAAGAATGAATTTGTTTGGTGTATAAATTCTTAAGTGGAAACATAAATATTTTATATCTTTTGACTCGCTATCTAAAATGAAAAGCTTCGTAGCGAATCAATTTCATTCATTCATCTCGGGAAACTGAACTCTCAAATTTATTTAATATCCTGATATAACATTCATTCTTGCACAGAATCATTACTCTTCATGAAAATTTAATATTTTAAGCGATAAATTCGGAACTTGCAATCGTAAGCATCTCTCGAAACTGCCCACATAATTCTATTCGTTTCGTCCTGTACAAGATAATTAATTTATATTAGGGGAAAAGACCGGAGGCTAAATTATATCTAAGCTTCTCTCTTTATGCGAGTTGTTTCAAAGCACTTGAATGAGGGTATATCATTTCATAGATTTCATGCTTTCGTATTATATCTTTTAATGATAAATATTTGCATTATTACTGGTATTGTTTATTAATATTTTCGTAGAAAGCGATTCAATAGATTATCATGCGGAACTGCTTTCTGCAAAATGCTAAAAGTAAGTATTTTAAAGGTTAATAAATATTTGTACTGAGTTTGAGTACGGAAATCATGCTATTTTAAGAAGCAAACTGAATTGCTGAAATATATATATATATATATATATATATATATATTAATTTATATCAAAGAAATAACTGAAGTGTAAGCAAATAATATAAATAATCATGTATTTCAATTTAAAATAAAATTTTAATTTTGATTTTTTTAAAAAAAGTGTTGGATTTAAGAAAATTTCGACTTCTGGATTTTGAGGATTTCACGCGTTTTGAGATGTACCGAACACCATCTGACAAATTTTAGAAAATGTCTGTCTCTGGGTCTGTGGGCAAAGAAAATTTCATGAACAATATATTAAACGAACTAACGAACGGAATTCAAGCAAACTTGAAATTGTTGAACCTTGACTTATATTAGTGCTGACTAGCGCTTGGAATATATCGTCCAATAGGTGGCACTGCTATGCTTCAAAATTAGGTTTATGCTTCTTTCTTTATGCTAGTTGTTTCAAAGCACTTGAATGTGGTAATAATTTTATGAATTTCATAATTTTGTATTATATATTTTAATGATAAACATTTGCATATTCATTGGTCTTGCTTATTAATATTTTAGCAGAAAGTGATTCAATAGATTATTTTGCTTAATAGCTTTTTGAAGAGACGTACAAATAAATATCTGTACTATAAGTACGGAATTCATTTGAAAGCAATTGAATTACTGAAGTATTTTGTAGCGTTTTATTTCAAGTAAATATTAGATTTGAAGGTAAAGAACATAAAATATCATCTATTTAATTTTAGAATCAAATTTTATTATCTTCTTTTATTTTTTACTTATTGTAAATAAAGTAATATAAATTTTAAATATTTTATCATCGATATTATGTCAATGCTTTTATATAAAAGAAATATCATGCCACATCTTTCAAAAGATTTCTTCGATATTCTTATATACAACAGCACCACCTATCGGTTAAAAGCACAAAAAATTAATCTTCTTACAATTAACTTAATGTCTATGCATTTAGGTGTATTTTTCACCAATAGTTCTGAAATATACTGAAAAATCGTAGAAATGAAAAGCAGCGTCAACTTTCGGCTGATATGCTCCTAAAATTAACCAGCATAATTGCATGTATCTCACACACCAACTTTGGTACAGAAACATAATTATAGTCTTTCCGTAAACAAAATTGAATTGCATCATAGCAGCACCCCTTGTTGGGCGATATGCATCCGAATTGAATTAGCATGATTTTTAATAAAATAATACATCTTAAATATTATGTTTGGTCTATTTATACATAATAGATCCTGAGATATCGTCTTCTCGTTAACGACATTAAATCGCAGAATAGCAGGTCTGCCTGTTAGACAGCATGCAATCAAATTAAATCCATATCGTTTTACATAATATCCATCTTAAGTACCATGTTTGTTGCATTTATGCACCATAGAAGTTGAAATACAGAGTTCGCTTGAATAAGATGCAGTAATATGCAGCATAGCAGCACCACTTGTTGGGCGATATTGTGACAACTGTATACAGAGACATATCATAAGTAAATAGACACCATAATTTTTAAACAATGTTATTTATTTCACAGTATCTACTTGATACAAAAACAAAATATGTACGTTAGAACTTAATTGAACCCCCGCTGGTTTTTTTTTTTTCAAAGCCTTTGTCTGGCATGGGTGCTACCTTAGCCTGAGAAATTTCAGTCCACTCCTCACGTAAACATTGCAAAAGTTCTTTACGAGAATTAGGTTGTCGTGGACGTCGCTTAACTGCACGATCGAACTGAGCCCAGACGTGTTCTATGAGGTTCATATCCGGTGACTGACTGGGCCATGGAAGCTTTCGAATGCCCTGCTTTGCTTCCCATTCTTTGGTCCTTTTAGCCGTATGGCAAGGAGCACCATCTTCCATGAAAACCGTCAATGATTTATTCAGTACTCACCTGAGAAAATTGGCAAAAGTCACTTCTCCAATATGGCAATGTATTTTTCACTATTAACATCACCCACATATTCCACTAGCTCTGATTTTCCAGTGTGCCAAATCGCACCCAACACAAGAATGGGAAATCCGCATGTTTTACGGTTGGTTGTAATCAATTTAGACTAAATTCTTGTGTGAGTTGTCTGCAAATCCATGTACGTCCTCTACATGAAAACTGAACAAAAGTGGACTCATCTGAGAAAATGACATGCTGCCAAAATGCCAAATCATGTTTGGACTTTGCAGTTGCTCAGTCTTTGCTTTTCTTAATATTGGCTGCAGTGAGAAGAGGTTTGCGTCTAGCAGCTCTTTCATGATATCTTAACTTATGAAGATAGCTGATAGCTGTACGACGGCTCCCATTAGGCTGTGCTCTTGCATCTGCAGCCTTGCACTGAGAATTCTTTTCGACGATTTTTTTTGGCAGCCCTCAGTTAAAGTGCGGTTGGTCCAGGTCGACCTTAACGGAGTTTAACAGTCTTTTCTTTTTCTTTTTGGTCAGTTTTGAATTGCACAGTCACCCGAACACCATGACAGTTGAGAGAGAAATGTGCAGTTTTAAGGCGATTTGCCTCTGACTTCTACCAGCTTCATATTGTCCAATTATTGCCCCTCGTAGAAAATCACTCAATTCTTTTGAACCAGGAGTTCTGAAAAGACTCGTCCAGATCTTCAATCGTGAACGTCATGCTTCTACAAGCTCTGATGTTTGGCTAAATCTACCAGGGTAAGGGGTGAGTACCAGTTGCGTACTAAGATGTGTTGGATGCATGAATGTTCGGGCTCTCTGTACATACCTTATTTTTGTTTGTAGCCCCACTGGTTTTAAAGTTATGAGTATTTTCTTAAAGTTATGTTTTCACATCTTGTTTTTTCCCTCTACGGAAATTCGTAGGGGCTTTATTTATATAAATAAACTAATTAATAATTAGTAATCATGCAATTACTGCATGTTAACTGTACTCTAATTAAACCTTTTTTGTCTTTATTTTTAAATTTTTAATTATTTTAAACACTTAAATCACTATTTATTTAATTGCAATTATGTTTTCTTGTACTATACTTCCCTTTATTTATCCCTTTTTGTATCTTGTAATGTATTCGATGTTGCTGTTTTTCCCTTTTTCGTTTTGAAGTCGGGATTTTTTCAAAATCTAAACCAAAACTTTTTAGCTGTTGCCACTGATAATACAGTGAATGTTTTCCCGCTTTCTTTTGATTGGTTAATCCTTAACGATTTGGCGGGCATGGTCTTTTATGGGTAATCCGTTGCCATACGGTGTTTTTAAATAAGCTTGGATCATTCGCTGTATTATGGTGGCCAACTTCTATCTTTTTAAAACTGTTTTATTTTAATTTTTGCCTTTAATTATGAATAATTAAGTGTTTTCTTGTGTTACAGTGGGGCTCTATAGTATCGTAGTAATGTCTTAACCCTGTTTTATCCCGGGTCGGGTTTGTTTTACACTAATCCTTAATCATTTGAGTTTTTTCCCATATATGGCTTTTTAATATTGTTTATTATTTTCCTTCTTATTAAGGTTCCATTGCTTCAGTTTTGCGGGTCCCCTTGGAACCCTATAACTGTTTCAACCCTGTTGGGCCCTGGGTCGGGTTTATTTTGTATTTTTCTTCATCCAATAGAGATTTTTCCTATGCTTACTTTTTAATGTTGTCAGTTATTTTTCATTTATTTAAGATTAATTATGTAATTGCATTTGTTAATATGAGTCCCCCTTGTATCCCTAAAATGTCTCAACTTGATTGGACCTTGGGTTGGGTATGTTTAGTGTCATTTCCCATCCAATTGAGTTGCTTCCTATGTATGGTTTTACATAGACTTTTTATTTTTCTTCATTTTGAGAGAACCGGTTGTCGGATTAGCAAATGTCATGTACCGTTGGAAAGGTCTTGACAAGCCCCACCTTTTAAGCTAACCCTCCTCTATCTCCGCTAGAGGGCGCCTCTTTTATTCCCTAATTACCGTAACTATCAAACTATTCATAACAAACACGCGCTTTTTGTTACCTTTTGTTTTATTTTCTTAAATTAACTTAACCAAATTGTGCTTTTTTATTTAACGACTTTTCTGGCGCCCAGGGAACCAAAATGAAATGTTGGTTTCTCTGTATTTCAACATAAAGTTCTCCTCAATCAAAATTTTAACTAGTTTTGTACCCCAAGGACTTGATTTACACTAGTTACACAAGTCCTTTAACCCTTTTTAATTAACAAATTTTTTGGCGCCTCTTTTATTTAACTTTCCCAATTTTTAGGTTTTTTTGTTAATTTCTCAGCCCCTAATCATCCGATTTTAATTTCCTTTATATCGTTGGATAGGTTTTCGCATGCCCCATCCTCTGAGCTTACCACCCTTCATCCCCGCTAGAGGGCGCTCTTTTTATTCCCTATTTTCTGTAACAATCAAATAAATAATTACAAACACGCGCTTTTAGTTACCTTTTGTCTTAATTTCTTAAACTAACTTAACCAAATCGCGATTTTTTATTTAAAGGCTTTTTTGGCGCCCAGGGAACCAAATTGAAATGTTGGTTTCTCTGAATTTCAACATAAAGTTCAACTCAATTGAAAATTTAACTATTTTTGTAGCCCAAGGACTTGATTTACACTAGTTACACAAGTCCTTTAACCCTTTTTAATTAACCATTATTTTGGCGCCTCTTTTATTTAACTTTCCAAATTTTTAGGTTTTTAGTTAATTTCTCAGCCCCTAATCATCCGATTTTTAATTTCCTTTATATCGTTGGATAGGTTTTCGCATGCCCCACCCTCTGAGCTTACCACCCTTTATCCCCGCTAGAGGGCGCTCTCTTTTCTTCCCTATTTTCAGTAACAATCAAATTAATAATTACGAACACGCGCTTTTTGTTACCTTTTGTTTTAATTTCTTAAATTAACTTAACCAAATCGCGATTTTTCATTTAAAGGCTTTTTTGGCACCCAGGGAACCAACTTGAATTGTTGGTTTCTCTGAATTTAATCATAAAGTTCACCCCAATCGATTATTTAACTAGTTTTGTAGCCCAAGGACTTGATTTACACTAGTTACACAAGTCCTTTAACCCTTTTTAATTAACCATTTTTTGGCGCCTCTTCTATCTAATTTTCCAAACTTTTAGGTTTTTCGTTAATATCTCAGCCCCTATTCATCCGATTTTCATTTCCTTTATATCGTTGAATAGGTCTTTGCTTGCCCCACCCTCTGAGCATACCACCTTTGTTCCCTTCCAGAGGGCGCAATCCCTATTTCTTTTTATCATTTCTCTTCACCCATTCTAAGTTAATTCGCGTTTCCTGCTGCCACCCCCCCCCCTCCTTTTTTTTTTTTTTTTTTTTTTTTTTTTTTTTTGACAACCGGCTCGCTCTCTCCCCCCTCTTTTCAAATTATTATTTTTTTTTTTTTTTCTCTCCCGGGGTTTCAGGATGTAACTTAAATTCTGAAATAAAATTTATTTATTTATTTATTTATATATATATATACATTTTTTTTTTTTGAGAGCTTGGGTGTTCTGTGTTTGATGCGCGTGTATGTGGCTGGGAAAGCCCACCCTAGTTTTGATCTGGTTTAATTTTCAACAAATTTATTGTTGTTTAATTATAAAACAAAAGCTTTTTTCAAAGCTAGTAATAATCCAAATAATCCAATAAAATGCCTTCTCCAAAGAATGAAAAATTTAAGGCAGGAGATTCTTCTGACAATGACAACGACTCAATCTGCAGTAGACAATCTACCTCTTCTACCTTATATCTATCCACGCCCCTTCCTGACTCATCATACAAAAAAGAGGACTTCCTTGCATTTACAAATATCTCAGATATAGCAAGAGCCGGCAACAATATTATCATAACGTGTAGAAAACGCCACCAACCAGCTCCTCTTACAGTCTTTGAAAGGGCGTTTAACAAAATCATCGAATTACAAGAACTAGCCGATGTAACGCAACCTCTTGAATCAAAATCTCCTGCAACTTCTCCACCATCAGAAAAGTCCCGATCACTAAATTTCCAAAATATTTCTCCATTAAAGGAATACACCCGCGCAATTCAAAATAAAATCACGGACTTAAATTTAAAAGTTCAGGAGCTGAAAACTCTTCAAACTAAGCTCAATACGAATTTTGACCAACAGCTAAAAGCTCAAGAGAAATTTGAGTCTGATTTACAAAAACAAGAAACTATTCTGAAAGAACATCTCCACAATCTACAACCTCCTCCATGTCAACAATCTCCAACTTCCCCTCAAGAAGTGCCGTCTCAACAACATCACCCAGTGCCAACTGATAAACTTACTTATGCCCAGAAACTCAACCCACAAGACGTCCAAGAGAAAAAATCACCTAATCTCCAAAATCAACTGCAAAAGAATATCCAAATCGCATCTGAAAATCTCCAACATTTAAAGTGTACTCTATTTGTCAAATCTAAATCTGAAGAAGACAAGGGCACTGATATCCTAAATATAATAAAACGTCACCATATCTCCACGATTGGGAAAATCGTGGGTCGCAAAGTTTTCCGCTCCTCTGTGGACCTGAGATGCTCAACCCCGGAAGAAGCCGGTCTGTTAGCACAGGATCTTCTCGCAACTGAAGAAATTAGTGACAAATTAAATATAAGACAGAAACCTTGCCCTGAAGTCTGGTTTTTGCTTTCAGGTGCACCAGCAGTACTGGAAGACAGCGAAATTCTGCAAAATCTATTTCACATCAGCAACTTGCAACCTAGGCTCAGGGAACAGGTGAAGCTCGTACGCACTCAATCTTCAAGAATGCCCCATCTCAAAAACTTAGTACTCCAAGCACCCCTTCCCCTCGCTGAGGCTTACCTGACCTCGAATGCTTTCTCCATGGGGCTTTTCAGGTGCACCTTCAGGCCATATACCAGGGTCCTGAGGTGCACGAATTGCCAATCCCTTGAACACACCTCCAGGCAATGCACGCAAAAAACCTTCTGTTCTCAATGTGCAGCCACGCATAAAAATGATGGATGTACAGAATCAGCGAACTGTATCAACTGCCAGAGGGCCAACCATTTAAGACTAAAAAATAATCAAGGGCCCCTTCCAACGGACCACCCGGCTTTCTCCTCGGTCTGTCCCCTATTCGCAGCTAAGTATCAAGACCGAAGGAAACTCCTAGATGACAAATATCCTCTCTCAGATTTAGCCTAAATGCAAGCTTCTTCGAGACAGGATAGACAAAACTCAAATTCCCGTTCAAGAAGACGCCGTTCTTCTCCCTCTAAATCTCCCCAGAGAGAAAATCCTTCAGGGCTCCCGTCTAAGGAAACGAAATCTTCATCATCAAGAAATCGTCCAAAGTCTCGTAACAAGTCAACACATAAGCAAAAACAAGGACCCCCTTCTAACTCCAGAGCCCAATCTCCAACTTAATCTCGTCGCCTCAAACGCAACTTACCAAATCGACCCCGATATTATCAACATCCAGCTCAACGAGACTTTTATGAACACGACTTTTACCTACCTTACCAAAATCCCTATGACTATGAACATTTTTTCTATTATCCTGAATATGACTTTCCTCCTTACTCAGCTTACCGAGGTCCAATGGATGAAGAGTATTCTCGCAGGTAACCAAGTTACCCATCTTTATCTAGTTTTAAACCTAAAAATTTTGTAAAATTAGCGTCCAAAAATATTAAAGTCTCAAAAGTCCTCTCTTCCCATCCCCAAGAGGCAACGTCCTCTCTCAATCAACTTAATTTCAATAACTTAAAATTCCTGCAGATCAACCTCAATCATTGTGAGGCGGCTAACTCAACGGCTCGAGAATTTATGGAGAATAAATCTATTGACTTCGGGCTGTTGCAGGATGCCTACTGCACTGCTTGGGGTGATCTGTATGGCTTCCCCTCCACCTGGTCCAAGTTCAGCTCAAAGAAAAACTCAGCTCACATTATTATTGCATCACAAAATCTTAATTACACTCACCTTTACACTGGGGATCACTGTGTATTCGTCACCTTGACCACGAGGGAGGGCGAGCTCATTTTGGGCAGTGCTTATGCTCCCCCGTCCGCAGACTTTGACGACTGCCTGCTGGAGTGGCAGCATTTAATTACCCAAAAGTCTCTTTTCCTATGCTGCTGCGACCTCAACGCCAACTCCCCTCTTTGGTGTTCACCCCGGGAGGACGCCAGGGGTCGTAGTCTAATTGAATTTATAACTTCAAATAACATCTGTTTGGCTAATTACGAAAATTCGGCACCAAATTTTACCAAAGACAATGCAAAGGGCTGGCCAGATTTCACCTTGTGCAATCCAAAGACTCTTGCCAAGATTAATGACTGGTCAGTCCTAGATATTGCTAACAACTCTGACCACAATTATATAACCTTCTCAATAAATTCCATTCCTTCAATCACACACTCTAAACGCTTTGCCACAAAACGTGGAAATTTTAAGAAATTCAATTCACTCCTTACAACTTACACCTCCTCCCTAACAGAAAACTTAAACTTAATAGCAGACACAGACCAATTAGAAACTTACACTCAAAATTTTATTAACATCATTCAAACAGCTGCCACCGCCGCCTTCAGACTGAAAAAGTCGGGTCGGAAGCTTGCCTATACCTTCTGGTCTCCCCAACTTCGTTCCATGCGTAACCACCTAACCGCTTTAAAAAGACAACTAAAATATATTGATCCTTCTCTTAAACAGCAACACAATCAGAAAATTAAATTACACGCGGCCATTTTTAAAAAACAAGTTAATTTAGCTAAACGTAACGCATGTAAGAAATATTGCACATCACAAACACAAACATTTGGTACTGCACAGAAATTCTACAGTAACAAATTCTTCACACCCACAGAGCTGAAACTTGAGCGTCCTCCAGCTCTTTCTTACAAGAAAAATAATCTGGAACACTTAACAGAAATTCTTTTTCCAATATCAATCTATCCGCGTTTCATTGAACCCTCTTTCTCGGCTCCCTCGGATGTGCCCTTCACGGAGGCCGAGGTTAAAGCTACTCTTTTTAGCTTCAATGTTAACAAGGCCCCTGGTCCAGACAACATTGATTTCAAAATTTTAAGAAACACCTACAATACAATGCCGCAAATTCTCTTACATTGGACAAACAAATGCCTAGAACATCATTACTTTCCAAAAATTCTCCGTAGAGGCGAAGTGGTGTACTTTCTAAAGCAAGGGAAACTTCCCTCTGAACCCACTTCATACAGACCGATCTGCCTGCTCCCCACTTTAGGAAAATTACTAGAAAAACTAATAGTAACAAGACTAAATTACTTTCTCGAAACTAATCAACTCCTCCACCAAAATCAATTTGGGTTCAGAGAGGGCAGATCCTGTGAACAAGCCTTGCAATCAATTAAAAGTTCCTGCGCCATTAGCGCTAATGCCAAGAACTACACCACGATTGTCTCCCTGGACATCAAAGGAGCCTTCGATAATATAGAGTGGCCTCATATTTTCCAAAGCCTTCAAGAAATTAACTGCCCGGGGAATCTTGCGGGAGTCATCCGCTCATACCTCTCAGACAGAAACATCCTGGTCAATTGGGGCGAGGGTACGTCAGTTTTACCACAAACCAAAGGCTGCCCTCAAGGCTCATGCTTAGGCCCAATTTTGTGGATAATAATAGCCAATAAAATTCTCAACCGGATGGTCTCAGAGAGCTATACAACCTTTGCCTATGCGGATGATTTCTCCATCATTTTCTCGGGTCCTAGGAGAAAAGATCTGGAGGACCAAGCCCAGGTGGCCCTAAATCTCTTCAGTAAAACCCTTAAAGATCTCGACCTCCAACTCTCTCCCTCAAAATCTAACGCTCTAACTCTGGCCTTTCCAAAAGCTTTAAAGAGGAGTCCCAAGATGCGGATCGAGGGCGTCAGCGTGCATCACGTTCGCCAATTAAGACTTCTGGGCATAGTTTTTGATGACCGCCTCAATTGGCTGGCTCATATTAAATACCTAAAAATAAAAGCCCTCGCGCTGTACCATAGCTCCATGAAAATGGTAGGCAAGAGATGGGGTATCGCAACTTCTCTTCTAAAGTTTTGGAACAGTGCGATTATCGAAAAGATCATAACCTATGGCGCCGGCATCTGGGGTGGTCACCTCAGAACTGATGCGATTACCCAACTCAACTCAACTCAAAGGCCCTTCCTCTTGCAAATGGCAAGAGGATATAAAACAATTTCAACTGACGCCCTCACCGTCATCACTGGTATTCCTCATGCCCACCTGCAGGTCTCCCAAATTTACATAAAAACTAAAATACTCCAGCTAAATGACACTGAATTAGCCTCAATAGTTTTCCCCCAAATCCCAATCCAAACAATGACCTGCAGCTGGACTATTCACCCGGGTAAGGACGTCGCCTCATTTCTAACCAATTGTACAAAAAATAGCTTTTCTCCCTCTGCTCCGGTGGCTGTCTACACCGATGGATCTAAGACCGATCATGGTGTGGGTGCAGCTTTCTGCACACTCATCTCGGATGGAGTTGTCCACCGGTGGTCGGGCAGACTTGAGGACTATAACTCGGTATTTCAAGCCGAATTACTAGCCATAAAAAAGGCACTTGACTGGGCACTCTCTACCTCTACTCAGTACCCAGAAATAAATATTTACAGTGATAGTCTTTCGGGTCTGCTCGCAATTGCCCGCCACAGGAGCAGACATCCACAAATTATAGAAATTAAAAAACTTCTAATGATCCAAACTTCTAAAATCTCCCTGGCACACGTTTCTGCCCACAAGGGAATCGCCGGCAACGAGCTTGCGGATTCACTGGCCAAGGCTGCGACGGAATTCCCTGCAGTTAATGTTCCCTACCAGCTCCCTCTTCTTTCGTAAAAAATAGGATAAAACAAGTTCTAAAGCAAAAATGGCAAGACCTGTGGAACGATTCGGATAAAGGTAGGTTTACTTTTAATCTGGTTCCACAGGTCAGCCAAAACTCTTGGAATCTCACCCCACCAATTACAGCATTCCTTACGGGCCATGGACCGTTCCCAACCTATCTGCACAGGTTCCGTTGTAGACGATCTTCCTTGTGTCCCTGCGGTGAAGAGGGTACTCCAAATCACTATTATTTCAACTGTCCTTTAACCGTAAATTTTCATCTAAAAAATCCTAATCCCCGCCCAAAAGATTGGCTAGAAAATATTATCTCTCGAAAACCACTTATCAACAAACTTAACAACATTTATGAAATTTTAATGCATTTAACTCATTTAACTGATTGAATATTTTTAGTAATTCTAATTTGTAAATTTCACTTTCTTGGTTGCCTGCGCTACAATTTGTCAGCAGTTGCAAACCTCTATGTATCATGTTGCCCGATGTCGCGAGAGGGTAGTTGCCCTGGCAACAACAAAATCTTTAAACTACAATCTGCCCCTTGTTGCTCAAGGATCTAATCAGGCAAATTTTCATAACAAAAAAGCAATGGACCAATTAAGAAGAATCTTGTCAGGATTTCAAAGTCAGCTCTTCGTCAAACATCTCTTCATTAGAAGAATCAACCCCAGTCAGCATGCCAATTGTCGCGTGGGGCCGGCTGGGCCCGGCATGCAGACCAGGCTTGTTTTGTAAATTCCCATTCTTAAAATATCTATTCTTTATCATCGCCCCTTGTCGCGGGCAGACTCAAAGTTAACTGCTCCCCTGTTCAAACTTAATCAAGCGGCGCCCCGTGTCGCGGGTAGACTTGTGTCTGGCGCCGCTCTTGTAAATACCCATGCCCATTTGCATCGTCCCTTGTCGCGGGTTGGCTAAGCCAGGCGATGCATGACGTAATTTTTTTTTTCCTCAATAAATGTCGGAGCAGCTCACGTGGATTTTCCTGGAAGCGCTCAACACCGCTCTTCGAGCGGTGAGCGGGGGCTGCTCCCTGTTCAACCCTGTTCAACCAGGAGTTCTAGGCATATTTTAAGAGCTTGACAATATGTTATTTTATACAAACCTGCAATAAATAAATAAATAAATTAAATTATATCAGTTGTTACCTCGAAAATCATTAATGTTCATAAAATTCAGGGTGACTATTTACTTATGACATGTCTCTGTAGACTGACCACCTATAGCATATATTTGACTAAAGAGCGCATTCCGTACTAAGTTCCTATTTAAAGGGTAACGAAGATTGAGGATGACTTTCATATGACACAGGACGAATTAAATGCTAGATACATACCTACTAGATGACATAGCGAAAATTATTTGACACCCCTAGTCTGAAAGTGGGTTGTGGGTCACCTACATTGGTAAAAACTTTAAAATCACACTTTCGTGTGATTTTTTTTTTTTTTTTTTTTTTTTTTTTTTTTTAACGTTGGTTACATGCTTCGACGAAGGATGTGCTCTCTAGTCAAATATATTTTTTAAGGTTGACCGCTAGTGGTTCAGTTATTTACAGAAAGACTTAGGCAGGTAAATAACCTTATAAAGGTGTAATGTATTCCATCGAAAAATAAATAAATATGTATGGTTATATCTAATGTAATTGGTGTACAAGTGTAATTTTTAGCTGCATTAATGTATTAATAATTTGTTATTAATAATGCGTAATAATTAAATAATAAATAATAAGTAACACCTTAATAAGTATTAACTTAATTAACATAGACAATAGATAATTCCTTAAAAAAACATGCAATCTACCAAAAAATTTCAATGTATTATAATAGGAAACACAAACATTATTTCCGTTAATCACATGCAAATATCAACCATAAAGTTTTCAGTTATTTATACAAAAATATATTTCTTTAATATGGATCAAAATTTCTTTCTTCTACAGAAAAGGAAGTTCAATAATTTTGCTTTTAGACGCCATTTCACTTTGCATATAATCTGGTAGAAAATGTTTCTTAATTAACACACTAAGAATCCCATAATGACCAGTGAAGAATGCTTCTTGTAGAAGAAATTTCTCATTTGATGCTCTCCGCTGTTAATAACGATAGACAGTAATTCAATACTTTCCCTTATATTCTTCGAAAAAGTGAATGGTCAAGTTACAGAGAAATTTAAAATAGCAGATTACACTAATCTCTCAAAAGATTTAGCGCTTTCGGTGGCCAAAATTTAAGCCACATAGGTGGTTCTGTTATAATGGGTTACTTATTGTATTTTTATCTAACGACATTCGGTGTACTCGAAAGAAGGTCAACTTAGGCAAATAAACATGCAAATTTAGCAGGTTTTACTGTATATACCAAAAGCAAATCAACGACACGTTAAGTAAAGTTCTAACCTTGTCTGAATTCAGTTGGTCTATACCAGTTTGGTTCATTAAATAAACGTCCAAAATATGTTGCTAACACATACACTCTGGCAGACAGATAATTTCTAAAAATGGTCAGATCTTATTCAGGAAATCTTAAACCGTGTAAATTCATTGAAAACTGGATGTGAAAAATTTTCTAGAATAAAATATTTTTTTCTTATTTACAAAAAGTAAAAATTCAAAGAATAAATGCGTTTGCACAAGTTATGCATGCAATAAAAGAAAAATCTGGATTCACAAGCACACATTACTTTCTTTTACTCTATATACATAATAGATATATATTTACACATTTAAAATAATAATAATAATACAATTGTCAAATGTTGTTAAGTGAGAGGGACGGCTATCGTCGTCTCCCCCCCCCCCCCCCCCGCCGAACTTCCGTTTGAATACTATAGCTACATTCCAAACAAATTTATGTATTTTAAGAGCATTTAAAGTGCGTTTCAAATTATTTAGATAATTGCCATCCAAGCTATCCTCTGAATTTTTTTTCGGACTAATCTTTCGTAGACCTGTTAAATTTTATAAATAATATACGTATAAAAATACATATTTTTATAATATATATATACATATGTATATTATATTATATTATATATATAAACTTATTCCAGACCAAGGTTTTCAATGGAATATATTGATAAAGTTAGGGCTATATATATATATATATATATATATATGTGTGTGTGTGTGTGTGTGTGTGTGTGTGTGTGTGTGTGTTTGTCTGTGTGTTTCCTAATAATGCATTTAAATTTTCATAACACACACACACTGAGAAATGTATGACGCAAATTGAGATGCATTTCCAAATTACTAATATTGGCACTAAACCCTCTCTGTAAAAGAAAAAAATAAAGGACAGTTTTTTTTTCAGAAATTAGGAAACACTGAGCTCAGTTATGACAGTTATATTGTTCCATTTCGTACCGCATTGTAAGGGATGGAAGATCGTCTTCAGAAATAAAATTGTTTTCACTTGTCGAAGCATTATTGCTACCAGTGTGCTATTCCTTACTCTTTATTTTCTTTAGTGTAAGTCCCACTACACACTGAAGAGACACGAGACAAAGTTTGAAGCGACATGCGACACACGTATGCTCTAAACAGTTTTCAGGAGATGAAGTTGTATTTAGAGCATGCGCGTGTCGCACGGCGCTTCAAACTTTGTCTCATGTCTCGTCAGTGTATAGCGGGCCTAATGTTCTTTTCACTTTTTATCGAAAACAATCCCCATGCGTTTCTGGAAAAGTTTAGTACATTCTTTTAAATGCTTATGATCCGAATTCCGCAGTCTTATCCGCAGTCTTAAAAGGAAAATGCCAACACAATTACTTTTCTGTGATAGACTTTATTTTTCTATAAAAATAAAGAGAAGTGTCTGTGTGTGTGTGTGTGTGTGTGTCTGTCTGCGCTCTGGTGTTCACACTACTAATCGCAGAGCCTCCAAAATTGGCATATAGGTACCTGGGACCCTGCAGGTGTGCACCTCATCGAGATTTTTTCGAATTTCGAATTTGAATTTTTTAAATTAATGTTTTTTCGAATTTAAATATTGGCTTCAATGTTTCATTTTTCAGAAATTTGTTTCGTTTCAAAAGTCTGCGTATCTTAGCATCGGCTATTAAACTATTTATTTATTTGAATTAATTTGAGGAAGAAATCTTTTTTATTATATTTATTGAAATCAAATAGTTATACACATACAGTAGAAAAAATTAAACATATTAAATTTTTAGATTTTGGCATATAGGTACCTGAGACCTTGCAAGTGTGCACCTAATCGAGATTTTTTCGAATTTCGAATTTGAATTTATTAAATTAATGTTTTTCCGATTTTAAATATTGGCTTCTTTGTTTCATTTTTCATAAATTTAATATTTTGCTTCAATCGTCTGCGTATCTTAGCAACGGCTATTACGCAACTTATTTTTATTTAATACCACGGCCCTACTAGATCACTCCTCGGCGCCAACGCGCCAACGTCGTGAAAGCGGCCATAACAATCAACGATTTTGCCGGAATCAAATGCATTGGAAATTAGGGTTGGCGCGCAGCGCCGCCACGGCAGAACTAACTTAGTATTGTATATGAAGCTGCATAAGTTTTTTCCGTTTGCAGAGCATTTAAATTGATTTAATTAAATTTGAAATGCAGTCTTCCGATACGCAAAAACATATGAATCATAAAAATAATTGTGGCAATAATTTTAAACCAATTCATTGAAAAATAATAAATGATATTAGTCGTTTTCTCCTAAATAAAATATACTCTTCTTCAAATTTTTGTTTTGCATGAAAGAAATGAAATAAGGACTAGAAAGAAAGGAGAAAAAGAAAACAATCATTTAAGATTATTTTAAAGGAAAAAAAAAATAAGAGAATACAGATCCCTACCTCTTCTTGATGAATAGCAAGGTACACAATAGTACACCATTTTACAAGATACAATGCTTATTTTCACGTTTGTTTACAATAGGAATCGATAACACAAACTGATTTTCAGGGTTGGCAGCGCCATCTACTTGATTCCGCGGCATGCATTGATCTTTGCAGTTTTGTTATGGCCGCTTACGACGTTGGCGCGTTGGCGCCGAGGAGTGATCTAGTAAGGCCGTGTTTAATACATTCATTTAAAGGCGATTTTTTTTTTTTTTTTTTTTTTTTTTTTTTTTTATTGGAAACAAAATTGTAATGCAGTAGAAAAAATTAAGTATAATTAATAGTTTTAATTTTAAAAACGTTTTTATAACAGTTACGTTTAAGTTTTTATAGTAGACCAACTTCTTATTTTTCATTTTTTAATTAATTCTTTTAAAAGAAAAAACTTTTTTTTTTTTTTTTTTTTTTTAATTATTATTTACAGTATTTATCGGGAAAAATGGAAGTACATACATAGCAAAAAGGATTAAATTGATTAAAATTTATTTGATTATATATATACATATATTTTAATCTACTTTTTATTTTTATTTATTTTATTACATTGGTCGAAATCAAGTCGTAATATAGTGTAAATAGCATGGGCTATAAAATACATGGTTGAAAACTAAAATATTTAATAAATGCTGAGATACAGTCATATTTAAAATCGTAGTTCTTAAATAGTAGCAGATCTTTTCTGTCGTCGATAAATATCCAGATTAAAGTGCCCGGGAAAGATCTTTCTGCAGGCATGGGAAACCTAGACCTGATGCAGTGCGGGAGGGAATAGAGCTGTCGTAGACAGCGAGTACCCGAAGCGAGGTTTTAAGCAATTTTAGTTACTTTTTTTTAGTTTTTGTGTATAATGTGGTGTAAAAAAATAAATATTGATAATTCTTTCTAAAATTCATTTAAATATAGTGACCAGCGAAGCGGGCGTAGCCTGCTAGTCTATATAAATAAAGAGAAGTGTCTGTATGTGTGTCTGTGTGTGTCTGTGTGTCTGTCTGCGCTCTGGTGCTCACACTACTAATCGCAGAGTTTCCAAATTTCGCATATAGGTACCTGGGACCCTGCAGGTGTGCACCACATCGAGAATTTTTCGAATTTCGAATTTAAACTTTTTAAATTCATGTTTATTCGATTTTAAACATTGGCTTTTATGTTTCCTTTTCCATAAATTTATTCTTCGATTGTAATCGCTTGCGTATCTTAGCAACGGCTGTTACGCAATGGACTCTTCCCACCTGACGTCAGAGGTCACGTGATAGAGGAAAAACAAATAGCAGACGAAATCTTGTTTATCTAGAGCAATTGCTAAAATAACATATTTTCTATTCTTATTTTTGATCAATCGTTTTTAATCTGTGTTATTTTTTACACATCATCATTTTTAATCCATTTTATATCATTATCCATCATCTTTTGTTTGCTGTATACATTTACAATCATCATTTAGTTTATACCTGTTATTGATGTTCATGAAGACATGTTTAAATACTCTGATTTTTGGTACTTAAATCAGTGACAGTGCAATATCGTACTGCGTAAATCCATTTAGAGCAGTAACTAAGTTAATTAACTTGTTGTAACACCTTTATGCAATTAAATTAAATGAAAACATTTTAAAATTTCAATTTATAATCCGTAAACATTCCACGAGAAGCTATTATTTATTGCTAGATCAGTTAATGTTACAGTTACACTACAATATACAAAAATCGATTCTTATAGGTAAAAATAAATAAACACATAAAATGTTTTTTAAAAATTATTAAATTTACAAATGCAATTATTCTACTGTTTACAAATGCACAATATTACTTTTATTTTATTTTATATTAAATATTAAAATTTTTGTTCTTAAGAACAATATTTAATTGAATTCGATTCTCAGAATTCGATTATTCGTTTTCATCTATCACGTGATTGAGCAGACGACGCTGGGAAGAGCCCATTCATTTTTATTTAATACATTCATTTGAAGGCGATTTTCTTTTCTTTTCTTTTTCTTTCCGTTTTTTTTTTTTTTTTTTTTAATTATATTTATTGAAAATAAAATGGTAATGCAATAGAAATAAATTGTTACGTTTATGTATAAATTTTATAGTATAGCAACATTTTATTTTTCATTTTTTTAAATTCATTCCTTTAAAAGAAAAAATGTTTATTTTTAATTTTTTTATTTTTTTTTTTTTTATTTATAATATTTATTGGGCGAAAAAAAATGGTAGTTTATAGTAGAAAGGATTAAACTGATTAAAATTCGTTTGTTTTCATCTACTTAATTCCTTTTAAAAGAAAATCTACTCTTTTATTTTATTTTATTGCATTGGTCGGAATCAAATCGTAATACAGTGTAAATAACGGGGGCTATAAAACCACATGGTTCAAAAACTAAAATATATAATAGATGCTGAGATACAGTTATCATTAAAATCGTAGTTTTTAAATAACAGAAAATCCACAAGTTGTCGATAAATACCCAGATTGAAGTGCCTGGGAAAGACCTTTCTGTTTGAAAATTCATTTAAATATAGTGACCAGCAAAGTGGGAGTAGCCTTCTAGTATCTGAAATAATGTAAGGAAAACTATATATTTGTTTAATGTTTTTATTGCTTTGTAACTTTGTTAAGGAATTTAATGTAACCACATTTCTGAAAACTCTTGGAGGGGTGCCAAATTGACCGACAGGTTGATATTTAACAAACATTCAGTCATTCAACGTTCCCTTAGCGTTTGTTTCTCTGAACCAGAAGAGTTATCACCCCTATTTTAACAGTAGACTCGTTGTGTCAGCACTTGTGCAGAAGCTACCATGGTCGCCAGAAAAGTGGCTAAAGAATACATTGTTTTTTCATTATATACTTAAATTTTGTTTTTTATGTATTTGTCTTTTTTAAAAAAAGGACGTGAGAGAGCATTTTCGGCGATATATTTGAACTAAAAATGTCTAATTTATACAGGTAACTATTTTTTTTCCTCACAGGCAGAAAAAAATATCTCTCTATATGAATTATTTGTCCAATTTCAATAAATTCTCAAAAAGCACAACAACTTGATACAAATTTGGAATACCGAGTTCAGACATTCTTCTGATATATATATATATATATATATATAGAGAGAGAGAGAGAGAGAGACAGGCCTGGTGTACAGATGAATTTTCCAAATTTTGGTGAAAATTGAAAAGACGGAAGCTGGACATCGGAAACCGGAAGTGCTACCGTAAGTCCGTATCTCAAAAACGACTCTAACGATTTTCTTCAAATTTGCTCTATTAACACTCTATTAGATGTACTTTCAAATGATATAGTTGGTTAGTTCGGGAAAACTGATAGGCGTCCTGTATAAATAGCTGAATTTCAGGTCACGCAAGCGCGTTCTTTTAAAATCCGCTGTACGGATTTTTTTTTTTTTTTCAAATTTGACATATTAACTCACTTTAAAATATCCCTTTGTATGTAATTATTTTTTTCCGGTCAATAATTGAGTTTTGGTAAAAGTTGGTATCTCAAAAACGGCTCTAACAATTTTCTTGAAAAATGTAATATAAATGCATTCCTTTCTCACGTATTACGTGGTTATTAGAGGAAAATTAACAGTTATCCTGCTTAGGTAGGTTAGTTCTAAATCTCGAAAATTGGTGCTTCAAAAAATAACTCTACCATTTTTTTCCCCTTCATTTTTACCTCGCTATATGTAAGCTTCGTTTTAAATGTCTTTACATGTGTATAAAATTTCTCTTACTGAAAAAATTTTAGGTTCCTACTACTTCTTTAGGTCACTTTTCGGTCTTCAGATCACATTATCTCCAAAAAATACATATAATACGTGTAATAGTGGGTAATGGAAGTCGTGTGGCTGTTTCACATACCAAACTCTAATGCAGTGGCGCAGCCATAAAAAAATTCAAGGGGGGAGCACAACCTGAAAAAAAAATGTTTTTTAATAAAATTCTGGGAGCATAGTTTTAAAGTTAAAGAAATAAATGCTTATTGCAGTTTTCCAGGAGGGGGCAAGTGCCCCCATCCCTTGCCCTATTGTGCCGACGCCCATGTTCTAATGTCTTAATTTTCGGTTGCATTGGACCTCAAAACGTACGCACACACACAGATATATATATATATATATATATATATACCAATTTAGATAATATGACTTAATAACAATATTTTCTGTATTATATATAACTAGCAGGCTACGCCCGCTTTGCTGGTCACTATTTTTAAATGAATCATTATAATTAACGAATTCTCAAAATTGCATTAATTTTTATCATGTGAAAAAAAAAAAAAAAAAAAAAAAAAAAAAAAAAAAACTCCAATCGGGAAAAATGTCGCACCGGGTCCCCACTGCCTTCGGCAGCGTAGACCCGTGCGCGATGCGCACGTGCGAATGCATATATATGAAAACCCTAATAATTTTACAAATTCGAAAATATCCGCAATCGATTTGTAAGTATCAAAAACCTCTATGCACCAGTTTTGAACGATCTATCTCTATTTTTATTTTTTTGCCCCTCCGCTCCCTCCCCCCTTCCCGCCCCTCCCAATAATTTTAAAAATTCAAAAATATTCGCAATCCATTTGTAGGTAACGAAAACCTCGATGTACCAATTTTGAACGACCTAACCCTATTTTTTTTTTTTTTGCCCGTCCGCCCTCCCTTCCCTTCCCTTCTAATATCTTTACACTTTCGAAAATATCCCCATTCGACTTGCAGGCCTCTAAAACCTATCTGTACCAATTTTGAACGGCCTAATTGTATTTCTATTTGTTTTTGCCCCATACCCTTACCGCCCCACCCCCCTACCCGCCCCACCTAATAATTTTAAAATTTGAAAATATCCGCAATCGATTTGTAAGTATCGAAAACCTCTATGTACCAATTTTGAACGATCTGACACTATTTTTATTTTTTTGCCCCCCCCCCCCCCTCCTTACCCCTCCTAATAACTTTACACAATCGATAATATCCCCATTTCCCTTGCAGTCCTTTAAAACCTATCTGTACCAATTTTGAACGGCTTAACTGTATTTCTATTTGTTTTTGCTCCATAGACCCCCCTCCCTTGCTGCCCCACCTGGGGGCTGAATTTCTAAAATTCCAGAAATAGGTTTTTAGATAGTTGCATTAGCTATATTTTAGAGCAAAAATTTCACGTATATCTATGTTTTTTTGTTTGAGATATATAGGATTATGCGAAATCACGTTTTACGCATGTGAAATCACGTTTTGCCCCGCCCCCCCCCCTTGGGGACCGAATTTCAAAAATTCCAGAAACCGATTTTTAGACATTTGTATTAGCTATATTTTAAAGCAAAAATTTTACGGATATCTGTTTTTTTGTTGAGATATGAAGGATTTTGTGAAATTACGCCCCCCTCTCCCCCTTGGGGGGGCGAATTTTGTAAAATCGCTTGCGGCGTTGTCTTTCTCGGGTCGTAAACATTAACCGTGCCAAATTTGGTCCCGCTCGGTGAAACGGCCTACGATTCTATAGCGGACACACACACAGACTCTGCTCTTTTATATATAGAGATAAATCAGATTTTTTAAAAATATACTCTATATATTAAAAATACTTTTTTATGGCAAAGGTTTCTGAAATAATTTATAAAGTAAAAAAAAAAAAAAACTAATTTTTAGAAAATTGTGAGATTCTCTCTAAAAATTATGAAAACACGTATGCAATAAATAGTGTTTTTCACTCAGACTAAAATTTAAACTATGAGTTTAAATTAAAGCGCATGAGAATTTAAGAGAAAATATTGTTCATAAATACACTATTCAACATTTCATATTTATGTAAATTTAGTATCACATTACAAGCTTTGAATTCTTCAGACTTCGAATAATAATATTTCATAAATATACATTATGCATATTCTTAAGAGACGCTTTGGGTGAAATATAAGGCTACTAAAAGTCTTCAGAACCTTATGAAATTTCATATGAAGCAACCTATTTAAAATATTCTATATACTGTGAATTATGTTTACTGTTTGTACTTTATGAATGCACTTATAAAGTTTTGCTTTTCTCAAACTGTATTTTAAATTCTAGATTGAAACATTAATCTTTTATATAAACTAGTAAATATTTTTATGAACGTTACTTTACCTTTTTCAAAACATTTTCAGACAGTTCCATTAAGATTATTTAAAGCATTAATATTCAGACTGAGTTTCACATGCATTAGAGTGATTTCTTCATTTCTATATATATAATAAGAAATTATTGAATTCTTGAAAGTTTTTGAAATGCAGACTTCTATCGATTTACGCGTTTTCAGATATTTTCAGCACTATTTGAACATTTTTAGAAAACGCCTGTCTGTTTCAGCTTTTCTTTGTGTGTGTATCAAAAATTATTGTGGACGCTGTATTTCACGAATCAATGAACGAAATTTAACCAGACTTGATATTTAGGTGGCTTGTGATTAACTGCTAAAATGAGAATTACTGCTTGTGATAAACTGCTACCTTGAGCTAAACCGCTTCTGATTACATTTGGAATAAATGGCTCAACTTTTGGCGCTATAATCCCATGTTGTTTATATTTTTTAACATGTTAGTATAAAACAAAATTTCGTATAAATGTACATAATGTGAATTATTTTTAACTTTCAAATGAGAATTTGAATTATATATATATATATATATATATAAAGGTAATAGGTAACGAGAAAAAAAGTTGTGCATATGTAAAGCATCTCTCCCTCCCTGGGAGAAATGCTACTGCGGAGGTTATAAATTTAAAAAATTGGCTTTATTAGAAAAAATAAGTTAGTACCTTCAAAACATATTGTCAAACCTTTGATCTGTAATAATTAAAAAAAAAAAAAGCGATAGACAGAGAGAGAAAGAAAAATACATAAACATTTCCTCAGATGTCGCACAAAATTGACTTTCTTTGGGGGACTGAGTGTATTAGATACTTCTCTGATATGGAAATCGTCTTCATTCATTATGCAAATTAATTTTAGTAAATAATAATTTAAAAAAAGTATTTGTATAAGAAAATATAAAATAAAGTTTTGTGGTGTCCACAACACATTACTATATCATTGTAAATAATAAGTATATATATGTATATGTTTTAGAAGAATTTTTATAAGCTTATTTTACTTTTAATAAATATTAAGGCTTGATGATTGAGGAGTAAACCTCTCCCCCCCCCCCCCCCTCAAGAAAAAAAAAAAGAGTTAGTGATTTTTTTTTTTTTTTTTTTTCAACTTAACATAAATATGGTATGTCTACATATCTTTCTAGATATATCTACATTTTTTTTTTAATATCTAGTAATACATCTAAACGAACTGTGATTAGATTTTAAGTTTAGTTATTTTATAATTTATCAGTTTTTGTGTTGTCGGAAAAATTGTGTTCGAAGGCGAAAACACGGTTTGAATGTTTGCTTCTTAGTTATTTCATATATATTTAGGTACTTTGATTATCTAAAAAGATTAAAGCAAATATATTTTCCCGTTTGTCCCCTTTTACTTTCCTATTCTCTTCTTTAAAAAAAAAAAAAAATAAAAATAAAAAAAAAAAGTAGTTTTTTTTTTTTTTTTTTTTTTTTTGTGAATGTAAAAGCTTCTATGACACGGATTTTCGAAACAAAATTTTCTGTTTTGCTATTTAGAAGTAAAATATTTGCACATAAATGAAATTATTCGAATTTATTTGCTGACCCATTTACACTTTTTTCTTGTTCTGTTGTTATTTCTGTGCAGATGTTTTTTAGACATTTTTGAAAAAATAAAAAATAAAAAATAGTAATAGATTATATTAGACAATTTATCGGTTTACCATTCGATGCCCTATTCTCAACAATGAACACCAACTTTTAGTAATCCATATAAAACATAATACGCAGTGCTTTTATGTTTTATCAATGACTGGAAGATGCATAAATTTATTAAAAATAATAAATACACTTAAGTATCAAAATATATTGTAAGATAGTTACAATATTTGTCTCAAACGTAATAACAAATTTCTTTATTTTCCTTCAACAAAATGATAAAATTGGATTTTATCATCAAAATTATTTTATTTTTTAACTAACGATAGAAAATCTTTTACATTTTACCATTTGATGGAAGAGATAATAAAATACTATTTGTTGCTCTTATACTTGTAATGCATTTCATAGTTATTTTACATCGTAAATAGAGTTCTAACGAATATAATACAATTAAGAGGATCTGTTACAATATATCTTAAATAAATACCTAAAACAGCAAAGGGAAAATGGCTAAAACTTAATTAAAATCTTTCCTTCTCTAAGAAGATTTGTATATAAATATGTATTTTATAAGATTTTTAATCTGAGAGATTTTAAACAATATGCAATATTTGAATACTACTTTCTCATTTACTTACTTCTGATACTGAATACTAAATAATTCTATTGTGTTATGATAATGAAATATTTTGTTTATATAGCAAAAGTATGTTTATGATATTACTGTTAATATTATAAACTTAAAAACGTAGAAATTATTCCCTTTTTGTTATACTTTCCGTTATTACAAGCACTCATATATTTGCGTATGTGTAGAGAATAAAACAGCAAAGGAGAATATTAATCCTTTGCACTCGAGAGGTGACTCTCACTCACCATGTGGTTTGATGCCTAACTCGAGAGGTAACTCTCGCTCACCACTTGGTTTGCTGCGGACTCAATGCTTAGCAAGAACTGTTTATGTTTAGTTTCTTCGACGCAGGTTCCTACGCTATTTCTGTATAAACTTATGAAGTGTAAATTGACACCCCTTGAACTTCCAACCCCTTCCCCTTCAATCGACTTCAATCTCTGATTCCGAAGATATCCGCTTGAATGGAAAGCTACACAATACTTTAACAGGAGTTAAGAAGGACTACAAAATCTGTTCTCAGAGAAATAAATCCGGTAAAGGCATCAAACGACATATTATTGTAATACTTGCCCCGATAAGACGGGTATGCATCTTGGGAATTTTTGCATGAAATATCACACACAGAAAAATTACAGAGACTAATATTTAAGAAATTATGTTTATAAAGGTGTAAAGATATATAAGATATTAAAATATTAAAATTTTATACATTAATTTGTGTGTGTAATGATTTTAAGTTACTGGTAAGAAATGCGTCAAAAAGGCTGCGAAACGTTTCGAGTTCCCGGTGCGCCGCGTGAAAAGGCCTCGATTGCAAAGGATTAAAAAAGAGTCATTTTAGTGTATAACATTATATTTATAATTATGTGAATGATTTACTTCAAAATTATTTTCCGTATATTTTTGAAAATATGGCGACCGTCAGATAAGACGAAGTAAAAATTTTCGTCAAAATTTTATAGTTTTAGCAAATATTTGTCGCATAACACGACCTCCAAATTTTCGAGTAGCAATCTTTGAATGAGAAATCGGTGGTCATTTTAAAGAGAAAAAGTACTTCTAAAATAAAATTCTTGAAAAGCATATTCACGTGTTTTAACGAAAAGAAGTGGATGGACGAAAATGGTGTGAAATTAGGGATGGAAAATGTATGACACAGGTGAACAGATATTCTACGAAATCAACACACTCTGCTGGTATTGGTGTGGGGCATGTTTTACAGCTAGATAACGGAAAATGCCAAGATGTGATTAACATGGAACAATATACAGCATTGCCATTATAATAGGGGAAAATAATAAGAGAACTCAAAAAAAAAAAAAAAAAAAAAAAAAAAAAAAAATTATATAAGGAACAAGCGATCCTAATTCAAAAAGTACTTCTAAAATAAAATTCTTGAAAAGCATATTCACGTGTTTTAACGAAAAGAAGTGGATGGACGAAAATGGTGTGAAATTAGGGATGGAAAATGTATGACACAGGTGAACAGATATTCTACGAAATCAACACACTCTGCTGGTATTGGTGTGGGGCATGTTTTACAGCTAGATAACGGAAAATGCCAAGATGTGATTAACATGGAACAATATACAGCATTGCCATTATAATAGGGGAAAATAATAAGAGAACTCAAAAAAAAAAAAAAAAAAATTATATAAGGAACAAGCGATCCTAATTCATGATGATTTCTCTGGAAAAACTGTTCTTTAGGTTTTAATGCGGGCTAATGATACGGTTTTTAGATGTAATTACAATATTTTCTTTTTTTTTTTTCTTTTGATACACATAAAAAATGTTATGTTGAAACTTAAATAATATTGTTAAATAAACTTATTTTTCTTGTTGATAGATTCATCAATTCATGTATTTGTAAACTTAGTTTTAATAAATTAAGGAAATGCAACATACAGCATCTAAAATATAATATTATATGCAAAACTTTGAATTTAAATTGGAGAAGTAATTATATATTTATATATGAATCAATAAATTATAGTTGTTCTTTAATTGTTCATTTTTTTTTTAAGTTTTACATAACAGTTTAAAAAAAAATAGTAATATTTATCACATATATATTATTTCCAAGTTCATTTTTAGAACCCAGATTTGAGTGAGGGATAAGGATACACAGGAAATTACATTTCTTGGACAAAATCAAATTATCAATATTATAAATCATAATTTAACTCATTAAATAAAACAACATGTAACGGAATGAAATCTTTAACATTTGTCTGATTTTCAAAAAAGTTTATAAGCATTAGTTTTGAGAAGAAAAAAAAAGTTGTCATAAAAAATAAATAAATAAATAAATTAATTAATTAGTTTAAAATGATAATTAATTAAGAAAAAATACGTTTGAGTGTATTATGCAAGTGAATTTTTAGATTTCCCCCCGTAAAGTTTAAAATTTAACATATAATTTAGATGTTAAGGTTGAGTAGACATAATATTGTATTATATATGCATATATATATATATATATATATAGAGAGAGAGAGAGAGAGCTACGAAATGGAAAACTGCAACGGTCTGAAATTCACCATTAGGGGTGGTCCAAATTCAGTTTAAAATAATTAAATTACGTTTACTAAAAATTATTAAAGTACTTATAAATATTTAAACTCTTATTAATAATATTCGATATAAAAAATATATTTTTTTCTCTAGTGAATAGTATTAGTAAATATTTAAACAACGTTCAATTCTTTTTAGAAAATTTTCGTCCGAATAAATATTTTGGATCAGATAGACCATTTGCTATCACATGCACGGATATCAGTGCTTGGAATATGAATAGGTTTTATTATAAAGTGTCTGATAAAATATGAATAAGAATATACATAAGTAAGTGCTTTACAAACTAATAAATCAAACAGATAATTTAGTTATACACAGAACTTACCAATAGATACCATTCATTCATATACTACTAAAGCTTTATAAATTATTCATCATTTTAATGAAAGGATTCATCTCCGTTGAAATTATTCATGTACTTTTAAAAGCTCAGATATCATCTTGTAAATTTAATAAAGACTTAAGTAAGCGTCTCGTAGAGACAGGTATGAAGTACTGAATAATATATCTTATTTTAGATAATACATTTGTTTTGGAGATAGATGCTGGTGAAAATTGATGCGAAGAATATTAGATACCTCATTATATATAGGAATTCAAATCAGGCATGTAAGTAGATATTCTAGAATTTAATAATTTAGATTAATTCGCAAGGGTAAATTATATCTAATTCCGTGAACGTGGATTCTAAAAGCAGAAAATCCTCTTATATTTTAAAATAGAATTATATCTATTAAGGATGCATGTTAGATTATTTACAGTGTTAACAAAAGGAAATTCTACAGAGTTTTTAATTTTTTTTTAATCGAAAAATTGTTTTGATATTAAATTTTAAAATTTGCAAATCAATATGGTTGAAGTATTTTGCATTTTCTCATTCTATGACAATTCTCAAAAGAGGAAGGACATAATGACGTTATTTTCTGAGATAGTCTGAATTCACTAGAGGATTGCGTGCAAAGAATTATCAATATTTACATGATTATAGTTTCATCTTTTATTTTAATTTATTCTAAACTAAAGAATTTGCTCGATTCTTTGGTATACTTATTTTATTTTATTTGTTTATTTTTTTATTTTTTTTTTGTATATATTTTTTTAATAAATAATAATAAATAATGAATTGCTGTGCAAAATTTCATTAAAAAAATTTTTATTTACTGGAAAAAGAAAAAAAAAAAAAAAAAAAACCTGTATGGCATTTATGTAAATTGTGAAGGGATTCAATGACACGAAATCGATTCCCATCCTGCTTTTGTATAGGCGTATCATACTTCTAACATAAGGAAAGGGAAAGAAAAAGTAGCTGCTATTATAAACAGATTTAATACATGCCTAAATTAAATTGAAGTACTTGTGACTGAGGAATTAATATTATAATAAATATAATTCTTACTAGCTTATTAAATATGTATAAAAAAGTTATTATTATTCACTTAAAAACTGCTTTAGCAAAATCTGTTTTTGAATAAAAAATTCGCTACTTCATTTAAAAAATAAAAGTCGCTTAATTTATAATGCTTACTTACTGCTGAGTACATAATGAATTTTCTTAAAAAGTTTTCTAGTCCTTTTTGGTACTTTTGTATCAGTTAATCAACATCGTACAGTTCGTAGTAGTTTAACAATTGAAGAAAAAAAAAATGTTCACTAGTTTACTACATTTTTAAAACTTAATAGGCAAGAAAGGATTAGTCATCCATTTTTTTAATTCCTCTTTTTTTCTCTCTATCTCTTTTTTTTTAGCACGATAGGACTATTTCTTATCGACAGCTATTTTTCGTTATTGCCATTTATTGTATTACACCTTGAAGGAACGTGCAATCATTTTCCTTTTTATTTAAATATATAAAGCTTAAACTTCTAACTTTAAAATTATTTAACAAAAATAATGATGCCAAAAATAAATAAATAAATAAGTGAATATATATATATTTTTTAATAATTAATAAAATTGAGAAAAATTGTGCTAAAGATATGGAACAACTTCAGTATAGAGCCCTTTGTGCAATATGAAATTTGGCATCGAATTAGCTCGGACGTTCCTTGCCAAGGTTTTTGGATACTCAATTGCGATAGCCATTTTAATTCATCGCCGGAATGGTAATAAAAATTTAAAAGCCACCAGAATATATCATAGTAACTGATGCTAAGGAATGAAATATAGTAATTCCATGCTTTTTTATGGAAGAATATTTCTAAAAAAGTCTGATAGTACTAAATTAAGTTCTGTTTGCAAAAAATGTAAGCAGAGTTATACACACATATATATGTGTGTGTATTAAACAAAATATACTTTTTATCGATTTTTTTTTTTAATATAGTTTTTTGATACAAATGTAAAAATTGTAATTAATAATCTGTTGTCATTTTCCAACAAACATTGTCTCAACTGTAATGCACATTCTGAACTGCTTTATGTTTAAGGATCTGTTTCTTAAGATTTTGTTGCTTAAAAGTTTTTGTTACGCTCAATAAAGATGTTTTTAAAAAGTATTATTAAAAAAAAAAAAAAAAAAAAAAGTTTTATTTTTCTTTTTTTTTCCTTCGAGAAGTTATGACTGACGTAGAAGCAAATCTTCAACGTCAATTCAAGTTTTTCAAGTTTTTCCAATTCAAGTTTTTCCATTTATGTTTTTCAGTGATCTACTTCTAAAAACCTTCCCAGTAGTACAGTAATAACCGTCAATATTGGAATTCGTTAGACAGTGCAATGTTTTAGGGCATATAATTTGCATATATCGGCTGATATTCGAGTGCGTCGGACCAGATAATATACTGTGTATACTAATTTACAGTATTTTCAGTGTTGCTAAAATTATTTTCTGTCCTCTGTTTTTTTCTTCTTTTTTTTAAGTTAATGAAAGCCAAATATCGAACATTCAAAATAAGTTAAGATTACGGGTCCATCATTGTTCAGTATCGGGCAATATGTGACAATATTGTTAAGGATACGGATCTTCACATATGCACATAAGTTTCGTGTAGATATTGGTATAATGTATATTTAAACCGAGCTCTCACACCGGAAAGTTTTTAATAGGTAAATGATTGTTTTAGTCTATTTCGGAGGAAAATAACGTATTTTCAAATGTAAAATTTTCATTCATGAATTTGCAGAAATATAAGAAAATTTTCCCATTCAAATATCTAAACTATCGGTACTCAACGGGGGTCGTACCGCCCTCTGGGGACGTTGGAGGCTACGGGGGGGGATGTGCTTGGGGCGGTAGGTGGCGGTAGGTGGCGGTAGGCATATTTTGGACGGTAGGGGGGCGATATGTGCACGTTTTAGAAATTATAGTAATTTCTTAAAATTTCGCGTGCGTTATATTTTTTTGCTTCTTAAGGGGGCGGCAGCTCTAAAACGGTTGATAAGCATTGATCGAAACGATGGAAATACCCTTCTTGAATTTCTACCTTCTTAGCCATCTGACCGTCTACCAAAAAGGCTAAATTATAATGTTCTTGTCCCTGAACTGCTTCTTAAAATACTAAAACTTAGGTTATGATACCTTGACATGAAGAACGTAACAACGCATAGGTATGTAAGCCATATAACCGTTATATACAACCTTCTCAATTTAATGCAAGCAAAATGTCTGAAATTACGTAACTTTAAATTATAATAGTATTGAAAAAAAAAAAGAAGGACAACCGATGAGTGAATGGATACATGCGATCTTGGTAGTCAGAACGTTAAGTTCAAAAAAACGTATGCATATGAAATTGACCAACGAAGTCAGCTGAAAGAAGATAGTGTCGTTCTTAAAAGGCTTGATAATACCCTAAGACTTGTTTAGAAAAGTAGGCATTATAATTCAAGCTCATCTAGTTCGTGATAAAAGATCATGATCATGCATAGTGAAGCTGCCGAGTGAATTTATCTTTAAAAAAAACGTAATTCCTTTTACCTCATGAATTCGCAAGTTTCTCGTTTACAGATAAACCTCGGTTGGCGGAATTTGTTGCAAAATGAACGAAAATTAAAATGGCACTGAGGCACGAAATAGTAATGTTTTAGCGTCAATTTATTATTAGGAATGTAACTCCTATTTGTTTACACAGGTAGAGTGAGTATAACATTGCAGTGAACTGCTAGTACGCAATAGGTGGTGGCATGGAATTCACTTCTAGTTATGGTTCGAAGACATACCCTCATAATTTTCATCGTCATCAGAGAGTATTATCCTGCTCCCATAACCATCAGTGATATTATTTTCTCTGAATTTGGAAGACATTCTAGCTACGAATTATTTCACGTGAACTTTCATTAATGTATCTGGTAGTCTTTAACAGGCTCGAGTAATGAACCTGCAATTCTCTGATTAAGAGGTCGATTTTGTAGCAACCTATCTACCGCGGCCCCTGTTCATTTACAGATACCAGAGAAGATATTCGGAGACGATTTTACTGCGAAAATGTGTTACCCGCTACAGCTAGCTAACCATTAAAAGAACTCAAGTGATAATAAGTAAATATCCTTTTCTTTACGTATCTTTCTTCTCACGCCTATTTTGTTCAAACGACGAAGTATACCAGACGCATGCGGGAGGTTTACTGTGTCACGGCAATGACCGCTAAAAATAAAATTAACAATAGATTCTCTTGCCCATTTTCCAATTCAAGTCCAAAAGAAACAAAGACGATTTTACAATAGAAGGGGTGAACGTTGTCACTGAGCTGAGCATTTCCCGTAACTATATCTCTGACGATCTTTTTTTACCCCCATTTTGATAAAATTGCAGCAGTATTGACTCATCCGTAATAGCTCTCATTGGATTCTAATCGAAAAACAAACAGTTTTCTGTGTTTCGCTTTGTTAATGTTTTAAGTGCTTTACGTATAAATTAATATTTTTTTCATATGAGGAATAGATAATTACAAGAAGCTGTTAATAAAAAGAACAATGACGAAACAATGAAATATCCAACCATTTCCTTTTCTTAACTTTCCTATTGTTGAATAGATTTAGAAATGTTACAATTTATTTTAATTTGAAGCATTATCATTGAATGATCATTCGGTTATCAATTTATCAATTTAAAGAAATATTTACAACTCGAATATATATATATATATTAAAAAAAAAAAGCTTTTTTAGTATAAATAGTTTATTATTGTTATTATTATTTAGAGACACTGATTATTCTACATTGTTTAGAGTAATTTGTATTTGATTTATATGAATAAATTTAATTTAACAATGATATACTATCGTCGAAAATAAAACTAATTGCTAAATATTCTATCAAATATGATTCGCAGCCCTATAAAAGTGTCAATCCTTATACTCTAAAATGCAAATGCACGTATGTATAACTTTTAATAATATTACTTTAGAGAAATTATAAAAGGTATGGATGAATCCGATAGAGCTTTAATAAGTTTGTGTACAAATAACATTTACATTCTATATTAAATTTATATATTAGAATGAAAATTTATGTAAGATTTCACAAACGTGGATTAATGCTAAATCAAACACGGAAATAAAACACGGTATTTTTTCCCCATAAACCTATAAAATATTTTAATATATTTCAAGAAATCTCAGTTGTGTTTCCATATTTTGATAGTCAAATTTCTCAAACGTTAATAATGAATCACTTCAACTGTAATGCATTATGCCATTTATGTTAAAATAAAGCATTTCCTTACCAACGACAATTTAAATGAAACAGTATATCAGATTTTTAATTTTCTTTGTATCCAAACGTATTCCCAGTTTAATCAAAATCAGATTGTTTGCTGTCTTATCGAAATTTCGTCGTTTGACTGATATAAATTTCTTTCTTTAAAAATGAATGCCTTTACTTTAGATTTTTTCGAAAAAGTAAGCAATTTACTTTTGGGTGGATAATCATTTTGTTTAGAATGATCTTTAAAGCATCTATTGTCATTGGAATCAAATCTGATTGAAATCTAAAATTCAAATAATTAAATTAATCTCAATTTATTTTCAACCAGTTTCCGTTATTTAAACTTATCTACGCTTGAATGCATTTTACAAATTTTATTTTCCTCAGAAATGTTAAAAAAAAAAAAAAAAAAAAAAAAAAATGAAGAAGGAGAAGGAAGAAGGAAACGAAGAGAATGAATTAATTCTAAATTTATTTAATTAAATCTTTTGTTTTAAATTAAATACAAAGAGATGGCATTAGGGAAATTACGCAGATAATGGCAAGATAAGTTTTTATCTAAAAATAATATTATAAAGCTATTAAATAAGAACTGCATCTACAAAAGAGAAAGCATGTATATTATATTAATAACACTAAAGGTAAATTAATAAAAGATTTAATAACAAAAATTTTCTTAAGGGAATGCACAGAATTCATATTGCATTTTAATATGTAAATATAAAATATCCATAATTTGGTACCGTTTAAAATATTTTTGGATAATTTTTGACAAAGCAGGTAAACAAATATCCATTGCTTCTTCCAGACAGAAACTGCATATTAAAATAATAAGAAGAATAAGTAGTTGGAGATAAATAAATAAATATTTTTTAATTTATAGTAAAAAATACCACTATTTGATGTTTGTAACTACTTGAAATATTAAATATTCTTTATATATGGAATAGATAATATAACTGCCTGTTCCAGAATACAAATTATTAAGTTATCCAGTAAATTCACAAAAAAACTGTTAAAAATTCTCAGATTTTGGTGTGATGAAAAGGAATTTGCAAAGAATAAATATGGATAAATTTTAGGGCAGTTCTTGTAATTTGTTTAAAAAATTTTACGAAATAATTCTAATATATTTTTTTTTTTTATCTATAAAAAGTGTAATGTACGAATTATGGAAACTTTAAAATTTAAAATTTAAAAATAAGCTTTCTAAGTGGTGGGTAAATTCGATTCCCAGTTAAAATTGACCTTTTTTAAAACCTTTTAATTATTAATGCCATGTCTATGAAAAAATTTCAAGTTACCATCTCTGGAATAATAATCAAATTATAAGAAAAAGTTTGAAATTATAGTTCTAAACTTTGCTTTATTTCTTCTTGTTTTGAATAGGTATACCAGAATATAACTGTATTGCTTATTTCGAGAGGATTTCTACACTGTAAAAAAATTCTATTAAAAAAAAAAAAAAAAAAATGACTATCTTACAAAAAATTTCTGTTTTGTAAAACTATAGAAATTTAATGTACAATTGCATATCTATTTCTTTCATGAAACATTTTTCTGTAACTATTGGTACAGATTTTATGAGCTGGATATATATATATTCTGTTTTTCATACGGAGAACTTGGTATCAAAACAAGATATACAAGAATATACTTCCTCGGCTAAGAGGCAGCACCTTCAACTATTGTGCAATGGATTTCTTTTCGATTCTGGCTAGTAAAAGTGGAAAATTTTATTTAATGCAATATTTTTTCCGTTATGCTCTACGGAAAAATATCTGTTGTGTACAATATTCTCTGTATTATTCTGTTTCAGAAAATTTTTGTGGATTCATTTTTTGCGTAATATATGAATATTTTCTGAAAACTTTACTGCATAAAATTTTCAGAACTATGACTGGATATATATAGAGAGAGAGATCATACATACTCTTATATATATACCCTGTACCGATATAGTAAAAATAAGTGTGCAAAATTCACGTAAGCTGATAATTTTTTATAATGTTTAATCATATAACATTTTTATGGGTCTCCACTACTGCTGAAAAAGTATGGTAACATCGCCAGCAGTGCACTGCCCTATCCAGTGCTAGGTCATTTGATTTTGAAGTAGAGAACTAGTAGTGGGTGATGCGCCTTAAACTTTCAAATTCTAATTATCAACACAATAACAATCCATTTAACTCAAAATCAGATCAAAATACTATGAGTACACATATATATATATATATATATTAGCTGACCCGACAAACGTTGTTTTGTCATATAAATTATTTCTAGAGAATATTTTGCTAGAAAAAAATAACTAGCTTATTGTAAGTGTGTAAGGATGCGGTATATAAGAGGAAGATGTATTGAGCGCTGTGAACGGTGAGAGAATATAAAAATAAAAAAACACCAATCATTTATTTTTTTTAATTTATTAAAATTGATTCTTTAAAATTATATACATATCGCTACTTATAACAATATTACTAAAAACCAATATCAATCCCTTAATGCAACAGAGTGTACAATATTTTTTGTTATCCCATCTTTCGCCAATACAAACAATCTGGATGGTTTTCCCACTCGAGAGCCACGTCCGTGTGAAAAACATGATGTGCTCAAATCTAAGCCACAGACAGACATCGTTTGGCCCTGAGACTTATTGATAGTCATTGCAAATGCCAGTCTAATTGGAAATTGAGGGCGTTTAAATTGAATTGGCACATCTGTGGGTATAATAGGGATTCGCAGTAGTAATATATTTTCACCTCGGAATTTGTCATTTAAAATGATGGCTTCGATAACATTTTTCATTATTTTTTTATGACTAATCGCGTGCCGTTGCACAACCGTTGTGGGTTCAAATTACGAACAAAATAACCGTAGATCCAACCTTCAGTTGTAAAATATGCGGTGGCATGCCTGGTAAATCCAATGAGTTTAAAAATTTTGTTGGATAATTTACAGCTTCGGTGGCAACGCAAACTGTATCATTAGATTTGTATGACACCAAGTCTCCTGGTAACAAATGTTGTATCTTGAGATTCAATTCGTTGACGTCCACATTTTTTGCTGCTAAAATTTCTCTTTCTGCCAGCCACTCATGATTTGTGTATCATCTGTGTACATCGGGAAATATCTTGTCAATAAGAGCATCTTGAGAATCAATGATTGTGCAGAAATCGGTGGGTAATTTTATGCATCCAGTTTCATCTGTAGTAACTTTTCCATCGCCGATATCTAACATTTGTTTTGAGAATGTTTCAGCGGATGGATCTTGAAGCTTTTGAACGCACAAATTTACTTTCAGTTGTACTTTTTCAACATTACGCCACAATGATGATGATTTTAAGCACGCGTTGATCTCATCAGCGTATGTTGAACGTGGAATAACGGGAAGTGCTTGTCTGAAATCACCTGAAAAGAGTAACAGAGTGCCGCCAAATAGTTTGTCGTTGTTTTTTATATCTTTCAATGTCTTGTTCGACGTCTCAATCGAATGTTTGTGTGCCATAGTGCATTCATCCCAGATAAGAATTTTACACTATTTCAGCACTGTGGTCATGGACGATTGTTTTTTTATGTTGCACACTGCGTCTGGGTTATTTTGAATATTTAGTGGCAGTTTAAATAATGAATGAGCTGTTCTGCCTCCATCCAATAAAGTTGCCGCAATGCCAGATGATGCAACAGCCAATGCGATGCCATTGTTTGATCGTATTTCGGCGAGAATTAGCGAAATAAGGAATGTTTTGCCAGTTCCACCTGGTGCACCAAAAAAAAAAAAAAAAAAAAAAAAAAAAGAATCCACCTTGTCCTGCCAAAACTGCGAGCATGATGCGGTCGTAAATGGTTCTTTGTTCTTCATTCATTAGTGGGACATTGCGAGCAACAATCGCTGCCATTTCTACAGTATTGTATTCTAGTTCACGATTCAATTCAGTGCTTATTAAATCAGATGCATTTCGATTTGTTGAATGCATACCGAAATGACTGAGTGGTAAGTTGGCAATGATAATGCAAAGATCTTCAATAGCAATCAATGGTTCATTGTACATAGCGTCACTGAATACTATCGTTAGATCGTTGCACCGTGAACGATGTTGATGCAATATATCATCAGTCATTGAATCTTTGTGATTATCCCATAATGTCTCTGCTCGGGCCGGGAAACATGTAGTCAACACTATAGCGAATAGTAGACGAATTTGTTTTGCTGTACAGTTCAGTCCTACTTCAGCAAACATACACTCCCACTGGTTGTCGTCTTCCAGCAAGCCGAGTGCAAGGCATGCATCTTTATACGTTGGATACTGTTGTCCATTCACTTTACGTAAATCTTGAAATGACAAAGGGCCGATGACATTAACCAATAACAGTCGAAGATAAAAGCACTCAGTCTGCCTTGGATTGACTGTAAATACTCGTCCCAAGGTGTTTGATTTGAATAAACCGGGACATGCATCAATCGGCGTGCCTTGCTTGCGGGGCATCTATTTTTTTGTTGGAGCCCATGTGAAATAGCATGGTACTTCTGAATAGAGTAATGTCCGTGCAAAAGCACCAAAAGCATCCGCACGATTACACAATTAAAAAAATTCGGTGAGTGTAGTTTTTGGTGGATTTATATCACGATTAATCACTGTCTCGCTCGTGAAATATACGCGCTGGCCATTTTCAAGATGGACGGCTAAATGAAGAACTGCTGGATCCCTTTCGTGAATTGGGAAACCAAAGATACGCCAAACAGCTTCATTGGAGCTGACGTACCGGCCAATTTGGTAAAGTGTTATTTCATCGTTGTTATTCACCGGAGGAGCATTCACATTGGTATTTTCAACTCGAAATACCGCCATATCACTGCCTTTATTCACATACTTGCAAATGTATTTGATGCTCTTCACTGAACTGCAGAACTGAACATTAATATGAGCACCAAAAATAAATTCAAAAAACTGGTGTACAGACAATAGCAAGAAATTCAAACTTCTTCACACACCATAAATTTTAAATTGGCACAACCGGTTTCGAAAGGACGTAGCCTTTCTTCATCAGGTGCAAACACGTGCAACTGCCTTGGAGGCAAAAGCAAGACTGAAAGCAGGACAAAATCCAGAGGGGGAGGAGCAACACAAACAACCAATAGGAAGCAACATGCAGGACAGGACCAATCAGAGAGGAACACACGTACGCACACACCACAAAATGAGGAGGGAAGAAAGGAGTAAACAATTATTATTATTTTTTTTTCAATAATATTAAACTAATAAGTAAATTTAATAAAATTTATCCATTAATTATTATTATTTTTATTTATATTAGAATTATTTTATTATAACTAATATAATGTTATAAACATAATGAAGGTAATTATTTAATTGAATTAAACAAATTTGTCCAGGCTGTAGACAGCAAAGTGGAATCAGATTTTTCATTGACAATTTTATCACGATTAAGGAAAATGGCTAAATTTTCTAAAAAATCCAGTTCGGAAACACGTTTGGCATGAAAGATAGTTTTGGCACTCTTAAAATTAAAACTATGATCAAATTACCAACTGTGCTTCGCAATAGAAGATTTAGAAATTTCTTGATTGACAACAAACCGAGAATGTTCACGTAAACGACATTCAAGATTTATTTTAGTTTGACCAATATAAGATAAATCACAGTTATTATAAGGGACATTATAGATACCCCATTTTTGAAGCTCAGGAACAGGGGATTTGGTTGATGGGAATTGGAATTTATAAATAAAATCCAATAAATTCCAATTCCCTTCAACCAAATCCCCTGTTCCTGAGCTTCAAAAATGGGGTATCTATTTCTATAATAGTTTTAATTTTAAGAGTGCCAAAATTATCTTTCATGCCAAACGCGTTTCCGAACTGGATTTTTTAGAAAATTTAGCTATTTACCTTAATCGTGATAAAATTGTCAATGAAAAATCTGATTCCACTTTGCTGTCTACAGCCTGGAAAAATTTGTTTAATTCAATTAAATAATTTCCTTCATTATGTCTATAACATCATATTAGTTATAATAAAATAATTCTAATGTAAATAAAAATAATAATAATTAATGGATAAATTTTATTAAATTTACTTATCAGTTTAATATTATTGAAAAAAAAAATAATAATTGTTTACTCCTTTCCTCCTCCTCATTTTGTGGTGTGTGTGTACGTGTGTTGTCTGATTGGTCCTGTCCTGCATGTTGCTTCCTTTTGGTTGTTTGTGTTGCTCCTCCACCTCTGGATTTTGTACTGCTTTCAGTCTTGCTTTTGCCTCCAAGGAAGTTGCACTTGTTTGCACCTGATGAAGAAAGGCTACGTCCTTTTGAAACCGGTTGTGCTGATGTAAAATTTATGGTGTGTGAAGAAGTTTGAATTTCTTGCTATTAATATGAGCACTGAATGTTTTGCTCAGCAGAGGCGAATATGGGACCACCCAACGGTTATCAATGTCAATATCTATGTTGTTGACATAGATGACCGCCATAGATGATAAGATTGTCCGCCATTATCGGGATTTCTTCGACGATATATTGGATATCCGTCAACATTTGTGATCGTGAAATTTTTCGGAAAACTTTTAGTACATTTTCCACTGCACAAATAATAATGGCCTAAAAATTCATTTTTCATTTTAACATAAAATAACTTCATCGGATATTGACGAATTTTTTAAAAGAATATACCATTTTAACTAATTTTATCATTTTAACAATATTAACGTTGAAAAAATATTTTAAACACTTACGGTTAAAAATTCATTTTTCATTTCAACATTAAATAAATTCTGACATCGTGTTTACGATTCTAAAATATTAACTTTGAAAAAATATTTTAAAAACTTCGTAATATACGGTTAAAAATTCATTTTTCATTTCAACATTAAATAAATTCTGACATCGTGTTTACGACAACTCACGCCATCTAGGTGGAAAAGTTGTTGAAAGAGTTGATTAAAAATTAATTACGAAAGAACTAATTAAGTTACAACTTTCATTTGTAAATCTAAACCATTCTCGAATCCACCTGAAGACACACAAAAAATTTCATTAAACTCAGTCCAGCCGTTTAGGAGGAGTTCAGTGACATACACACGCACAAAAGAAATATATATATAAAGATATATATATACGCTTGTGAGTGTGTGTTATCCAAAATTGTTTTTAATCATATACTACATTAAAAATATATACAACAGATAAAACTTTTAATAATTTTACATCTAAATTAAAAATATAAATCAGAAACTAAATTGAAACATACTCTGAAAAAAAAAAAAAAAAAAAAAAAAAAAAACATGAATTAAACAGTCAAAAATGTTTAGTATGACTTGAGACATGCAAGGGGGGTTACAACATCCCTTTATGAGAACTCAATTCTCCTCCTGGAAGACAATTTAACTAAAAAGCATATCTGAGAGGTTAATATCAGGTTGAATTAAAAAAAAAAAATGATATAAAAAATGGTTCAAATATTCACAAATTCCATCACAAAATTCATTAATTAAATCACTAGAAATGTATCCAAGTAATTTCTACAGCCACTACACCCTCTCAATTTATTTTGAAAATACAAACAGAATAATATATATATATATATATATATATATATATATATATATATGCGCATAGATACTAACATTTTAATTTATTCCGGAGCATTTTTATTTCCACCTTTATTTTATACCACTTTTTTCTTAAGAGTAATTTTTTCTTATTTTATCGGAGTTTTATATTGGAGAAAAATAATGTGGTGCGGATTAAAGACGGGGATAAAACTGCTGCGAAATAAATTAAAAGTTTGGCATTTATGTTAGGTTTTTTTCTTTTTCTTTTTTTTTTAAGTTGACTTTTTGTTCAATTTATGATACAGGTTTGTATATTTCGTCGTTGCGCTAATGCATTAATCAAACATAGAACATTTTTTGTTTGTTAATTAAATATACATTTTTAATCAGCTCGCATTTTGTTTTGACTTTCTTAAAAAATTCAAAGGTGTCCACTACTGAGTTTTAAGGTGTCCACTAAAAATGCTTCGAGAGCAATCAAGTACAGAAATAATTAATTGAGATACAGAACACTAGTTTTAGTTGGAGCCAGTAAAATTAAGAGCAGTGTAGAAAAAAAAAAAAAAAAAAAAAAAGCCAGAATATATCCTTAGAGTGTCCACTCTGGTACAGTTACCCTAACTGGTATGAAATTATTTAAATGAATGAAACTTTTTTAAACCATATTTTTACTTACTTAAAATATTTCATTGGAACTAATTGCAATTTATTATGAATTCTGTAAACTAACAGCCGGAAACAAAGCCATTATAAAACTTTTTTTTTTTAAGTTAAACAAACAACACAAATAACTAAAAATTTTATATTGAAAATATTCTAATAAAACTAAGATAAGGAGAAAAAAAAAAAAAGAATAACTGTTAAAAATTGCAATAAACAGCTATAATTATGGTAGGGAAATGCTTGATTTACTCACCAATGACGAGTAATCCCTCGGACAGGGTGAATGAATGGTCGGTTTCGTTGCCTATACTGAACATAGTAAAACAGCCAAAAAACTATGTAAAACACTTAAAAAAAAATCCTCCAAACAGAATGAACAGTGTTTAAATAAGCAACAACTTTTGATTTTATTATCTTTTAAGCTGTTATTATTCAATACCGAACACTGTGTTTTAAGAAACAGTACTTAGTGAAATTAAACGAATATAACTAAGTAGTAAATTCCCCTTATATTTGCGTAAATTTTGCTGTAAATATTATACATTATGTATCATATATTGTAGTCTGGTAAAAAAAAAAAAAAAGAAAAAAAAAAAGAAAGAAAAAAATTGACTAGTAATATTTTCTAAAATTTTCCCACCCCTGGCTATAACACCATTAATGGCACCTATAGCACTAAGAAAAATATTGAATTTATTTTTATAAAGGCGTACACATTTTCTCCTAAAAATTGCCATCAGCGTCAGAGAATATCCCAGAATTACCAAAAATATAATATAATAGATATGTAGGAGGATATAACATAATGTAATAAACGAGAAGTTTGATAAAGTTTAGAATAAGTTAAAAAAAAAAGAAAGAAAGCATCTGGAATTTACCACTTTATCTAGGGCACTGTAGAAATTATAATTTTCTATGTTAAGAGTGCATATTGGCTGAAATTACTGCTAACCGGTACTTAAACAAAATCACAATGGCAAAAAGAAATGAAGGAAAATGAAAATAAATAAATAAAAATAAGTGGAAATAAAAGTAAAAAAAATAATAAATGAAATAAAAGAAGAATAAAAGAAATTATGTATATGTATATATATATATATATTGTTTTAATATATAAATAAAGTATTTCAATCCAAAAAAATAAAAAAATAAAAATAAATAAAATAAATAAATGAATAAATAAATACAATTATATTTTCAGTTTTAAATACGCTGTGATTCTTATATGGCATTACTGAAAAGCTAACACTTTACATTTCAAGGGATTTGACCGTAAAAATACAATTTGATGACATACTTGCGCAGTTCACCTAGATTAACGGCTTTTGTTCGTAAAAAAATGCTAGTCTTCCAAAATTATACTCTCACGACATCAATTTACGGGCTATGACCATTTAGCTAGCAAAACGGTAATTTTCCTTCAAATTATACAGTCAAAACCCGTCATTTTACTTATATATATAGATATAGTATATTTGTGTACAGTGCAGCATTTTTTTCGTATTTCTAAAAAACAAAAATCTAGTTTTGGGGACAATATATAGACAAAGAAATAGGTTCCACAATTACAAGATGAACATGTAACCAAAATAAATTATCGGGAAAGGAAAAAATTGAAATCAATGTAAATATATTTTTATTAAATGTGGCATAATTTTATAACGCATATTAATTAACATAAGATGTTTTTTGTTATTCAGTTAAATATTTTGCGTTGGCAGGCATTTATGGAATTTCAAAAATAATTACCATAATTTTTCTAAATCTCTTAATTTATTTATTTCTGAATAAAAAACAAATATTTCAATAAATTACTACTTTCGCCATACATCTTTGTACATATTTTTACTAGAAGCAAATATGATTACATAAAATTTCGAAAAATGTATCCATTTGGAGCTTAACTCGCTGTTTCCACACTATTTCAGTCACAGAAAATTCGAAAACTGTTATTCATAACATTTCATCACAAGATTTATCGAAAAATTAGAATAATAAAAAAAAATACAAAGCTAAAATGACTTGATGCTAACAGAAATAATGAAATTAGCGTTGTTTCTAAACCCTGCTTTCGAAAGAATTTACATATCAGTAAAGAGATTAATTCCAAAGCTTCAAGCATAACAATTCTTTAAATTCCAGAAGACTACGACAAATCCAATTCTGAAAGTAGCTGATGCGAAAAGCGAAACATTTTAATAAATTCTGACGGGTAAAATTAAATTTTTACTCATTTGACATTTTGCTAGAATGACTGTAATTCTAACAAATGTAAACTTTTCACGAATGTCTGCTTTTAACATAATAATTAAAAATAAACATAACATTTGTAACTTTCTAGAACAACGTAGCGGATTTATCTTGAAATAAGTATGTTTAATTATCATGTATACCAATAGATTAAGATTGAATTAGAATTTATGTTTATGTCGATGTTTATAAAAATATTATAACATTATAAATCCTTCCACAGGAGGTTAAAAAAATAAATAAAAAAAAAGTGTGCGTGTGTTTTAATGTGTTTGATATATATATATATATTGTATTATTATCGATTTAGATGCAATAACAACTAAAACCTTTAATTTATTGTTAAATACGCATATTTAGCAAATGTAAGTTAATTCCCATTTTTTATGATTTTAATTGACATTGTCAATCTTAACATTTTACAAATAAACAAATAAAGCTTCATTGTATGGGTTCAAAAGATAATATTGAAAAAAAAACAAGTTTATACTTTGGGTTCCATTTTAAATTACTTTTTTTTTGACAACAAATGTAGTTATATTTTATATAAGGTCATTGTGCCTAAATGCGATAACCCATAAATGCGACAAAGTTCTTCTACTGAAAATCTAAATGCTTAAATCCCAAACTTATAAATCATAATGGAACATACACATTTCAAGAATGGTTCGCGAAACTTTTCATTAAATTTTAAAAGTTTTTTCTAGTAGAATTTACTTTTGCTATAAACATTGTCATTATGGCTCTGCCCCATCTTTTCCTAATTGCGATGAAATATTTTCAAATAGTAACTGTAATTTTATCCTTTCATCTTTCAAGGTCAAATAACCACTGTTACGTCATGTGCTTGAATACCCTTTATACCTACCAGAAGAAAAAAAAAATACTACATTTTTTTTTAAAAAGAGGGGTTTAAAATTTTTATCGCATTTAAGGGTCTGTTTACACCATTTTCCTAAATGCGACAAATTTTATCCCTTAAATGCGGCAATTCTTACAGTTGATATATTAAGGGAAGTTAAAGCATTTTTTCCTTTTTAACACTTTCCAACAAGGTTTTAAAGTGACTTAGGCTTGTCTGTCCCTCTGTCCGTCTGTCTGTCTGTCTGCCCGCGCTCTAATTCCTGTAGGGACACCCGAAAGTATTCCAAAGCACTGTGTTCTATGAGAGGTATTGCTGTAAACCATATTTAATACCTTAACTGTATACAAATCTTAGTGAAATTGAATCATGTTATTCAAGTTCACTATCGGATGCTTCATATATAAAATGGAATAAATACCACCACTAGTTTGTACACAGGGACACTCGAAAGTACTCCAAAGCATTGCGTTCTATGAGAGGTATTTCTATAAACCAAATTTTAATAACTCTACTTTCCACAAAGTTTAATGAAATTGAAATATGTTATTCATATGCACAAAAGAATGCTTTGCATAGAATATAGCATGATTAGCATTAGATTTACAGAGCCACACAAAAATATTCAGTTACATTAAGAGCTGTTCATAAAAATTTGCTATAATTTCAATTTCGTGTACATTAAGCGTTTTTAACATTGTCTAACAATTTTCATCTGTGAATATAATTTCAATTTAAGTATCTGTCTGTTCGTCTGTCCACGCTCTAGCTCCAGTAAATATTCATGTAATTTCTTGAAACTGATATATGTTATTTAAGTTCACTATCGGATGTTCCCTATTGAAAAAGGAGTTAATATCTCTACTGGTCTGTGTACAGAGGCACCCAAACCTTTTACAAAGCATTGTGTTCTATGAGAGATATTTCTATCAACCATATTTTAATACCTTTACTGAATACAAACCTTAATGAAATTGAGAAATGTCATTCAAGTTCACTATCGGATGTTTTATATAATAAATGGAGTAAATACCACCTCTGGTTTGGGCACAGAGACACTTGAAAGCATACCAAAGCATTGCGTTGTATGAGAAGTATTTCTATAAACCAAATTTTGATAACTTTACTTTCCACAAAGCTTAATGAAACTGAAATGTGTTATTCATATGCACAAAAGACTGCATTCTATAGAATATAGCATGTTTAGTATTAGTTTTACAGAGCAACAAAAAATATTCAGATACATAAAGAGCTATTAAGAAAAGTTTGCTGGAATTGCACTTTCGTTTACATTAAGCGTTTTTAACATTTTCTAAGAATTTTTAAGTGTGAATATAATTTCAATTTGTGTATCTGTGTCTGCCCATCTGTCTGTCTTTCGGCGCTCTAACTCCGGTAAATATTTATGGAATATCTTGGAACTAATATATGTTTTTTAAGTTCACTATCGGATGTTTCCCATTAAAAATGAATACCTCTAATGGCTTATGTACAGGGGCATCGGAAAGTACTGCAAACTATTTTTTTTCTATGAGAGGTATTTCTATAAACCATATTTTAATACCGTTACTTTACACAAATCTTAATGAAATTGAAATATGTTATTCAAGTTCACTATCGGATGTTTCCTATGTGAAATGGAGAAAATATTACGACTGTTTTGTGTACAGGGAGACTTACAAGTATTGCGTTATATGAGAGGTATTTCTGCAAACCAAATTTTAATAACTTTACTTTGCACAAATCTTAATGAAATTGAAAAATGTTATTCATATGCAAAAAGGAATGCTTTTTATAAATACAGTATGATTAGTATTAATCTTACAGAAGCACATAAAAATATTAAGTTACATTATGAGCTATTAATAAAAATTTACTGTAACTGCATTTTCTTTTACAATAAGCATTTTTAACACTTTCTAACAATTTTTAAGCGCGAATATGATTTTAATTTGGTTAACTTTCTGTCCGATTGTCTGTCTTTCTATTTGGCTCTCGTCCCGAGAGTTCTTAAATATTTTCAGAATTTTGAAAAATTGATATATGTTATTAAAGTTCACTATGGAATGTTTCCTATTTAAAATGCCATTAATATGTCCTACACAACGTATTTGTGTACAGGGAACTTCCAATGCTTTGCGTTTTAGGACAGACATTTTTATAAATCACATCTAAATAACTTTCTACAGTAAAAATTATAAATAAATTGAAATGTATTTTAATATTCTAAAATAATGTTTTGTGTAGAATATGATATGATCAACCTTCAGATTTACAGGACTACACTAAAATATTCAAATACATTAAGGGAAGCAATTATAATCTAACGGCTGGATTTTCTTTTGCATTAAGCCTTTTTAACGTTCTTCAACGATGTCTGAGAGCGGTTTTAAATTGAATCAGTCAATCTGTATATTTTTCTATGCTTCTCTTCTTTGTTTGATAATGCAGGCAAAGAATATTGAAAGTTATACGATACAACAAGCACGTACAATTGGAGAGTATTAATAACCAGTGCATACTGCATGATTTTTCGTTCTTTTTTTAACACATTCCAGCAAGGTTGAAAAGTGTCAATGACTTCGGTTTGTCTGTCTGTCCGCAGTCGAACTCTTGTAAATTTTCATGGAATTTCTTGAAGCTGATATATCGTATTCAAGTTCACTATCGGATGTCCCCTATTGAAAATGGAGGGAATTCCTCTTCTGATTTATCTACAGGGACTCCCAAAAATTTCCAAAGCACTGTATTCCATGATAGATATTTCTATAAACCGTATTTTGATACGTTTACTTTAAACAAATTTTAATGAAATTGAAATATATCATTTAAGTCCACTTCCGGATATTCCCCATGTAAATTGAAGTAAATACCATCACTAGTTTGTATACAGGGACATCCGAAAGTATTTAAAAGCATTGCGTTCTATGGAAGGTATTTCTAAGCACCAAAATTTAATGATTTTACTTTGCACAAGTCGTAAATATATATATATATATATATATATATATATATATATATATATATTATTCATATGCACAAAAGAATGCCTTCCATAAAATACAATATTATTAGCATTATATTTACAGGGCCACACAAAAATATTCAGATACATTAAGAGGCATTGTTGGAAAATTGCTTGAATTGCATTTTCGTTTACAATAAGCGTTTTTATCACTTTCTAAATGTTTTTAACACTTTCCAATAAAGTTGAAAAGTGTTAATGATTTAGGTTTGTCTGTCTGTCTGTCCGTGCTCTATCTCCCGTAAATATTCATGGAATCAGAGTTACACATACACTACTCAGAAAAGAAGAGTTAAACACGGAGTTACACACTCTGTTATAAAAAGGCAAAGTTACACACACAATTACACACAAACTGTTAATAAAAGTGCAGAGTTACACACACAATTGCACACAATTACACACAAACTGTTAATAAAAATGCAGAGTTACACACACACTGTTAGCAAAAAATTAGCGGTACACACAGCGTTACACACATTGTCAAAAAAAAAGAGATTTACATACGGAGTTACACATACTGTTAATAAAAAGGCGGAATTATACACAGCAAAAAATCAGTGATACACGCAAAGTTACACACATTGTTCAAAAAAAAAAAAAAAAAAAGAATTGAACATTGAATTACACACACTGCTAATAAAAAGGCAGGATTATACGCAGAGTTACATTCACTGTTAATAAAAAGGCGCTGTTAATAAAGAGTTACACACAGAGTTACACACACAGAGTTACACACACAGAGTTAACAAGAAGGCAGAGTTGCACACACACTTTTAATTACGTACAGGGTTACACACACTGTTAGTTACACATAAGTAAAATTACACACGTTGTTTGCTAAAAATCAGCGATACAAACAGTGTTACACACACAATGTTAAAAAAAAAAACTGTTAATAAAAAACAAAATTACACATGGAGTTACACACTGTTAATAAGAAAGAAGAGCTACACACACACTGTTAATTGCATACAGGGTTGCACACACATTGGCAGTTTCACATAGCGTTACGTACACTGTTAGAAAAGTTCAGCGATACACACATAATTACACACACACTGCTAAAAAAAGAGAAGAGTTACACACTGTTAACAAACAGCAGATTTAGACACAAAGTTCCACACACTGTTAATAAAAAGGAAGAGTTACACACACTGTTAAAGACAGAATTGCACATAGAGTTACGCAACATTTTATCTTGAAATAGTTATGTGGTATTAAGTATTTTATAAACTATAAAAAAAGAACGAAAAATCATGCATTACGCAATGATTATTAACACTTTCCAACTGCACGTAATTGTTGTATCTTATAACTTTGAAAGTTCTGTACCTACGTTATCACACAACAAACAAACAGTAGTTCTGAAAGGCATACAGACAGACTAATTGAATTCCTAATCATTCTTAAACACTGTTTGAAAGTGTTAAAAATGCTTAACACAAAAGAAACCGTCGCCCTTCGATTGTAATTCCAGCCCTTAATCTATCTGAAAATTTCAATGTAGCCCTGTAAATTGGAAGGTTAACAAAATCATATTTTATACAAAACATTATTTTAGCAAATTAACAATAAATGCCAATTTCTTTATGATTTTACAGTTGAAAGTACAGTATGAAAGTTCTTTAAATGTAAATTATAAAAATGTATGTCCTAAAATGCAACGCATTGGCATTTTTTGCGCGTTCTTGTACATAAACATGTTGTACAGTACCTATTAATGCCCTTTTTATTTGGGAACATTCAATAGTGAATATGAACAACATATATATATTTTTAAAAATTCAGAAAATATTTCCGGACGCTAAGTGCGGAACACGGACAGATAGACAAATGGAGATTCGGGCACATAGATACAGAAATTTAAAACACGTTAAGACTTAAACAAGAAAGAAAAATCATGCATTACCCATTGATTAGTAACACCTTGCAACTGTACGTAATTGTTGTATCGAATAACTTTTAATATTCTTTGCCTACGTTGTGAGGTTGAGACGTCAGAACGTCACCACAGTTGTTTTAATTAAGCTGGATCCAGCAAAGTAGAAAGTGGGGACAGTTAAAATCGCTTCGTCGCCAGTGACTCGGCGAAAGTTGAGGTCGAGTTAGCTTTGTGTCGGCTGGGTGCTGCAATGAAAGACTTAGATTTTGAATGTTAGATAAATTAGAAGTGATTTTAAAAGGACGGATTGAAATGAAGAGAGAGGAGGATGTAGGAAGAAGTATAAAATGGCGATTGTTTTAGTAGATGGGAGTGGATGTTGGAGGATATTATAGTGGATGTTGGAGGATATTATAGTGGATGTCGGAGCATATTATAGTGTGGATATTGGAGTATTATAGTGGATTGTTGAAAGTCTTACTTTGGCGAATATTGAGTAGTAGAAATTTAGAGGAGTGAGGAATAAGTCATGATGAGTGTTAGTACGAGTATTTGCTAGCGCTCGTGAAAGTGAATTTCGATCTGTAGGGAATCCTCTGATCGAAAGTGAAGTCGCAGCAGTGGAGTTACGAGTGCAACCGTCGCTACCCCTTCAATTGCTTGCTGGGGTGAGATATTTAAGATAAACTAATTTAATTGTTGATATATATATTTTGATTGAGTAATACACTGACTGAGCTAGTTTAATTGCCAGACCACCCTCCCCATTAATCTGCTCAAATACACTTTAGTTATTGTTAATTCAAGTCTTGTGTTCTCTTACTTATCCATTTAGTGATCTAATTAAGTTAAGATGGAGTTTGCGTCAACGCAAACTTTAAAACGTTATCACACAACAGACAGAAGGACTGAAAAATATACAGATAGACTAATTGATTTTAAAATTACTCTTAGGCATTTTGGAAAGAGTTAAAAAGGCTTAACGCAAAATAAAATGCAGCCATTAAATTATAATTACAGCTTTTGATCTCTTATTTTAGTGTAGCCATTTAAATCAGAAAGTTAATCATACCATATTCTATACAAAACATTATTTTAGAATATTAACAATACATTTCAATATTTTTATGATTTTTGCAGTAGAAAGACTTAATTTTCAAAAAATTCTGTCCTAAACCGTAATGCATTGGCTTTTTTTTTTTTTTTTTTTTTTTTTTTTTGTCCCTGTAAATAAACTAGTTGTACAGGACCTATTAATGTCGTTTTGAATGGGGGAAATTCTATAGGGATAATGTTTATAAAAATAACACTCATAAAACACAATGCTTTCGAATGCTTTTGGGTGTCCCTGTACACAAACCAGAAGATATATTCACTACATTTTCAATATGGAACATCCGATAGTGAACATCAATAAAATATATCAGTTTCGAGAAATTCCATAAATATTTACAGGAGTTAGAGCGCGGGCAGACAGACGGACAGACAGATGGACAGATACAAAAACTGAAATCATATTCCCACTTAAAAATGTTAGAAAGTGTTAAAAACGCTTAATGTAAACGAAAGTGCAATTCTAGAATTGTTTTATCAGTAGCTCTTAATATAAAAGGATATTTTTGTGTCACCCTGTAAACCTAATGCTAATCATGCTATATTCTATGCAAAGCTTTTTTTTCTGCATATAAATAACATATTTCAATTTCCTAAAACTTCGTGGAAAGTAAAGTTATTAAAATTTGATTTATAGAAATATCTCTCATAGAACGCAATGCTTTGGAATACTTTTAACTGTCCCTGTACATAAATCGGTGGTGGTATTTCCGCCATTTTATACAAGAAACATCCAGTAGTGAACTTGAATAACATATTTCGATTTAATTGAGATATGTCTACAGTAAAACCAATAGAAATGCCTCTCATAGAACACAATGCTTTGAAATGCTTCCGGGTGTCCGTGTACACAAACCAGTATAGGTATAAACTCCATTTTAAATAGGGAACACCCGATAGTGAACTTGAATAACATGATTCAATTTCACTAAGATTTGTATCACTTTGAAGAAATTCCATAAATATTTATGATATTTAGAGCTCGGACAGACAGACAGGCAGACAAACAGGCGGACAGGCAGATACACAAAACTAAAATCATATTCACCCTTAAAAAATGTTAGAATGTGTTAAAAACGCTTAACGTAAACGAAAGTACAATTCTAGCCATTTTTTTAATAGCTCTTAATGTAACTGGATATTTTTGTGCCACCCTGTAAATCTAATGCTAATCATGCTATATTCTGTGCAAAGCATTCTTTTGTGCATATAAATACTATATTTAAATTTCCAAAAACTTCGGGGAAAGTAAAGTTATTAAAATTTGATTTATAAAAATATCTCTAATAGAACGCAATGCTTTGGAATACTTTTGAGTGTCCCTGTATATAAATCAGTGGTGGTATTTCCTCCATTTTATACAGGAAACATCCAGTAGGGAATTTGAATAACATATTTCAATTTCATTAAGATATGTCTACAGTAAAGGTTTGAAAATATGGTTTATAGAAATACCTCTCATAGAACACAATGCTTTCGAATGCTTTTGGGTGTCATGTGCATAAGCCAGTAGAGCTATAAACTCCATTTTCAATAGGGAACGCCCGATAGTGATCTTGAATAACATATTTCACATTCATTAAAATATGTCTACAGTAAAGGTATGAAAATATATTTTATAGAAATACCTCTCATAGAACACAATGCTTTGAAATACTTTCGGGTGTCCCTGTACACAAACCAGTAGAGGTATCATATTCACCCTTAAAAAATGTTAGAATGTGTTAAAAACGCTTAACGTAAACGAAAGTACAATTCTAGCCATTTTTTTTAATAGCTGTTAATTTAACTGGATATTTTTGTGCCACCCTGTAAATCTAATGCTAATCATACTATATTCTGTGCAAAGCATTCTTTTGTGCATATAAATACCATATTTAAATTTCCAAAAACTTCCCGAAAGTAAAGTTATTAAAATTTGATTTATAGAAATATCTCTCATAGAATGCGATGCTTTGGAATACTTTTGAGTGTCTCTGTACATAAACCGATGGTGATATTTCCTCCATTTTATACACAAAACATCCTATAGTAAACTTTAATAACATATTTCAATTTCATTAAGATATGTCTACAGTAAAGGTAAGAAAATGTGGTTTGTAGAAATACCTCTCATAGAACACAATGATTTGAAATACTTTCGGGTGTCCCTGTACACAAACTAGTAGAGGTATGAACTCCATTTTCAATAGGGAACGTCCAATAGTAATCTTGAATGACATATATCAGTTTCAAGAAATTCCATAAATATTTACGGGAGTTAGAGCGCGGACAGACAGACGGACGGACAGACAGACGGACGGACGGACTGACAGACGGACAGACAGACAGACAAACCGACGTCATAAACACTTTTCAACCTTGTTGGAAAGTGTTAATAACAGTTTTCAACCTTCTTTGGAAAGTGTTAATAACAATAAAGTAGCTCCCATGCATTAAATGCATTATCGCATTTAGGGAGTTTGAACATCGCATTTAGGATATAGTACCTTAAATGCGCCAAAATTTCCTAAATGCGACGCTGGTATATATTTTCATAAATTACTGATATTTTTTTAATTTCTTGAAAAAAAATGACACAAAACGCTAGTTTAGAACTATGAGTATAATATTCAACCATTTTTTCTTTCTTTTCATAATTATTTGTTTACTAAAATGTCATAAGTTTCCTAAATGCGATAAACTTACCAAAAATCACGTCGCATTTAGGCACAATGACCTTATATTGTTAAATTTGTCGATGCTTAATTACACTTCTCTAAGTTTTTATCGCTTTATGTGTAAATAAAACTGTAGATATTTATACGATGTGTTTATAAAAAGCTGACGCAATCTGTGCAATCCATGCAATCTGTAGTTTTCATATTTAAAGTTCTAAAAGTTCTTCAAAAAACCCTTATTTTAAATGCATAATTTTCAAGAAAAGGGAGAAAAAATAAAAAGTCATCACATACGCTGCAACGAAAATAAAGTTTATATATATATAAATAAAATACGTGTTGTATTAAAAAAGTATCACATCTTTAGTTGGCAAAAATACATTTACTGATTTGGAAATCCAAAACACTAATCTCTTTCAGGGCAGTGACCTTGGTAATACACACATTTCGCTCAGCGTTCCTAGTATTGTTGGAAATACCTGGGGAACACAGCTTTCGGAATGGTGAGCAACCGTGCCGTTGCATTTCGCATAGTGTCTCCTCTTGACTCAAATCGGGATCCTTTGCTGAAAATATGCTGCAAATGCTTGTTTCTCACGTAGTGGGAGAGACAAAAATTATGACTAGTCATTTTCCAAATTTCACGTTTTACGCCTGTGTAAAATACAGTTCTCTACACTGTAAATAAAAGGGTCTTAAAGTAAGACATAAAAACAACTGAAACGGCATTTAAGACACGTAAATGTCTTAAAATGTACCTTAGACGTTATAGATATTTTAATTTACGACAGAAATATGTCTGAAATATCAATTCAGACACAAAAATTTCTGAAACACGTAAATACGCGAATTTTCAGACAGCAAAATGCGTTTGAATTTTCAGACACTTGCATTACTTAGAGATTTTTTCATATGGAATCTACTTTAAGAAAATATGCTTATCCTACTTCTTTCCACATTCAATAAATATATTATTATTTTATATAATAAGCAGTTAAACTACTTAAATTATGGTAGCTTTATGATTTTTATGGAATAATACTCTAGGGATGTGAATGCTATTTACATGCTATTATCTTTAACACAATTCATAAACAACATATTTAGACACAAGCTTATTTTGTTCAAAAAAAACAAAAAAAAAACAACAAAAAAAAAAAATCTTTGTCTTTAAAGCTTTCTTATGTTAAAAGAAAAAGTGTGAAGACAAGTAATTTGTAGAGAAGAAAGCGAATTTATAAGTGAACAATCATGAATAATTTGGGCATATTTTTTTTTCTTTCTGTCTTCTTATTATTATTCATTTAAAAACTTTTTTCTTTCACAAATTCACCTACATCTAAATGTAAAACTACAAATTTTCTTGTATTCATGATTACAGATCGTTTTTATTTAAATATCACTTTAAGGAAAGAAATCGTTATCGTCGAGGGATGAAACCTTCACATACTTGTTATGCATTATTAAAAAATTCTGGTCCTCTAAATATGAAATTTAAGATAATAATATTTATTAAGTTTAAGATACCATACTATCAATAGTTTCATGATAAAATAATTATAAGATAAAAATATTTTTATAAACCATGTTTTTAAATTTTCTGTTGAATCATATAAACGCTACTGAAGGCAGCCGGAACCCCAGCAATTGGATAAAAGTATTAAAAAAATTCCTTGCTATCGTCTTTTGAGCTATTATAAAAGTTTCAAATGGCTATCTAGCCGGGAAGTTAGTTAAAAGTTGATTGCAAGCTTTGTACTGGAAACGCTGCCGAAGGCAGCAGGGTCCCGAAGGAATTGGATAAAAATATTTTTAAAAAGCATTTTCACCGTATTCTGAACTATTCCGAAAGTTTCAAATGTCTAGCTACTCGGAAAGTTAGTTAAATTAATTTTCTGTTGAATCATATGAACGCTGCCGAAGGCAGTAGGGACCTGAAACAGTTGACTAAATGTATTAAAAAAATATATTGTCACCGTGTTATGAGCTGTCCTGAAAGTTTAAAATGTCCAGATAGTCGGAAAGTTAGTGAAAAATCCATTACAAGCTTAGTACTGATAACGCTGCCGAAGGCAGCAGGAACCCTAAACAGTTGGCTAAAGGTATTAAAAAAATGCATTTTCACCGTGTTCTGAACTATTCTGAAAATTTCAAATGTCTAGCTACTCGGGAAGTTAGTTAAATAAATGTTCTGTCGAATTATATAAGCGCTGCCGAAGGCAGTGGGACCTGAAATAGCTGACTAAAATTATTAGAAAAATGTATTGTCACCATGTTGTGAGCTGTCCTCAAAGTTTCAAATGTCTAGCTAGTCGGAAAGTTAGTGAAAAACCGATTGCAAGCTTTGTACCGATAACGCTGCCGAAGGCAGCAGGAACCCGAAACAGTTAACTAAAGGTATTAAGAAAATGCATTTTCACCGTGTTCTGAACTATTCTGAAAGTTTCAAATGTCTAGCTAGTCGGGAAGTTAGTTAAATAAATTTTCTGTCGAATCATTTAAGCGCTGCCGAAGGCAGCGGGACTTGAAATAGTTGACTAAAATTATTAGAAAAATGTATCGTCACCGTGTTGTGAGCTGTCCTAAAAATTTCAAATATCTAGCTAGTCGGGAAGTTAGTTAAAAATCGATTGCAAGACTTGTCCCTGACAAACACACAAACAAACAAACAAACATACAAACAAGAATCGAAGTTAATAAAAAACATGGTAAAATTAGAAATAAAACATAACACTGCGATTAGTTTCACGAATACTGCAGTATATTATATCATAAAAATACGTGTTGCTGTGTTCGACGGTAGCGTGATTGGTAAATGCTTCACTCCGACGATGCTTGACTCGAGGTTTTGGTTTCCTTAAACAGTGTGAGTTCGAATCCCAACGCCAGAAAATGGGACTTTTCTTTCTTTCTTTTTTTATATAAATATTTCATTAATTCTCTAAACAATTCTAAAATATATTTTTAACAGAAAAACATAATCGCACGCCTTATTTATTTATTTATATATTTATCTAAAAGGCCTTAAAAACGGTAGTATTTTTAAGCCTAACATGGCGGTGTTTTTAAGCCTAAAACATTCCGGCGTTTTAAAACACTTGCAATATCTTAATTTCTGATGCAAAAAAGGTGTCTTAAAAAGTAAGACATTTTTTTTTTTTTCGCTTAAAAAATGACCATCCATTTAAGACACATTTTAAACTGAATTTAAGACATTTACGTTTACAGTGTAGTAAATATGTCATCTCTCATAGGTTATAATCACATTGTTGGCTCTTTTAACTTAATTCAGCGGCAAATGGTGCACTAATGATTAGTATTTGTTAATGACTTAACTGATATTCTAGAAGACGCAACTGCACTGACAATGCGTGATCTACAGTTTCTACATGAAGAATCATCGGCGCATTAAGATTCCTATCTCCATTATTTAATTGAACATGCAATATCTAGATCGCCTATTTGGAAGTTGATATTTGTGATTAAACAATCGGATATACAGGGGCATTTAAAATAATTAGCAAGACATTCCCGAATTCTTCTAAAAGAGAGTCGTTATTGTCATTGTGCTGCTTTTTCTTTTGTGGACTCTACGATGTTGGACTGTGTGCAATTTGGCCACACATTACTCGATATGTGAATGGTTAGTAAGAGAAATTCAATTAAGAAAACTCTCTGTAAACACAGCATTTCTTTCTATTTAGGATTAATACCTATCCTGGAGTCTCATATAACTTTTAATTTTGCATTTCTCAAAAAAAAAAAAAAAAAAAAAAAAAGAAAGTGCATAACGAGGAATTTTGTATTTTCTATTGAATTTGAACAATTCCACATAGATTCTGTTAAGATCGCCTTGTAATTTTTAAAAAGTCTGTATCGCAGTAGAATTTTAAATTAAGTTAATTAGTCTTCTTGTTTTTTAACATTTCCAGTTGCATAATATTTTCATCTGAATGTAATTAAAATATTTATGTCGTAGATCTATTACAGGAGGATTTAGAAGCGTACAAGTTTATGATGTAACAGTTTGAATAAAACTTACTTTTAAACTCTGTTTCGTGTTAAAACTTGTTTGTGTGATTGTGAAAATCTTTTTGTGACAGAGACAGATGCATTTTGTAAAATTCAGACTCGTAACATGATTAAAAAAATATATATAATTAAAAATAAAATACAAATATCGTTACAATAACTGATATAATGCAATAGATTTATCAAAAATAGTATGCATGTCAATAGTAAATGTCTGTTCGACAACATATTAATTATATTAGTTAAATCTTTACAAATAATTTAATTATAATTGGTTGAAAACAATTTTTAGAAATTTTTATTGAATAATATAAAGTTATGAAAAATTAAATAATAAAAATAATAAAAAGTTTCCCAATTCTAAATTTTTATGAAATTCGTTTGAGCGAATTCCAATAAAACCAAGTTTGTTATTGCCTCGGCCAGAGCGCGGGTCACCAGTGAACGCTAATTTTGATGAAGATGAGAGTAATTATACCGAAATGTCATCTTCAAATTCGCATGCAACCTCCCCCCCCCCCAAAAAAAAAAAAAAAAAAAAAAAGTTTCTACCTTATTTTACTCTACTTGATTTTCATTAAGAAGAGGATAAATGATATATGTTTCTCCTCTCAAAATAACATTAGTGTTAAGGAGTTTCGGAGCCATAATTTTGCTAAATTTTTATCAAAATCTTTAGAGATATTTCCGAAAAAGACAGTACTCACACACAGACACGCACACACATACACACACACACACACACACACACACACACACACATATATGTATATATATATATATATGCATGTATGTATGTATACAGAGAAAGAGTGCGTGTCCCGTAAAGAATTAATTGCGATTTTATTCTTTACCTATTATAGAGTACAATGTAAATTGTAAAAGTGTTCAAAAAAAGGTCTGAGATAAGACAGCGGTAAAAAAATTTTCTTCCCATTAATTTTCTAAAATTTAACCTTTATAAATTTTATGTCACCTCTACAGGCATATGTATTTTAAATTGAGGGAGTTATACTTTAATAAAAATTGAATCTAAAAAAAAAAAAAAAAAATGTAAATTTGTGACTGGTTATACGAATATAAAATGTGTTATAATATTTGCATTGAAAACATTTTTGCGTATAAAGTAGATTCGTGATCGGCTTTCATATTATTAAGCAGTTTATATGTATATATATATATATATATAATATAAAAGAAATATATGCAACTATATAAATTATTTTTAAAGTTAACATTCTTTTTCAAGACGACTTTCTAACGATTTAGTTCATGGAAGTTTTATTTTTCTTCATTTAACTGTAATTTAGTCATTTCGCGTATTTTTGTAAAACTAATTTGTAAAAGATACATAATGAAATACAGACGATGCTTTTTTTTTTTTTCAATTACATATTTCCGATGTATCTTTTCCGTACAACTCAATTGAAATGAAACCGAAAGCCACATGCGTCCGTCTCTTGACATTAGCACACCGCTGTTTATCTCTGTTTAGCAGTGCTTTATTATGTGGATTAAAAGTTTTTTAAGCACGTTATCGTAATTTAAAACTGAAAATTTCAACTGCCGATTTCTGTATGATCCACAATTTCAAGGAAAAAACAGCATTTTAAGTAATTCGAAAAATTGATAACTTCTACTACGGTTTTTTGTGTCATAACTTAGTTGGATTTGAAGATCGAATTATAAGGTTTATACTTATGGTCTGAAAAAATAAAAAAAATTCTACTGGACCAAATTTGTTTTAGGGTTTATATAAAAATTGTTTATAATTAAAGTCCTAATAAAACCGTTAAATTAGAAAACGTAATTAAAAAATAATAATAATAAAATAAAATAAAATAAAATAAAATAACTCGCGAGTATATTTTTTAACGTAATCTTTTTTCCTACTTTATTTTGCCAACTATTCTCTATTAGATAAAGAATTAAAGTGCATTCCAATCTTTTTAAGACACCCTGTATATAGATATGTACATACAGGATTAAATAGTTAAGTTATAATAAGGATAAAATAATTATTGTAGAAAATAACTTTACATAAATTTCGATTCATTATCTTTTTTCCAAACAAAATGAAAGCACTTTAGGTCTGATAGATAAAATTTTTATTTCACCTGATCTCAAATAAATTGAATAGAACATATCTAAATCCCCAAACCAAAAAATAAGAAATTTGATCTTAGATTATAATTGAATCTGTAATAGATCGTTATCTCTTTTGAGGTGAAAGAATTTTTGCAAACCAAATTTCAATGTTTTTAAAAAAGCTTTCTTCTTAACCGAGTTGCAATTTCTAGATAGCGTTTAACAATTTCTTTATTTTATTATTCTTATCTTTTTCGTAAGTAAAATATTTTCATGGCATATAGTGAGATTATGTAAACAAAATTTAATTTAAAGCTTTTGGAAATTTAGAAATGCTAATGGAAATTCCCTGAGAAAGTGAGTTTTAAATTACAAGCATCTTGAAAGGAGAATCTTTTGATAAGATAATTTAATAGAATTTCCGTAAGAGATGTTAAACATTTTAAAGGAAATCTTATAAAATACTTTTTGATGAAAATCGTAAAATAAAAATATATTGATACAACACAGTTTTAATTTTAAACATTTATATCGATATTTTACTTTAAAAAAAAATCACGTCTCTTGTTAATATTACAATTAATGATTAGATAAATTAAAAAATAATGTTTCATAATTTTGTATATCAAAATCAGACAAATGATTATAATTAATTTTGTCTTGTTATTACAGATTGCAATTTTATTTGATCTTTATTTCTAAATAATTCCTCTTAAATTGTAATTTTATCATATACAGTTTTACTCATTTGCTGCGTGTGTAACAATATTTTTAAACATAAGAAAAATATAAACACGGTATTTTTACACAAAACAAGTAATATATTAGGTCGTTGCAAAAGTTCGTGCGTACGCGGATCATTTTATTGCCTCCAAAGACAAGAGCTTCTATCGCCGTGGTATACATTTGTTACCCGGAAAATGGGCAAAGGTTGTAGAAAGTAATGGAGAGTATTTTGATTAAAAAATGTCATTTGATTTGATGTATTTTTATGAAATGAAGCAATAAAAAACCGCACGAATTTATGCAAAGACCTAAGAAAATATTTTTTTTAAGTCAATTCCAACTTACAAACACTATCGAGAAAGTGTTTTTCTTTTAATAATTTTTAATTAGGAAATAAAAAAGTGCGCGTGAAATAAAATAAATTGCACAATGAAATAAAAACAATTATAAGACAATATATATATATATATATATATATATATATATATATACATAATGTTTTAAATTTCCTGAGGAATCATAAAGCTCTTATCAATGTGCATACAATTTTTAAAGTGATAATGACGTCAGTTTTTGTGAGATGCATAATTTAACTTAATTTTTTAATGTTCACGTTTAATTGAATGTATTTATTTTTATGTCGAAAGAAAATGAACTAGTAATTTTTTTGTTTGGCAACAATTAAATTATAACTAATATTTTAATGGCTATTTTAACGCTATTAGGATGCTATTATTTTCATATTTTAATTAATAATAAGAAAAATCATAAAAAAAATTCGAAAAACAGACTTCGAAGTAATGTTTTGTCACCGCGTTGTGAGCAATACTGAAAGTTTCAAATTTCTAGCTAGTCAGGAAGTTAGTTAAAAATCGATTGCAAGATTTGTACAAGATATGTATAGCGAAAGTGTGAACTAATAGTAGGAATAATAATAATAATAATAATAATAAACTCATTTTTGTTTGTTGTTAAATTTCTAAATAAAATGTAAAGTTCTTCAAACACGTTTCTTGTGACCACCGAAGACTCTTATCAAGTACTCACTCAACAAGTCTAATAACTCTTGTGTTTGAGGGAAAATAAGGGATAACAGAACGCCGAATGACTGGGTGTTTACGCATCCCAATCTGTTCGTCAATTTTGCACCTCTCGAAGCATTTAGATTTGTCTTCGATGCTAATTCCGGAAATACATGACTGTACTAGAATAGCGATAATATAATCGAAAATTTTCCTCCATGAGTAATCATAACATTTTTTAAACATATGTAAAATTTTCCAAGATGATTTTCATCACGTAGAGCAAATGAAATCATATATTTTGTCTTTTGTTACGATAAATATTATCTGCCATACGAACGTAACTCCTTGTCTGATTAAATTAATTATTATTTTTTATATTCTACGATTCATATCTTTCAACGCTTTCGCAAACACTTTCAGAAATTTAGCAGTATGTTTGTACAGTCCATGAATATTTACTTACACAAAAAGGAAAAATATAAATTATTCGTCCGTAAAAGAAAAAATAAAGAAAAATAAAATAAAAATAAACACTTTGTTATTGAAATGTCATCATTGCTTTATACCTATTTACACTTTTTTAACTTACATTAGTCAAAGAAAGTTATGGAAACAAGAAAAAAAAAAATATATATATATATGATAAATATTAGGTTTTGATTTAACCTACGATTTCTTTTTATTATTTTTTTCGATGGTGTATAAATATTAGGTATGTGTGTATATATGTTTGTTTATGTGAGTGAACGCGATAGAGTCCAAACTTTGCATTTAATTGCGTAAAAGGGTGAAATATGAAAGACGCGACATAATGTTATTTAATGACCTGCAAGCATAAAATTTTTCTTCAAAATGAGTAAAATTGCGACAGAGGCCCATGCAATTATTTTAGTTATGTGAGACAAAAGCAATAAGCAAAACACGAGTTTACAATTGATTCGGACACCTGTTTGTTTTGACATATTATTACCAGTTTCTTATACATCGCGAAAGGACGAGGCTAATTATATACATACATATATATTTAATCACGGAAGCTTTTGATCTATTCAAAAACACAACTTTTACTCAATGATTCTGCCGTGATTTGTATCATATCTTGTTGTTTGTATGTTACTTTATTCTATTATGACACGATACATAGCATGTTTTATTTCAAATGGTCTCAGCAACCAACTGTGCATTAAATTTGTGATTTCACCAATACACAACGCTTGCTGTCATTAGTTTCTGTTTGTGCATACGTGGACATGTTCTGCCAACAACTGTAAATTTGTGATTTTCGAACCTTTCAATTCGATTTCTAGACACACATTGTAGTTTATTTGAAAGAGTACAAAGAAGAATTTTTATATATTACGGCTTATGGATTGTTATTGGAAATGTCTTGTAGTAATGTTAAATAATTTAAAATATAATAAAACTGATATGTGATATTTTGCTTTGGTAAGATATGTCCATTATGGAGAATGAAGTGTGTATCACTTTTACAGAAAAGTATCATATATCATATTTTGCACATACCACGAACAATGCGATCTAATATTCTCAAGTGCATTAACATATTTAAAAGTGAATGAAACTGATATATATATATTGTCATTTTTAGAAACTCTTTGTACGCCATAAGTTATTTTACAGTGACACACAAAATTATTCAGATACAATACGATTCACTGCACAAATACGAACTCGCGGAGAAATAATGAAACCCTCTGTTATGAATTTTCCTTTTTGTTTATTTACTGAATTATTCGATGTCTCAAAAGGCTAGTAACTACTAAATGTTCGGAATATCAAATACAGTCGTTTGAGAGGAATTTTAATTAATTATTATGCAACAGTATACCATTTGTACACGTCAATAACATACTTTTTGAAGCCTATAATTTATTTCCACTGCGTTATTTAGCTAATTTTACTATATATGCATTTAATTTCCAAATGTAATTTTTTAGAAATTTATGAAACATCTTACATTCACAATTACTAAATATTTCTAATTACGCCGCTACAAATAATTTTATGATTATCGAAACTGACACATATTTACTAAATATCTCGTAGTAGGGTAGTGCAACAGTGATTGACACTTTTAGAGAAATCTCTGACGTTTTTAATGTCAGTCGTCGTTTTTAAGTCGTCAGAAAAAATTTTAGAAATCTTAATTTAGTACATATGGTATGAAAGACATTCAGAACCACATATGTTAAAATATATACATTTGATAACATTTTTTTTTTTTTTTTTTATGAATATTTATTTGACACTCACTCATTGTTCCAGTAATTGACACAGTCAGTTTTTCAATTTATCAGTAATTGGTCCCCTATATTCCAGTGTCTGATACTGCTAACTATTAATTTTACCAGTTATTAGCACCCTATGCTCCAGTGTTTGACATAAAATGTTAAAATTCTTACACGTAAAATATAAGATTTTATTATTTTACTCATTTATTAATTATTTCGGGATAGATGTCAATTACGGGAGCATGCCAATCAATGGAGCACCTACCCTAGTTATACGTTTCTTTATTTCTGCACATATTCTATTTCATCTCCCGTATTTTAAATCATCAAACTTTAATCGCTACTACATGTATTATTACATGAATGTTCTAGATTGTTTACGCTTTTATTTTTGCTAACAACTGTTTTCTAACGTTGATTTCTATTAGCTAATAATAATCAGTGCATTATTTTAAGTGGAATGTTTCTTTCGTGTTGCACGCGTATTTAAATTTTCTTCACATGATAAATGGTCGTTATTAAATATTATGACTTTAAACATTTATTGAATGTATCTTAATTTTAAAGTGTTAGTTTGCATTTTTATTATTATTTATGTGATGTAGGGTAGGTGTTCCAGTTATTGGCATGCTCAGTAATTGACATCTATCACGAAATAATGAGTAAATAAGAAAAAAATATAAAATCATACATTTTACATATAAGAGTTTTAACATTTTATGTCAATCGCATAGGGTGCTAATAACTGGTAAAATGAATAACTAGCCGTGTCAAACACTGGAACACAGGGGGCCAATTACTGATAAAATGAAAAAGTGGCAGTGTCAATTTCTGAAACACTGAGTGGGTGTCAGAAAAAATTCGTTTAAAAAAAAAAAAAAAAAAAAAAGTTATCAAATGTATATATTTTAACATATATGTGGTTCTGGATGTCTTTCATACCATATGTACTAACTTAAGATTTCTAAAAATATTTTCTGATGACTAGAACATTAAAAACATCAGAGATTGCTCTAAAAGTGTCAATCACTGGTGCAATTACCCTACTTATCATTTTTAGCATCTTAAATGTGTAAATGTAATCTGAAAAAAATATAGATTAAATGTTCTTAAATTGTATTTCTAATTTATTTTATGTTATTTATAGATTTTATCAAGGTAGAATTTTAAAGTTTCGATAGCTGTGCGATTAAATTGAATATTTAATTTAATTTAAATGTTTTAACATTAAATTAATATTCTGCTTTAAAACTATCTCTGTAACTGAATTAATTTTATAACTTTACAAAAACAGCTTTTTTTTTTTTTTTTTTTTGTATATGATTATGAAATAGATATTTTTATTTTAAGATATCCATATTCTTTAACAGAGAATATTATAATTCAATTCAGTTAACACATAAATTTCAGAAGTCTAATATTTACGCCAATTTCACTCTATAAAAGGAAATATTCAGTATTGTTATCAGAGTTTCTAATGCTTTCTCAATTTATTGATTTCAGAATACGAATCTCAGAAGGCCGCCGACTCTTTGCTTATGTCAGAGGTATCACAGAAGTCTCTGAGCGGCAAACAGTCCGTTAATGGATCACATTATTCATCACCCACAAGGGGGCAGCACCAGTTTTCCAGCAGCAAAAGTAGCGGGGAGCAGAGAAGTAAGTGTATAAGGCAACAGGCCATAAATAATTCATTATCTAAATACGAAGAGAGTGTAACTAAAGGGTTGTAAGGAATATAAAAGATTCGTATAGAACTGGAAGCAGAAAAGGATAGTCTCAAAGGAAATATGAGTCCACCAGAAATAACAAAATTTCAGGAAATTTTGAAGTCTTGAGAAACTGAGGATGGGCAAATGAAAATAAATTTTATTTGCTTTTGTCCCAAAAGTGTTTAGATATACATTAAAGATTTCCCAGTAGTTTATTATAAATAAATAAATAAATATATGAGGAAAATAATTTTATGAATTACTTATAGTTAAATTAAATATATATATTATAAATATCATTTTGTATTTTATGCATTTAATTTTTAACAGATACCATGCATGAAAAAAAAAAAATGACTTGTATTTTCATAAATTATATAAGTGAGTTCACACACATCTACCACACCAGTAAAAGAATAAAAGTTCATGTTGTGCTCTTGTAATCCACTATTACTGGATAGATCGATATTGATTTGATCTGAGGTGTTTGTTAATCTTGACGAAACAGGTGGCATGACATCTACAACATGAATTTGTAAAAATGTGATGCATTTTAAACTCCACCCTACACTAATTTACTTGAATTTAATTATAAGTTTCTATAAACTTGGCATTCTGTTTGATAAACAAGAATAATTTTCTTTTAGGTTAAATGTATGACAAGTGTTTTATAATTCTTTATTATGAAAATTTCGTAGTGATAGTATTTCATTTAAGGTATAATTTATATTGAATTATAAAGTAAGACGAAAAAAAAAGGAAATAGGAAAAAAAAAAAAAAAATGGAATGAAAACGATTGTTACTGTATATTAATATTTTACATGGAAAAACATTTGAAAATTTTGAATAAGAAGTAAAAAAATTGGTTATATATATATATATATATATATATATATATTAGGGTGGTTCGAAAAAAACTTTTTTTTAAATTTCAGATCGCTATAGTGCGCAAAAGTTGCCATTGGTATAGACAAGAAAAAAGCACTAATTATTATGTTTTTATTAATTTGTCTTCCGGTCGCGCAATGCCATCGAAGTTAGCAAAAAATTGTGAAAAACCTTAATTTTTCATAATTTTTTTAAGCATGCCAGATGGTTTTAATTGCGTTCCTATCCCATGAATTAACTACTAAAAGAATGTAAAATCAATATATATGCACTTGTTATACATTTGTTTCATATCTTCCGGTCGCGCAACATATTACAAAATGAGTAAAATTAGTAGTTTTTTCAAAATTTCAAAGTTTGACTGTTTAGTACATTTTAATCATACGACTTCTAGAAACGCTATAGTTTAATTCTATTACAATAATATATTTAAAATCCAAGCATTGTAGATAAATATGGCTATAAGATAGACGTGGCGTACGTGACGAATGCCAGCGATGCGCGCGCAGCGCTGCCAGTCGCAGCCATTATCGTTTCCCGCTATTTTCTTCAGTCTGCTCATGCCGCTAGTTCTAGTCAGTACTAGATTGTGTTGTGCTTAAGTCCGTATTCTACTTTTGTGTTCAGTGTTTGTACTTGAATACGACAGTTATTGATACAATGGATGTACCAATGAAAGTTGGTATAGGTACAATAAACAGAAAAGATTTTGAGTGCCCTATTTTTGGTCGCTCACGAAACTTGTTGCACAACAAGCTTCCCACTCATGAAAATGTCCTTCGCTGCTGCTTTCAACAGAGATTCAACCTAGCTGGGACAATAAGCAACAAGAGTGTATCTTTTTCAAGAGTAGCCTCAACAGTAGCAAAGAAAATTATCGGTTTGTATGACAAAGCCTCGATCCGAAGTGTTACGGACTACAGAGTCATCTAGCTAATTAGTTCTTACTACGAATCTTACAGTAAACTCAAAAAGTCGTTTCATCGTGACAAAGATAAACCAGCATTCAAACTTAAACTTGACAATTTCAAGGAGAAAGGATGCTCTCTTTTTGATGTCGTGGCGTGTAAATATGCAAGTACGTAAACCTTAATTCAAAAGGTGGAATATTTTTTTCTCTTTTACAAATGTAGTTCACACTTAGAGGACATACACATGTATCTGAAGATTCCTTACATGAACAGTCATTAGCAACAATTACACATTTACACGCCGCGATATCAAAAAGAGAGCATTCTTTCTTCTTCAAATTGTCAAGTTTAAGTTTGAATGCTGGTTTATCTTTGTCACGATGAAATGACTTTCTGAGTTTACTGTATGATTCGTAGTAAGAACTAATTAACTGGATGACTCTGTACTCGGTAACAGTTGGGATCGAGGCTTTGTCATATAAACCGATAATTTTCTTTGCCACTGTTGAGGCTTCTCTTAAAAAAAAATACACTCTTGTTGTTTATTGTCACAGCTAGGTTGAATCTCTGTTGAAAGCAGCAGCGAAGGACATCTTCATGAGTAGGAAGCTTGTTGTGTAACAAGTCTCGTGGGTGACCAAAAATAGGGAACTTAAAATCTTTTCTAGGTTTTGTACCTATACCAACTTTCTTTGGCACATCCATTGTATCAATAACTGTCGTATTCAAGTACAAACATTGAACGCAAAAGTAGACAGAAAAATAAGGACTTAAGTACAACACAATCTAGTACTGATTCGAGCTAGCGGCATAAGCAGACAAAAGGAAATAGCGGGAAACGATAATGGCTGTGACTGGTTGCGCTGCGCGCGCATCGCTGGCATTCGTCACGTACGCCACGTCTATCTTATAGCCATGTTTATCTACAATGCTTGGATTTTAAATATATTATTGTAATAGAATTAAACTATAGCATTTCTAGAAGTCGTATGATTAAAATGTACTAAACAGTCAAACTTTGAAATTTTGAAAAAACTACTAATTTTACTCATTTTGTACTATGTTGCGCGACCGGAAGATATGAAACAAATGTATAACAAGTGCATATATATTGATTTTACATACTTTTAGTAGTTAATTGATGGGATAGGAACGCAATTTAAATCATCTGGCGTGCTTAAAAAAATTATGAAAAATTAAGGTTTTTCACAATTTTTTGCTAACTTCGATGGCATTGCGCGACCGGAAGACAAATTAATAAAAAAATAATAATTAGTGCTTTTTTCGTGTCTATACCAATGGCAACTTTTCCGCACTATAGCGATTTGAAATTTAAAAAAAAGTTTTTTTCGAACCACCCTAATATATATATATATATATATACAAAATGTTATTTTAGTGTTAATTTTGAAATCATCAATTGAATTAATCAAACTTAAATTTAAATTAAAAACGAGATCAAAAGAAGAATGTGCGTTTTAGCTTTACCTCTTTACATGTGCCATATTTTGAATTTTACATATAATCAGGCATTCTTTAGTAAGTTTACATAAACTATCTTGTTGTCTTTAAAAATTTTAACCATTGTATTTTATTTTATGAATATAATCATTTTTTGAGAAAATGTTTTGTTTTATACATGTTTTCATTATAAGGCGTAATAAATTGTGAAAACGCAAAAATCGAAGAACCAAAAGGGACAAAATAAATATGTGAAGCATTTACTAGTAAAGACATACTATATTTAATTTATTCATTTGGTTTATTTGTACATGTTACTTGTTGATAAACAATAGATTTACCTAATTTCTCTTTTTCGTACAATGTGAATTTTTAATAATAGATATTTGGTCAGTAAAGTGGTTAAATGATAATGTATAACTCAGGTAATCAAAATATAGTTTTTGTTTTATTTTTCTTTAATGTTTCTAAGCAATACATCTTTAAAAAGTAATTTAAAAGTAATTTAATATATAAGAAGTTTTACAAATACAATGCATTGTCTTTAAATGTGATAAGACATTTTGTAGGAATGATGTTCCCTATTTTCTGTATTTTGATTATTTTTTAATCATAGCAACAACATTAGAAAGCAAATTCATGCTTTCAAACATTATTTACCGTTTTTAACTCGATTGCGTTTGTTTATTGAAATTCATTCATTGTTATTATTATTATTATTATTTTGCATCAAAAATTTTGATGGATTCAGCTGGATCAATCATACTGTATATAATAAAGCTGGAATTCAGTTGCTAAAAGTTGTCTTAGATTTACAAATCTGTAGTGTTATTAAAAATCATATACAAAATTAAATTGACTTTTAATCTCAGAAATTGAAAGCTAGCGAATTACGTTTTACCTTTACCTAATATTACATTATATATATATATATTTCTTATTACATGCATATTTTTGAAATTACATTTTCATTTATTTGATGAACCTTTATACTTTTATTCAATGGCATGTCGCAGATGAATCTAGGGGGCCTGAATAATCTTTCAGCTGAGCGAATATACAAACCAGTTTGGGCTCCCTCAATGACTACCTCGTTTAAAGAGATATACAACAAACTTGTCATTGAATACAAATCATTATGAACTACATCTGGTGAAAATGTCCACAAGTAAATTCGCTTAATGTTAGCACCAAAATGCAAACAGGTGAAAGTTTATATTCTCTACAATATACAACATTATCATTGTAAATGCATATTTATACGCTTCGTTAACTGATATTTAATAAAGCGTGTCAACAGTGACATTTTATAATCAAACAATTGTTTTCAGATAATAGGCTCCACAATTTTGGGCCCCTAGTTTGTTTATTTTGGTATCCTTTCAAAAATAAAGGGAGAACATGCGCCTCGTGTCATTTTGGTAATAAGGACATAGACGAATAAATCAATAATTCTAAAATATTTTATTATTTTACTAGCCTCCATCAGAGACGGGCGGGCTTGTTCGCAAATCCTAAAAATTCCTAAAAACTGACTATAAAGAAAACTCCCACCTGGTGGTGCTTTAGTAGCTTTTTTTTAAAGTATTCTGGTCGTGGCAATCACCAACAAGCTGTGGCAATCCTAGCCATGGCAAACTTTTGCTCGCAACGTATTTATTGTATCCCCCCCCTTTTGTTTAAAACACCTGCAGCCTATTCACTTACCACTCAAACACCCCGATAGCTGGCTCCCTTAATAACTTACATTAAAACCCAACGCACTTACTATCTTATTTACTACTTGGAATAAAAAAGTTATTGGTGAAAGTGAATTATCAGGTTGTAACATATGAAATGTCCGATTCTCACCAGTAAAATTTTTTTAGATTTGGTTCCTTATAAACTTTTTTGATACAGTCGTTAATTATGTATCATTTTAAAGCTAGAACCTTGTCTTTTTCATCTGATGTGTTTCAAATAAAAATATTATGATTTGGTGGTAAGTTTATAGCTTTAATCGTAGGATGAATTCCAGAGATCTTAGAGTGCTATTTTTGTATGAGTGGAAAAGTAAGCATAATGCTGCAGCAGCTGCTCGAAACATTAATGCTGCATTTGGAAACGGTTCTGTAAATGCCATTCGACGTTGGTATGCAAAGTTCGAAACTGGGGATGAGAGTCTCACAAACAAGACCGGGGCAGACCAGACACTGTTGTGGACAATGAAGTTTTACGAGAATTAGTTGAAAAAAATCCAGGCAATACTGTTAGAGATTATGCAGAAGAACTAGTGTATCTCCTACAACCATTTCACGTCATCTAAAATTGATTGGCAAAGTTAAAAAATTAGATAAATGGGTACCGCATGAATTGAATGAGAATCAGAAGCACAAACGTTTTGAAATCTCGTCTGCCCTTCTTCTTCGCAACCAAAATGATCCTTTTCTCAATCGAATTGTAACTTGTGACGAAAAGTGGATTCTGTACGACAATCGTAAACGTTCAGCGCAGTGGCTGGATGCTGACAAGGCTCCACAACACTTCCCAAAGCCGAAACTCCACCAAAAGAAGGTTATGGTGACTGTTTGGTGGTCCTCAGCTGGTTTAATTCACCATAGCTTTCTAAAACCAGGCAAAACCATCACAGCGGAGAAATATTGTAGAGAAATCGATGAAATGCACCAGGAACATACACGTAAACAGCCGGCATTGGTCAATAGGAAGGCCCTATTTTTCTCCATAACAACGCTAGACCGCATGTTTCAATGGTCACTCGTCAGAAGCTGCACATGTTAAACTATGAAGTTTTAGACCATCCACCATATTCACCTGACCTCTCACCTACATATTTTCACTTTTTCAAACATCTCGATAACTTCTTGCAGGAGAAATGCTTCAGAAATCCAAAGGATGCTGAAGCGGCATTCAATGAATTTGTTGCCTCCAGGACGACTACATTTTATGATACCGGCATAAAAAAAAACTTGTTTCTCGTTGTAAAAAGTGTATTGAAGCTAATGGTTCCTATTCTGATTAATAAAGTTTGTTCTGTAAAAATATATTCTTTCTTTAAATAGACCATGAAAATCGGACATTTCATATGTTACAACCTAATATTTATTAATGCTAAAGTATTAAAAGCTTCAAAACAGTGGAACGTCTTAAAAAATCAATTTTTTAAGGAAAATCAAAACAGAATGAAAAAACTATGAACAGAAATTATTATTCTTAAAAATTCGTTCTTAAAAAATAAAGTGACTACACTAACAATTTTCATTAATAAAATGCCTATAAATTTACATCAAATAATTCATTTCCCGAAATAAAAATATTAATGAAGTCAGACTTTCCTAACATTTTATAGTATTTTATACTTTTCATATTTTGATAACTTTGACCGTCAAAGAAAATTAATATCTTTAACTCTCTGTGTAATTTTGTTAAACGTAAGTAGAAAATAAATGGAAGTATTAAGAAAAACTAAATCGATTTGTGGGGAAATCAGTTAAATTTCTTGGAATTTAATAGCAAAAATTTAAAAATAGCTGTATTATTTTAATTTATTTTAGTAAAATTTTGTAAACCAACATATAAATATATATATTTTTATGTAGATATTACTGTATTGCAATGTTCTAAAAATATATGTGTCATTACAGCAAATGACTTAAAACTTTTCTGTATATTGAAAAACATCAAGTTTATTTCGTAAGATTATAATGGTATCTTTAATATTTTAGGTTATTTGAAACAAATCAGGGTAGCACTGATGGCATTTTAAACGTTTTTGTTGCAAATTTTTTCGAATAATGTAAATTTGTGCTGAAACTTTTCATGCTAAAGAATTCTAATATTGCTGTTTTTCTTGATTGTTTTTCTTACATTACAAGGAAAAAAAAAAACCCTGGAAATTATTTGTATATTAAATCACGTTAAGCATTTTTGGATTGTGTTATTTTTATAACTGTCTCTGTTTCCCTTTAGTAGGGAAAAAAAAAATCGTATATTTTTTAAAGTAATGTACTTTAAGTTTTACGGAAAACATTTATGTCATAAATCAAAATTTCATTATAAAATACAAGTTACATAATGTTATCATTAACTTTTAATTATTTTTAAAATGTTAGTGAAAAGACTATATTTCCAACAGCAAAATTTTTTTAAAATAAATTAAGTAAAGATATTATGTTGCAAATTAAATACAAATTCATTTTTATAAAAGTTACAAAACCTAAATTTTAAGAAAGTCGTCAAATCCCTATCGATGTACTTAGTAAATCAATGTTGATACATCAACATAGAAAAAGAAGCATCCTTATGTAGTAAAATGTATTAAAGGACTGATGTTAAAAAGTATTGAGATAAAAACTTTCAAATGCACCATAAGTTGAAAAAAAGAACAATTGTTTCGGGTCGAAATAACCCTTCGTCAGGCGAACAAAGTAGACACGAGTACTGGAGTATTGCAAGCGAGTGCGTTGCCACGTTGATTTACTGCACCCGCGCCTACGTTGTGTGTCACATGAAAGGCTGTGTCAGTGTGTTACTTTTACCTAAAACAACTGTTGCGAGGATTTTTTCTTTTCAGTATATGGTATTATTTGGAAGTTTTGTCTATTAATATCCTTATATAAAATGAATTGGCTAGTTTATATAATTAGAGAATTTGTGATTTTACATGTACAGTCGGGGGAAAAAAACGCAACACCCGCTGTAATTTCGTTATTAATTGACGCAGGAACATCTAACAGACATAATTCAACAGGAAATTAAATGCACTTTCTGAAAATGTTATCGAATTTTGAATTAGGGGTCATCTACATATTAAACTGAGCGCCGACTTTGATTATTTTCAATAGCAACACACAATTTTGACTTCATATTCGAATTTCTGAGAGTCTGGCAGTGCGGAAAAGTATACTGTTTGTGTACTTTATCTTTAGTATTTATAGAGTTATAATAAAAAATGTGTTAGGGGGTTATCAGTAAATGTAGAAAAATAAAATTAAGATCCTATAAGAAACAGATAAAATTTTTATGTTTCGCACCGGAAATCTTTCAGGTTAGAATGAATTATAAATATTAATGACTTAATTAACAAAGTTAACTTAACTGAATTAACAAAGTTAATAAATTAACTTTGTTATTTTATTAAGATTTGATTCGTTATCTCATGCAAAACTTTATAAGAGACGGCCCCCTAAACCACTCCAAAAGAAAGATTTATTTATATCTCGAAAACTAATAACTGGAATGAGCTGCAAATTTGCATACCCATATTTTTCATCATTAGGATTCATTTTATGTAAAAATTAATATAGGTCATAATTAATAATTTTTATGAATATGAATTTATTAATATTTTTCAGAATCAAAAGTAATGGTGGATTATGTTTGGGTTTCTTCACTGTACCTTGTAAAAAAAATATATATATATATATATATATATATATATATATATATATATATATATATATCGTTCGTGTTATTTTTTGTGAAGATATTAATAAAAGTTTGAAATATGAATTTAACATTAGCACCTTCAAACTTTGAACGCTTATAACTCTGTGAAAAAATAAGTAAAATTTACAACCAATATACTTTTTCGCGTTGTCGCGATCCCAGGAATTCAAATATAAAATAAAAATGGGGCATTGCCATTGAAAAAATCAGAGTTGGTCCACATTTTAATATGTAGACGACCCCCAATTCAAAATTTCAGTTCATTTTCTGAAACTACTCACAATTCCCCGTCGAATGATACCTATTACATTTTCCTACATCGATTAGCAACGAAGCTAAGTTGAGTGTTGCGTTTTTTTTTTTTTTTTTTTTTTTCTCCGACTGTACTTTTAGTTTAGAATAAGGGGTCGGTTCAATAAATGACTAAATAAATAATCCTAGCATGAGTCGATATTGAAATCAGAGTGTAACTCAAAGTTGATATTCGCTATAATTACAACAAAATATAGGTTTCCTGTCCATAAAAGATGTTTGCTTTTTACAGGAAAGTGAACCAATAGGATGATCTGTTTGATAATGGCGGCACTTACCAATTCAAACTCCCAAAGACACGAAACGAGATAGTTCGTAAATATAAATTAAAGCTAAGAGAGTTTTCGCACATTTTAATAAAATAATATAAAAAATCCAAATATTAATTTTTTGGTAAACTATTGCTGAATAATATTTATGTTGTTTTTTTCTATATATTTTCGTTACTATTTTGTTGTCATGCTATAATTTAAAGCAATATCTGTTATAAAACCAAAAAAAATATTTTACAAAGTCTGTCATTGCAGGACAGGTGTGATTGAGTACATGAGTAGGAGAGATTGCGCTTAATTATAAGTAGAATTAAATTGTTATCATTAACAATAGCACTTAAATAACATTTTGCAAGGTTTTTGTAAACAAATATTTTTGTATTAGGAAGGATATTTCAATTTAATAATTAAAAAAGAAAAGAAAAGAAAAGAAAAGAAATATAAAAATAATTGAATGGTTTTATTTAAAGAAAAAAAAAATAAAGAAACAGAAAAAAGCAATACCAGATAACGTTACAAAATAGCATTAAATTACTAGATAACATGTTTAACTTAAAATTAGTATATTTCCATTTCAGTTTTAAAGGTTTTCCTGTTTTCTGACTTAATCTGTCGTTGTTCACAATCGTTGCATTTATTTTTATAAATAGTGCAGCTTTCGTACATTCACCTGAAACAATTTAACCCATTCGATAGGAATTGCACACCGTGTGAGCAATGCAGTTTCGAGACAAAAATAGGGGTAGCACACCGTGCGGCAGCAAAAATTTTTATTTATTCTAGAGCAATTTTTGTTCCGTCTCTGTTTCGCACATCATTATTTATAGGATAATTCTCTTCAATGCATAATTAAGATAACGTAATCTCTTAATAAGAAAAAATCATGCTTAAAAAAAAGGGATTCGAGAGAAAATTGGAGCTAAAAATGTTCCAGAATAAATTAAAATTTTGGCAACTATAATACCGTGTGTCCAATGATATATGGCTGGTTCGCCAATTTTCATGTCCAACATATATACTTCATTTAATTTTTATTTAAGTTATTTTCTTAAAACTCTTCCGCAGAAAAACAATTCAAAACATAAAACCAAAATCACAGTTGGTTTGAAATCTCCTCAGTGTCTCGTTTCAACTTTAAAAATCTTTACGTTAATTTATTTCATTTTATTTTTATGAAATTTAGACGACTACGAAGTTTAAAAAGAAATTTGAGAAGACCGATAGTTTTTGGTTTACATTCAGTTTTATAGCTTCTGTTTAAACTGACGACAGATGTACAAAGTTTGTGAGCATCAAACTTGCCAACATTGCAAACATAAATCGATAAAAAATAACATTAAATAATTTGTCATAAATTTAACATAGGCTAACATTGGCATTCAAGAGGTAAATACTACCATAGGTGTGGCTTTTGTCAGTCGTTGCCACTGCTGAATAATGACCAATTTTGAATTATGGGAACAGTTTACTAAAAGATGTGTCGTCTCGAATGGGTTAAACTAGACCAGTCACTTTTCAAAGTTATCTAATCAAGGCATTTAATAAACTCATACTCATTGTCTTGTCATTATCAATAATCTGTGCAATATCTCCTAATATAGAATTTTGAAGAATCAAAGCGCAATCTCTCCTAAGTAGCAATATGCAAACTTCCACATTCCGGAAGGAGATATTGCGCAGCCTTTTATTTAATAATTATTCGCTTTTACAGAGAATCGTGGTGCTCGCATCCTTAGCCTAGTTTAGTAGTTTATAAGAAATCGTTTAATTTAAAATTATTTTGTACTACTGCCATTCTATCGAATTTCCTAGGAAGTGATATTAAATTCTAGCATTTATTTTCAAAAACGATTCAAAATAACCATGTTATATCATAGACAATCGAAACAATCAACGTGGTCATTAATGTCGACACTCTACCCTTGCTGTTGTACAACTACCTAGAGTAGCAGCGCTCGTACTCTACTTCTTCCTTCCGATCCTGTATGTGCACAATCTCTTCTAGCTTTACCTTAGTACGAAACTAAGTAAGACATTTAATTAATGCACATCTGCCAACGTTTCTAATTTATTTCATAGCACTGCTACTACCCACTTTTTTTTACACCACTTCGTTTAAAGAGTAATTTTTAACTTATGCAATCATTATCATATAAGGAAAAAAAATTACTTATTAAAAAAATAAATAAAATATAATAATAAAATAATAATAATAATAATAATAATAAATAATATGGTGTGTCACTCACACGACTTTCTCTTAACCTGAAATTTAATACTATGAAGGTTGCAGATTAAGAGGTAAGATAACGAGAACTGTCATGTAAACCTATGCTAACCAATTCAAATTAGGCTTCAGAAGAGTTTTATACGATAATTAAATCTGTGGGGGGGGGGGGCTGCCGCCCCCTCAACCCCCCGTTTCATTAATGCACCTACATTTATATAGAATTTAATTCGGTTATTAAAAAATATTCTGTTTTTTAAAAATAATTTATTAAAATTATTATTTAAACAAATTATCTTTTATGATAATGCAGACGATTTCCATATTAGAGAAGTAGTGTAACACTAAATATCCAAAAAAAAAAGTCCATTTTACTCTCGATATTTAAAAAAGAAAAAGAAAAAGAAAAAAAACTTTTTTTTTTTATAAGTTTTTTTTTTTTTTTTTTTTAAGTAAAAATAAAAATTCTATAACTTTGCTTTAAATTATCACAGATTTATAGTTCAACCATTCGTTTTAAAGGTATTGGCAAGCTCTTTTGAATGATACCCATCATGAAAATTTACTCCCATCGAGGGGGGGGGGCGTCCCCCCCAGTGGGGCAGGCGAGGCTCCTACATACACAATTTTTTTTCCCAGTTGACTAATTTTATTACAAAAAAATATATATTCGTTTCATTTGGTTAAGTGCAATCTATAGCTGTTAAACTCTACTTACCTGCAATTTCCCCCATAGACGTAATGTATTTGAATACTTTTGAGTGTCCTTGTACACAAACCATTTGCGTCATCTCAACGAAAAGCCTACTGTAGCATCCCTATATGATACACATTTAGAATACCAAGTTTGAACTTTCTGCCATAATTCGTTTTTGAGATATGCTGATAACAGACAGACACACACACATACATACACTCAGACCATTTGCTAAAAACATGATTTTCGTATTCAGGGGACCTCAGAACATGTAAATGTAACAAAATCTCACTTTCGAAAATTTGACCCCAAAACAATATTGTCTCTATCTTATGGGTAAGAGAAAGTAAAAAGTGGAAAAAAAAGGGGTGGTGGGTGGGGGGGTAAGAATGCTACAAAATAAATTGGAATTGCTGGCAGATACGAATAAATGTCCCTTACAGGAGATTGGTTGATTAGTATTTTATGGTAAGATATCAAAACCTATGGAAAAGCTTCAGATAAAAATAATAAGAGGATTATACAATATGAAATAAACAATAAACTTTGCTATTAAAAAAAATAAATAACAAATATAAAAATAAAAACGCGCGCATTATGTATAAATATACAATGTATTATATATTATGTATAAATATATATATATATATATATATATATATACACACACAAAATTAAGTTTATAAACCAATATTTTTCCTACAATATAATTTACAGACAAAATTTTTTGCAGATATTTTCCAAATAAATGCGAAAAATAAATATAACACATTGTCAACTAGTTTTACACTTATTGATTTATTCTAACTTCAATTTCAGTGTGATGAGAATAGATAATCAAAAACAAAGTTAGCACGAACTAAAGGATTATTTCTTAATTTTGCAAAGTGATTCTAAATCATGTTATTCGAATTTCAAGACATTTGATAAAAGACTTATCATACTCTTATAAGATGTCTTTTAAAAAATCTTCTCTTCTCATCTCTTATAATTTTAAAAATTGAAGAATAAGAATAAATTTCTTTTAGAAAGATTTAAAATAATAATAATAATAATAATAAATAAAAATTAATAATTTTTTTCAATTTTACTAGAACAATCAGAAACAAAGTAGAATGTTTAACAAAGTAAAATCAGAATGAGAAAAGTGGAATCAGAAACAAAGTACAAAAACTAAGGGGCGCGGCCCCCGCTGGCTCATTTTACCAACCCCCGAAGTAAGCTACACCCCCTCCCCGATTCCGTTCACTCATTAAACCCTGCGGGCTCTACCCGCCTATTCGCAGCTTTGCCGCTCATTGAAAAGGAATTTTAATAGTACATAACACAAGACAAAAGAAAAACAATATTACTGAAATCCCATTATTTAATATCGCATTGAAATACACAATATTTAATACTATATATATTTAAATTGAAATAATGCGTTAAAAGCCTATTTTAACGTTCGACAAATTAATAACGATTTGCCACTATTCTGGACGAAAACATAAGCTAGCTAGGCACACATAATAAACAACGACGGCAGTAACTTATTTTTAGAACAGAGTGAAGTTCGTAATATCTAAACCATTTAGCTTTACAACTTTAGTGTATGACGCCGTTAGAGATTGTTTCTTTTTTATCACTATCTTGCGATTAGTTTTTGCGTATAATTATTTATTGATTTTTTTTTTTTTTTTTTTTTTTTTTAACGCCTTTATTTTTGCTATTGCAGTTTTTTATTTAATTTAGCAAAATATATAATACTTTATATTTATTTGTAGTGTACAGCAAGGTCGTCTGAAATTGTGCTTGCAACAGTGAAGATTCACATTTTTAAAGCGTATTTTTTTCTCGAATGTGATTTACTCTGTTACATTGAAAACGAACAACCTATGTGATTATTGTAAATATTTTAAACATTTTACAGTAATAATAATAATAATAATAATAATTATTATTATTATTATAGAACCAATTTATAACTTATCTACATATTAAAGGTACGGCTAGAATTCCTTAGCGAAAAACGTTTGAGCTACTTCATCTCTAAATTTTAAAAATCGCTAAATTAGTGGTACTAAAGATGATTTTATTTAGCTAATTATTTGAATTAGAAAACTAAATTACAATTCCAAATCCATTTTTTCTTTTTAAATATCTAAAATAACGATTTATTTATTTTCGGATAAAAAATTTCATTCTTACGAACAGCAACATTGGCATTTATTTTGTTTTATATTTTTACACCATTCATAAAATTTTAATTTCCCTGCAGAAAATGACGTTACTGACAAAAAAAAAAAAAAAAAAAAAAAAAAAAAAAGTAATAAGAGAAACCAAATCTTTAGTTGTCAAATAAAGTACAATTGTCAACGCGAGTTTTTAATTAATAACTTTATTAATTAAGGCAATAAAAATTTATAACCAAGAAAAATGTCTGCCTTGGAGGAGAATTCAGCAAAAATTGCTACCTGTCTTGACGCGGAGGATATATATATATATATATATATATATATAACCTATTAACCCATAACCTTGTGTTGATTCCTTATTACTCATAAATACGTATACGAAATTTAATGCCAAATCATTGAATAACTTATCAAAATTATTTTGTGTAGCCCTTTAAACAAATAACTAATTCTATGCTTACCATTTTCAACGGAATCTAAACTTTTAAATATACTAATGACCTATATTTCTTTTATTATGTTTAATGGAGAGTATATATGTTACAATACACAATTACTTCGTGTGCCCCTGGGCACGGGCAGTTATTATATGCACCAATAAAACGTTTACAACTAATTCACTGTACTCATAATTATTTGAACATAATTTTAAATCATTTGCATGAATATAGAATGACATCGGAATTCTTTATGTGGTCCTATAATGATAATTCAACTATGCTGAATGCTGCAGAAACACTTTAAATGCGCTTTTATAAGTCTTATACATTAAGAACACATTTGTAAGTCTTATACATTAATTATTAACTCAGCACACATTTTTCTGCAGAAAACATGCTTTTATAACGTTTCAATAATGTATGTTCATTTCATTTTGTTGAATGCAGTGTAACCACGTTAATATGCGTTTAAACCAAATTCTGCCTACAAGCTGTAATGGTAAAAGAAAACTAGCTGGTGTGTCTCTGTGCACGAACCATAAACAACATAAACGCTAAAAATTATACAGCTATTTCTGTATGGCGCGTAAACATGTGTACTAATTTGCACCAATCGGAGGATTTTTGAGGCCTCTATCGCAGAATTTTTTTTTTCCATAGGCCTTTGAAAAACTTTGGTGCGTCCCTGTATACGAACCACTAACATAATATATACCTAAAAATATACAGCTAATTCTGGGGGACTCATGAACATATGTATCAAATTACAAGTCAGTCAAACCATTTTTGCAGCCGCTATCGCGGTACACACAGACACACAGACACGCATATGCAAACAGAACTCAAAATTTTTCAGTATTCACATGGAGGTCTCCACTGACATTTTCGCAATAATGACATGATCGTTACTTGTTCAAATAAATATAAGAATTGACTAATTTTTTTTTTTTTTTTTTTCAAAAATTGTTTAACATACGAAATATTTGAAATTGGCAGTTATAGAGGAGCTGCAGAAGGGTAAGAATTGTCGCAGCGGAAGGGTGAGCGGCGCCTGGATAAAATGAGTCGTTTTTAAGTCCAAAAAATTTATAACGAAAATGTGAACTCCACAGCTTATCAATTGGCAGAGTTTATCTGTGAGACTCAGTTCCTTATTTAAGAAAATGTATAACTGCGACGAAGCAGTTAACCTTTCATGAAGAAATTAATCATCTGGGACAGTAAAATCATGATGACGGCTGGCAATAAAGAGACTGAAGTAAATTTCAAATTCATTGTTTTAAATTTAATTGTAACAAAATATAAACAAATAGATTAATTTAAGTTAAAGTAATAAAATATTAATTTTAAATAAGGCATCCTCCCTTTCTGTTTTCAACGAATTCACAGTTTTAAATAAAATAAATTGTATAAGGTATTTTATTATTTATTTATTTATTTTGTATTAGTAAACTTCAAATTTATATAATTTTAACCGTCAGTTTAATCAACAAACGAAATGTCGTTTGTTTAATCATAACCTCCTAAACTAGATGCCTTCCGCGTGGCTCAGAAACACGGTAACAGTTCAAGCGGTAGAGAGCGTCACCGTGTACAGGTTATTCGACTTTTATGTATATCTAATCCCACTTCTTAAAATTATTGGTGACAGTTGAATCAAAAAAGTCGCGCAATCTGTACCAGATTGCGCTAACTGCCGCTTGAACTGTTGTCAAGTTTCCGAGCCACACGGAAGGCATCTGGTTAAGACGGCTATGGTTTAACCGACAAACGAATTACTTTCTGTAGAGTAGCCTTGTTTTGCTGGAAATGAAAAGAGTTTAAATGAGTTTGAATCTTTTTCGGATTAAATTTGGCACAAAATAATCATTTTATTAGGGAAAGTTTAAATAAAAGTAAGTGTCATGAACATAGAAAATATAATATATCAATATAAAAGAAAGTTTTGACATTTGTAGTTAAATTTAAATCAATTAAAGAACTTGTAATTTATTCATATATGACGGGTTTGTTTATAATCAAAATAACTATGAATAGCCTTTCATTATATTTTTCTATTTTAAGAAATAAATTGCATAATGTTATATTTGAATAACTTTAATGTAAGAAATGATTGTTTTTTAATTTGGAAAATTAAATGTAATCTATTATTTAAACCTTAAATTAATATGCATCATTATATCTATATAACAATAATAAGTATACGCTATTTACCTATTCGAGATATTATATATACCTATTATAGATTACCTATTCGAGATATATTCGAGATATTTACTATTCGAGATTGCCCAAATGCATATGCATTTGGACAATCTCGAATTTAGACGTTTTGTCAAATATCTAGGAAAATTCTTTAGGAATCTTCTTGGAAATTTGGGAGTATAAAGAACATGTTATACCTCATAGATTTCAGCAAAAGTATTGTCCTATAGAGGAAAAAAGGGACGTAAAAAAAAAAAATGGTCACACTGTAGACAGCATTACTTAAGATGCGTTTTGGAATGGGAATTATTCCAATTACACTACTCGCCACATAAATTGGCCCCAACACCAATTTTGCAAATTCTTACTTAAAATGATATCCCGAATCCGAAAATTACTGTCATTTTGCCCTATCACTGCCCGTGTTTTGGGGACGCCCCCCCCCCCTATTTTTAGCACTTTTCGGTAATTTTGTGGCTATAAATTTGATTTACAGTTGAGAAAAGAAATATTTTAAATGCTAAATATTTTCTGAAGGTTTATAGAGGTGAAAAATTCTGAAATATGAACATTTGCAGCAAGGGGAAAAATTGAGGGGGATTTGCCTCTGAAATCATAAATTACATTTTTATATTTTATTAATCAATGATTATTCTTACTTATTATACATTATATATATATATATATATATATATATATATATATATATATATATATATATATGCAAAATAATCAAAGCCAGATGAAATTTTAATCCCAAAACACATGAGGGGCCTTCATCAGGGGACTCCCCCATGTAGGGCAGGGAAAATGGGAAATTGCGAAGGTTTTTAACATTTTAAAGTTTAAAGTTTTTTAATTAAGCTGAAAAGGGCTCTATGTTAAAATGGGGGGTGGTTTTCAATTTTCCATTTTCTAATGATTATTCCAGTCTGTCCATCTACGTATTTATATATTCTTGTATTATTTATATTCTTGTATTTTATATTGATGTATTATATTTTGTGCTTCATTTCTGAATTTAATTGCTTTTTATGCATTGTACTAATTAAAATTCGTTTGCTGTAGGGCCTTGCTTCCATCTATGAGAAGTTGGGGGCTAGAAACGTGTTTTTTGGTTAAATTACCAGCGTTTCGTCAGAAACTTCTCAATTTCCTTTCCCTACGTGGAGGAGTTCCCCTGATGAAGGCCCTCATGTGTTTTGGGATTAAATTTTCATCTGGCATTGATTATTTTGCTTATTTATTATAGTTTTATATTTCCTTTCGCTGCATTTGCGCATATATATATATATATATATGTGTGTGTTTTTAAGTGTTAAAATAATTATTTTCTATTCTCTGAATCGAATTAATGGCCATAAAATTACCGAAGAGCGATAAAAATTGGGGGAGGAGTTAACGTTTTGAGAAGCGGTGGGTAACTGGGCAAAATGGGGTCATATTCGTATTCAGGAAGTCATTTTACATAAGAATTAGCAGAAATGGTATTAGTGCTCGATTTTTGTTTTCCGAGCAATGTTATTTGTATAAATTTTTATAAAGCTACCACGTATATTCATGCAAATATAACGGGTTCTTTAAAAAATTGCAAATAAACTTACCACTTTTTCAATTACAACACATATGATATTAGACCCAGTGCAAAGCTATTTCTAGGAAACTTGACAAAATATATTAGACACAGCATACGGAAATCAGAATGCAATAATAATAATAATAATAATAATAATAATAATAATAATAATAATAAGTGCATTTTTACTAAATAATTTTTAACTACGCGTGTGGAAGCTTTTAGAAAACTTCACTTGCACAATTTAATAGCTAAATATATTGAGCTACATATATAAAAACCCAAAATATATATCGTGTAAAAGAAAAAAAAAAAAAAAATGTTATATGAGATAGAATGAGCAGAATTTCACTTCTCTTAAAATAAATGCTAAACTATAAGGAGTTTTACTCGCATTTTTACTTTGATTCAGTCAAAGTTAATACAATGGTTGCTGATTGCAAATAAATATTGATAAATCCCCGTGTCATCTTCTTTTCTGTTTTGAGAGAAAATGAAATTTTGTTCATTCAATTTCTCATTTTTTTTTTTTTTTTTTTTTATTTACATGATATGCATTTGGGGTTTTCATATAAGTAGACCAAAACCTATGGCTATTAAATTATGCAAACGGAATTTTTTAAAAGATTGCTCATGTGTAGTTAAAAGATACTTAGCAGGAATGCTCGTATTTTGTAAGGTATTTATTATTTTTAGTGCTAGAGGCCTATTTCAGTCGGTACAGTTGTCGAATTTTTATAGGTCACTCTTAATTAGTGATAGAGGCCTATTTCAGTCGGTTTATTGAATGGGGATTTATTGAATGAAGTCCCCCCAAGGCCCAACTTTGACATGAGTGCCCCCCCCCAGGCCCAACTTTGACATGAGTCCCCCCCAAGGTACCCCTATTTCAGTCGGTACAGCGTTGTCGAATTTTTATAGGTCACTCTTAATTAGTGCTAGAGGCCTATTTCAGTCGGTTTATTGAATGGGGATTTATTGAATGAAGTCCCCCCAAGGCCCAACTTTGACATAAGTCCCCCCCCAGGCCCAACTTTGACATGAGTCCCCCCCAAGGTACCCCTATTTCAGTCGGTACAGCGTTGTCGAATTTTTATAGGTCACTCTTAATTAGTGCTAGAGGCCTATTTCAGTCGGTTTATTGAATGGGGATTTATTGAATGAAGTCCCCCCCAAGGCACAACTTTGACATGAGTCCCCCCCCCCAGGCCCAACTTTGGCATGAGTCCCCCCCAAGGTACCGCTATTTCAGTCGGTACAGCGTTGTCGAATTTTTGCATTCTGATTGCAGTATGCTATGTGTAATGTAATGTGCCAAATTTCCTAAAAATTACTTTGCACTGGGTCTGATACCATACGTTTTATAATTTAAAAAGTGGCAATTTTATTTGCATTTTCTTAAAGAATCCGTTATATCTCTATGAATATATGTGTTAGACACATAAAAATTTAGACGATTCTTCATACTCACATGCTGTATCCAAAATGCATTTCTTGCGTTACTTTTTACAGTGTGATCCAAAACATTTTTATATTTATTTAATTTTTTGCTTTTTTCTTTTATTTCTTTTGAGAAAAAACTTTTGCTAAAATGTGTTATAACATTTTCTTTATAGTCTCAAGTTTCAAAATGATTCTTAACAAAGTTTTCGAAATGTTTGACAAAGCATCTAAATTCGAAAGTGTCCAAATGCTTACTGTAGATATTTTATAACAATTTGCTTCACGATGGGACTTTAACTCGCATTAAAGGAGGTTTTAATTCGTCTTTTAATAAAATACCACTTTTTTTTTTTTATATATATAACAATCTTCATAATATTCATACGTATCAAATGCTTGCAAACGTTTACTAATGTTTACCTGGCAAAATGTGACATTTAATTAAAGTACTGCTAAAAGTACTGAATAAAAGTTTTATAAAGTCGAATTTATGAATAGAATGTCAAATATACTTAAAAGAATGAATCGTAACTATATAATTTAGTACCATATTATGGCAAATACATGAACACATTTTTGTTCAAATAAGGGTTCTATAAGCCGCATTCGATGCTTCTTATGGCTATTTTTGAAGATCTTCTCCGGTGTTATAATTAACTTACATGTTATATTAAATATTCCCATTAATCTTAATGTCGTTTTATTGGTTGTTTGTGGAGCCGACGGTAATATTTATATATATTTATTTTCTTAAACTTATTTTTGTTCGCTTTTCAATTTTTCAATTCAGTTCAGTTTTCATATTTATTCATATAAATCATATTTTTCCACTAAATAATTTCTTCATCAACATTTGCGCCCTTTCATAATTTAATATATATATATATATATATATATATATATATATAGTTTTAATCACTAGATTATGCTAATATAACCTTATTTATTTTGACAAATAGTTATCAAAGTTAATTGAAATAATACAAATTAAAAAAAAAAATCCATATTTTAATTATTTACAAGAACAAATAAAAAAAAAATAATAAAAGAAAGGTAAAATTTTATAAGTATAATTTTATAAAAGAAAAATATTTTTTTTTAATTTCTTCCCTTAGTTTTCAATTTAGTTGTAGTTTTAATACTAATATTTTCAAAATCTTGAGGATTTATTCATGATAAAAAAAAATGTATTTAAATATCTCAGATAGAATAAATAAATAAATAAATAAATAATAAATAATAAAAATAATAAATGAAATAAAATAATAAATAAATAAAAATAATATATATATATATATATATATATATATACATTAATATTACTCTATTTTCTGATGTGCAAACACTTATATTAATTTTGAGAAAACAGGAATTAGAAAAAAATATAATTATACTAGCTTAATAACTCTTCCTCTTTTATTTGTTTTCTTTTTTTAATGCTAATTATTATCCTTTATCTTTTAAACATTCTTCTGTAACAAAACGTTTATTTAACTCTTATTTCTTATTGAAATAAATAATTTTTTCAAGTTGCCTTAGCCTTAGTGTAACATATTTCTGAATTTCTAGGAGTAGTTGGATGCATCCCGACGACTAGGAATCATATGCCATTGCGGGGTCAGAAACGATTTTCTGAAGAAGTGATATACACAAAAACATCAAAAATAAATACATATCACGTAAATAAATATTCGTTTTAATAATAAATGTACGTGAAACAAAAGGAACATAAGTGAAACATAGTGCTCGAAATTACGTCCGCTGTTTTCAATACATGTCTTATATCTACGGCGTGTGGAATTTCGAATATTTGGGAGTAGTTAAAGCTTATCTCGACTTTCCTCTGCAACTACTACAATTTGTACAACCAGAACATTCTGAATTTTATAGATATGAGATCTGCATTATAATCTGTGGAAATTTCAAACATTATCTTATCCATGTGTCTTTTGTTCATGTGCATTTAATATTACAACGAATATTCACTTAAATGGCACCATTTTGGTTCTGATGTTTTTGTATATATCTTTGCGCCAGTAAAGGATTTCCGAACGTATATTGCTACATTATTCCGAAACGTCGGGATATACCCTACCTCGTCTAAAAGATTATCAACGTGATTTTAATAACCTTGTACATTTCAACTTTTGCATTTAAAATACATGAGAACGGAATCTCTTTACTTTTTACGGAATGACATTCCTTAGCGATATTTCAAAAGATGTTAGATATTCCTTTCATTAAAAAAGTTTTTTGATTTCCTGGTAACCAACATCACTCAGTTCTTTAAAGATGCTATCAGACGGAAAAAAATATATTCTAAAATATAAGCTATTTCCGCTCAAAAGTGACCAAACGACTTTAGGAGGGTTGTTTTTAATCATAAACGGAAGAACGAAATCCAGAAATATAAACAACGAACCCAACATTTGACGAATTTTCACCTCAAGCATGTTTAAATGTGAAAAGAATAGAGGGTATTTTGTAATCGCGATTCTCTGATTGGAGGACTTCGTTCTAAAGACTACCGTATGTGATTTAAATAGTCGAAAATGCGTGATTGACGAACATACGTGCGGCAATTTGTACCAAACGGCATATTTGGATCGTTTCCCTCATGAGAAACCAGTTTATGAGGTATTTTATGCTAATGACTATCGAATGGTTCTTCGTCTGATAGCGGCTTGAGAAATATTTTTTTCTTCAGTTTCCTTACCTTCTTTTTTTTTTTTTATGTTATTCATGATTTTTACATCGAGTGGAATGAATGTTTTAGTTATTTCATATCTTCATTTGGTTCGAAAATTTTCATTTTGTTTCATTTTATTATTATTATTATTATTATTTTTTAATTTTACAATATTATTTGATACTTGTTTATCTGCACATTTTCTTCTGTATATGCTTTCGTAAATTAATTAAAAATACGTATATTATTTTCGTTTTAAAGATTTTGTAAGCTTCAAAGTATATTTCGATATATGTTTTGTATGTTTCGTTTTATTTTATGATTATTTATATGATTTGTTTATGTTCTGTATGCAATTATTATTTACATTCCGTAAATACCTTTCAGGAGCTGACAAACAGCATGAGTATGCAGAACCGTACACTGCATTCCCCTCTTCGAGGCAGGTAAAGAATAATGTAATACGTAGTGATTGTAGTAGCTTTTAAACTTTTAATTGATTTTCTGTTCACCTCAAGTAAATCACTCCTATTATGAAAGTCACTGAAACTGAAATAATGAAATTATTCATGTTTTTAGTCGAAAAACTACACCTTCCTAATAAAAAAGATTAGGGGAAATTAATCGTAAATTAGAAACAAAATAAATGACAAGGGAAGAATTTAAAAAAAGCTGAATTTCTACTTTTGAAACTTAAAAATAATGATGTGACACTTAGCAATTGTAAACTTTTTAATTTTACCATTTTTTTTTTATTAACTTCTATTCTTGTTTGTTTGTTTGTCCGGTACAAATATTGCAATCGAATTTTAACTAATTTCCCTACTAGCTAGACATTTGAAACTTCCACAATAGCTCAGAACCCAGTGACAACACAATACTTCGAAGTCCGATTTTCGAATTTTTGATTAGTTTTCTTATAATTAATTAAAATATGAAAACAATAACATCCAAATAGCGTTAAAATAGCCATTAAAATATTAGCTATAATTTAATTAATGCCAAAAAAAAAAATTACGAGTTAATATTTTTTCGACATAAAAATGAATACATTTAATTAAACGTTAACATTAAAAAAATAAAAAAAGTTAAATTATGCATCTCATAAAAATTGACGTCATTATCATTTTTAAAAAAAATTATGCACGTTGATAAGTGCTCTATGATTTACCAGAAAAATTAAAACATGGTATATAAAAAGTTTTTTTTTTTTTTTTTTTTAAATCTTATATTTATTTAAATTAATTTTATATTTACTTCTACTAAAATATTTTTCTCATGATAATGTATCGAAAACTGATTAATTTATTCGTTTTCTCCCTGTAAAACTATTTACCTTTCGGTTATTAAATTGAAATCAAAATGATTAACAAAACCTATGACAAATCACTGTAAAAAAATTTGTGCCACTTTACGCAGCAATACTAACGTAGCTTATCTGCCACAACCCTGTTGAGAAAACCGTGCAACCATAGCATGTTACTCGTTGCAACTGATAACAATTCTCTACACTGTAAAAAAATAACTATTACCAGCTGCAAGAAACTCTCTGTGATTAGTGAAAATAATTATTTTCTCCAATCACAGAGAGTTTCTTGCAGCTGGTAATAGTTATTTTTTACAGTGTATACACTGTAAAAAAAAATAACTATTACCAGCTGCAAGAAACTGTCTGTGACTGGAGAAAGTAATTATTTTCTCCAATCACAGAGAGTTTCTTTGCTGGTAATAGTTATTTTTTTACAGTGTATGGTTGCGGCAAGTAAGCTGCCTCAATCTTGTTGTGTAAAGTGGCATACATTTTTTTACAGTGATTAAAAACAAAAAGGAGAACAAAATATACGACCCTACGCTGCTTTTGTCTCTTCAAGACAGATAAATGACAATGTAATTATTAGTGATCATAGTACCTTGAACTTAAAAACTAGATTAAACTTTTAATTAACTTTCTCTTTTATTCAATAAATTATTTATGATGGGAAAAAAATGATAAATTCATTATATTTCTATAAAAAAAAAAAATAAAAAAAAATCGCGCTTAAGGTATTTAATTAAAATCAAAAACAAAGGGAAACTAATTATAAATTATAAATAAAGAACTATATGCTACAACCGTGCAACTGTGTATAATACATTTAATTTCACTGTATATATATATATATATATATATATATATATATATATTATTTCTTAATTTAAATAGTACACTACCTTATTCGTAAATGGCCGGACACTTTCGATTTCAACCTTTTTTTTTAAAATATCTCAAAAAGTACTGGACAAATCCTCTTGAAACTTTAGGAGTGTGAAGAATATGTTATACCTCATATATTTCAGTTAAAGTTTTGTGCCGAAATTGAAAGGGGGAGCATTAAAAAAATTAAGAAAAATGAATATGTTCTGCGTCACCCTGTAAAAAGTAATTCTTGGAATGCAATCTGGCTGTAGCATGTGATTATAGAGTCTTTTCTTATAATCAATATAAATTTTTTAGTCTCTACCGGGTGTAATCAGAGAGATATAAATGATTATTTAAAAAATGAAAAAATAAAATAAAATAAACCCAGGGCAAAACTATTTTCAGGACTCTTGACATACAATATTAGACACAGCATACTGCAATCAGAATGAAAAATATTAAATATCCAATGAAATATTTTTATTTTTAGTAAATAATTTTTAACTGCGCAAGCATAAGATTTAGTGTAATTCCATTTGCATAATTTAATAGCAAAATGTATTGAACTATTAAAAAAAAAAAAAAAAAAAAAAAAAAAAACAAGTATCATGTAAACTCAAAAAGTTGTGCGCGGTAGAATAAACTGAATTTCTGCTGCTTCTAAAAATAAGAAATTCATAAGGGCATTTTCTCAATATTTACTTACAATAATCGGAAACTGTGTTACAATTCATTGAATCAAAATACAAATATGAGTAAAAGCCCTTATTGTTTAGATTTTTTTCGAGAGAAACTGAATAACAGTTCATTCTAGCGCGTACAAATATTTAAATTTACACGATACTTGTTTGGGGTTTTTATATAAATAGCTCAAAACTTTTGGCTATTGAATTATGTAACGAAATTTCGCTAAATTTTACACATGCTCAGTTAAAAATTATTTAGTAAAAGTGCTCATATTTCATTAGATATTATTATTATTATTATTATTATTATTTTTTCATTTTGATTACAGTATGCTGTGTCTAATATTGTATGTCAAGTTTCCTGAAAAAAGTTTTGCCCTGAGTTTAATACCATTTGCGTTATAGCTAAAAGAGTGATTTTTTTTTTTTTTTTTTAAATATAATTTTTTAAAGATGCCGTTATATCTTTCTGATTAAATATGGTAGAGACATAAAAATTTATACAGATAGTAAGAAAGAATCCCATAACCACATACTACAGTCTGATCGTACTTGAAGCATTATTTTTTACAGGGTGACGCAAAACACTTTCATTTACCTTTAATTTTTTACTGCTCCCTCTTTCACTTTCGGCGCAAAAATTTTAACTAAAATATATGAGGTATAAGATGTTCTTTACACTCCTGACGTTTCAAGATGATTTGTCTAGTACATTTTGATATATTTTAAAAAAAGACTGAAATCGAAATTGTCCGGTCATTTATGGAGTGGTAGTGAACTAGTTTTCTGTGTAGCGTAAACAAATAATCTTAGTGGACGTGTTACTTTAGTCATCTTCCAATATTTAAAACCATTTGGAGTTTATATGTCTGATTTATTTATCTGTCTATATATCAGTTTAAACAGGTTCTATGCTTAGTGTGTAACCAAAGTGAAAATCTGAAAATATTTCAGAAATTCATAAATGTTCTAGTATAAATTAATATTTTTCTATGATTTTAAACTAACGCTATTGTATATAGAATAAACCAGTAAATAATATAATGGAAAGAAAAAAACGCTTTTCTGTTTCTTTTTTGTAATGAAATAAATTAGAGATTCTATTTTGTAAATAAATTATGTCATTGGGCATTTTAATAATATACATCAATTTCAATGAGCTTGAAACAGAATAAAAGCAATAAAGTTGACTTCAATATTTTTACGTCCATAGGCTGCAATGTGTAATAATTATTTTTTGTCTCTGTTGATTGTCTGTAAATAATAATAGTTCCTTATTTTCAATAAAAAAAAACATTTTGCAGAGAATTAAAAAGTAGACATAAATCTAATAGCTTTGTAAGCATACTTATGAAAGTTATTGCTAGGATAGTTAAACAGACGATCCGAAATTACAAAAGCTTTTCGACTTTGATGCTGTAAAGTGTTAAAAATATAAATAAAGAAACATCTAAACATTTTGAATGTTTATGTCTTTGTCTTTGAATATAACGACAAGAATTTTTTAATGAAATAAAACTATTCACTACGAGGAAAAATAAAGGGGGGAGGGGTAGTGTTGTGAACCTTATTAAACCCTTCCTGCATGTATCTCTGTATGAATTCTCTAATAATATCTATGTTTATATTTATATATATTTCTAATTCTTTTATTTATTTATTTATTTATTTATTTATTTATTTTTTAAGTTTAAGTCACTAATTTAATTTAAAAATCAATCCATTTTCTTATAGATTAACTATCTAGACTATATTTTGAAAGCAATTATATGTATATATATATATATATATATATATATATATATATATATATATATATATATATATATATAATTGAAAGAAATGGTGGTTCTAGGATAATAAATTCTATACTTTTCTGATTGTAAAACTAAACATGCTTAAGAATTTGATTTAAATAAAAAATAAAGGCAAAAGTTTAATTGAATTTTTTTTTTCCTATTTTAAATTTAACATATTTCAAACCAAATCTTTAAATAACAGTTTGAACTTTTCATCTAAAGCAGATCACCTAATGCATATGAAATAAATAAATAAAATAGAATACATTCAAAATATTAAGTTAGTGCAGTAAAATTTAAATGGAGTGTTTGTTCCATTCATATGAATTTCATTCATATGCTTAAATATTGAGACAGCTTACTTGCCACATCCATGCTGATAAATGTTACCAGTTGCAATTGTGTTACATGCCTCTGTATGCCTCTGTTACACAACTATAGTTGAAAACATTTCACAACATGGTTGAAGAAAATAAGTTCTTTCAATAATGTTATGTATCCTTACTCAAAAAATGTTACAGAGTATATTTATAATATAGATAACTGTATGAATAACTCCATCTTGTTCAAAAATCCCACTTACGGTATTCCGTAATAAGGGAAGTAAAAAATACCACATGAATTAAGCTCATTATGTCTAAAAACAGCGAAATGCGACCAATTCAAGAGTCGAACCTTGGCCCTTGGCCTTGGTATAAACGCATCAATGATCTACCAATGACATATCCCGATCTAACTCTGTTATAGTAAACCAGTAATAATGGAATTTGAAAAAATTGTAAAACTGCGTCGTCTTTTACAGAGAATATTAACATTTCCAGTTTTTCTTGTGAGTGTCAAGTGTTGCGAAGGAGTCAATCTGATTAGCTCAGTGGTAGAACATTGATATATTATGTCAAGAATCTAAGCTGGATTCCAAACTTAATCATTTTGAGTTTCCATAGGCTTAAACTGATGCAAATGCATCTATGCCAATAATTAACATTCTTACCCAACTGCAATTACTGATCTAAACATTATTCAATCTCGTTAAACGCAATATGGACATTCCTCAAAGTATGTGTAATAAATATGCAATTTAGTTTATAATTCTAATGAAGTAAAATGATGTTTTAATGTTTCATAGTAGCCCCTATAGCTTATATATATATATATATATATATATATATATATATGTATATATATATATATATGATTAAGGAGGTAGGGAGGTATTGTTCGACTTCTTTGGTTGGCTTGGTTTTTGAACATAATAATAATAATAATAAAATAATCACTGCATCACTGCATTTAAAACGCAATTAATTTTTATCCAATGTATATTATCACAGCAAATTTATTTGAATTGAAGTATATTATAACAATCTCAATATTTATTATAAGCACTAGTATGTAACATTTATGGGTTTCCTAAACTATTTAAGCTTTAAAATGGGAGTTGATGAAATTAATACGTAACATAAGTTTAAATTAACATCACCAGATTTGTATTTTTTTAAAGTAAATTTACTAATGAAGGTGTTTAAGATAATAGCTAAATTATTGTATTTAACTGAAATTGATTTTAATGAATGTCTTTAAGTACTGTGAAATGTTGCCTAACACAATTTTTTATATCCTTAAAATTACTCATTTCATAAATACTTTCAAATTTCATTTTAACCAAATATTAATTTCTCTGCCATATAATCCATATAAATATTTTGTTAATTAATTAAATCTTTCGTGGTTTTCCCTATAAGTTTTAGTATTTTCTTGTTTTTTCATCTTTTATCAATAGTTATTGTCTTCTTTTTACTTTGTTACTATACGGTCTTGAGGAGGTTTTGGGGACCAGAAAATTTGTTTTACCCGCTCCATTCTTCTTAAGCGGCGATGATCTCTGGTCCTTCTTCTTTTAATTATTACTATTATTTTTTCTATTATTTTTTTATCATATGTGCTATATATGATCTCATCGAGCAGTGTTTCGGAAACAATTCATATTAATTTTTTTGTATTTTTTGCCTTGTATAAGGCTTCATTTCCATTGGTGGTTCTTTTTTCATTGATTCGCGTCTTCCATTACATATAAACAGCACACATCCAAAAACATTTTGATATTAAAAGGGGAAAAAGAAATGCATTACATGTTATTATTGATTCCTTTTCTCTCTGAATACTAACAGTTTGTAAAATAGTATTTCAAGTGTGCTTTGTTTATAACTATGCCAGTGTATTTGCATACTTCATTTGCATTTAGTAAAATTTACTTTTTAAAATCATTTATTTATACATGTAAACACACCCACTCAACACTCATATATATAATATGCATATATCGAGAATTTAAAAGAGATATTTAATTCTAAGATATAGTTATTTATTTTATCTAAATATAAAAATTCGTATATCTCTAGTATAATCTAAAAATATATCTACAAATAAAATATGCGTGGGTATTTTATATTCATTAAGATTGCTGTATTAAAGAAAAAGTATCTTTGAACTGAAAATTTGTAGTACTTAGCAGAAATGTTTTAGCTATATTTTGCAAGTATTTCATTTATTTCTAGAAATATTTGTATTTTGTGGTTTTAATTAATTAAGATATATATATATATATATATATATATATATATATATATATATATGTATATAAAAGATTCATGCATATAGCAATGGAATTCATAAAATATAAAATAATGCGTAAATATATAACAAATGATAATGCACTACTACTGCACAATTATGTATGTAACTGTTAAATATATTAAACTTTGCGTTACCTATTATTGAAATTTACTATTGATAAAAGAGAAATTTATCCGTAATTATTTTATTATGCTATTTGTATATTTCAGAATGATGATGTTCTTCCTTTTTCCTTTCCCAGCGTACAGATGAAGGAAGTTTTGCTACTATAAAACGTGCACCGCCTCGGTCTGGATCGATGTCATCTGCATATAAAACAGGTTGAGTATTTCTTTTCTTTCTTTCTATTTTCGAGATTGAAATAATGTAATCACTTGCAGTGTTGTAATGCAAATCATATCAAATTTTATGCGTTAATGCTTGTCAATACAGCTTGATCAAATAAAATGTTATCGAATAAGTTTTTTTTTTTTTTTTTTTTTTTTTTTTTTCAATTATTATTGCTTTATTTAGAATAGTTTGCTTGTAATTATGTTATATTAGTTGCAAATATGTAGAATGTTAAATAAATTTGCATTAGCATATCATTATTTTTAATAATATTATTAATATATTATTAATTTTTATAATTTTTAATTTTTAACACATTTGCATGCTTAAAAAAAGAAGAAAAAAAAATGTATTTCTTTTAGAATAGGTTGTATAAAGAAAAAAATATCTCATGATCCTTTATTTCTAATGCTGAATTTTAAAATATTAAACTAGATTTTTGAAAATGATTATCAAAATGAAAAATTATCGACATTTCTTATTCATAAAAGCTTAATTTCTTTAAATTAGAACAATTTTTTTTTATTATATAGATTCTTCTTGCAATGAGTAAAAATTAAAAAATTTATCAATGGGCAACAAATATAAGGAAACACTTTTTTTTTTTTTTTTTTTTTTTAATGATTATAATTTTGATTTTATTTTAAAGAGTTTTACGTATAAATCTTTTCTCAATTAAATTTAAAAAAGAGCTTAAGCCACTGAAAACAGCATAACTAACAATCAAACGCGCGCAAATTTAGCGAATTCAACAAAGTTTCATCCATAAACGCTGGAGGGAAAAAAAATCCAAAACCAAGAAGACATTAATTTAGAAAAAATGAAATTTAGGGAAAACATACTTTTAGGTAACATGTTTATTTCATTGCAGTTTCAAGGTAAAAGCCCTTTTAAAATGTGAAAAGATACTACCTTAATAAAAGTTGCAACCGTTACGATTTTGAATCCTGCTTGCAATCTGTCGTAGAAGTACGTATACTATTTTGCGATATGAAATTGAATACCTTTGCACTTTATTAGACAAATTACAACGGTTAACGTTGTTTGTGGTTGACTCTGTATTTGTCATCCAGTCATGTCTCATCTATTATCGATGAGAGAAAAATAAGAGGATGTTAAAAGCAAAGGTAGCATGTCGACAAACTGTAGAGCATGTTGGGTAACAGTAGCTGTATGAGGACGAACGTTATCCTATTGGAAAAAAACCCCTCCCCCCCTCTTGAATACTGATCATAAATGACAGCACAACCAGTTCAACCACAACTCTGAGGAAGACCCCCCCCCTCCCCAATGGCCAATAGGTTCTGCTCTCTAAACTTATAGGCGAGAGTTGTTAGGTTCAATTGTTGGTCGTGCTCGTAGGCTAAGCTGTCTCGGAAACATACGTGAATACAGGATGGGACCCCTTAGAAAGGCCCACACGGATGTTACTCCATACAGGCCTAGATCCTCAGCTCAGATAATTGGTCTTGATCTCTTAATTAACCCTACGCAACTTTGATGTTTATATTTGCAGTTAAGAACCTTGGAATAACGGTTAGAATGTTTCTGACACAATAGGGAATTACTCGCATACGATAACTCCTAACGAAAGCTCAGTGTGGTTACAACACATACCGCTTTATTCTAAGCGTTCACCCGACATTTTTCTATCCATCATACGTTCATCACTTGTGCCAGGACAAAACGGCTGTCATTGGAGAACACAACTGATCACTACCTAGCCCTCAATTGAGGTCTATATAAACACCTCTGATGTTACAGATGGCAGTGAATAGAAATTAATGGTATGAATGTTAGAGGGCGGTTGGCTTGGAGCTATCCCTCAAACAATCGGTTTTTTAGAGTTTGGTGTCTCACTCGGATGTCAATAAATAGAAGCATATTTTTTTTGTCTGCATATGCAGTGCGATGCGTTGCAGCCATGCATCAAATACGACGGTCTTCTCGGTTGGTTGATGTCCGTGTGCGGCCATACCCTTTCTTTTAGACAGAGCCTAAATGTGAACACTGCTTCTAACGATCATGTACAGTGGTACGCCCCAGTAAAGCCTTTCTGTAATATCGAGGAAAGAAAATCTATCTTCTCGTAACCCTATTTATGGCCTCGTTAAAATCCATTAAGCTACTGATATTGTCTTCTTCGTTTCCTCAGAGTTAATCTAGTTCTAGGCTCAAGTCTATTCACCATGTTCAATCAGGACAGTAAATAACGTTCAAGAAGTTTACATTGCGAATTTAAAGCGAGCAGGATTTGCATAGTGAACATGATTTACAAAATGGTGGTACTAGCGCCTTTATTACTATACTACCTCTGAAACTGAATCGATGTAACCATTATGATGTGTAATTACGCTTACCAAATTTCATTCATCTAGCACAAATCCTTGTTGGAGTGGGAATTTTATGTTCCAAAAGCATATTTTGAAATAGAACGTATAACTTCGTGGTTTCACAGGTTATATACTTAAACAGTCACTGATTTTATTCATATTCATAAACATATAATCTTATAAATCATTGAAATTGAGAATGACAGTCGAATAATTTATGAATACATAATCTCTAAAAATTAATTTTCATTTTCAAACTAAAATTGAAAATAGCTTTAACTATTAGATTCTTATGAAATCTGATATTATAATGAAATATAGATTATACTATCTTCATTTAATGAATAGGAATTTAAACTGTTCTTGACACAATTTATATTTCTGGTAATCATACTAAAGAATATTATAAATAATTTAAACTGCATATAAATTTTATTCATACCCTTTCATTATGAGTTATAACTTTACATATAATGCTATGTAGCATTACATTTAACTCTTAAGTCATAATGGATGTCATAAAGTTAACTTATTCGGGTGTTAGAATGACTAATTAAAAAACTGCAATAAGTGTTAAAAAAAAAAAAAAAAAAAAAAAAAAAAAAATATTTTCTTACAATCTGGTGTTAGATTGACCAATTAGAAAACGGCAATTAGTGATGAAGAGAAACAAAATTCTTTTTTCACAATTGAATATGGCTGTGTGTTATGTCGTAGGATTTAAGGAAATTGTCTAATCATGGGACTAGACCTGAGTAGAATGTCCCTTGGGTGTCTTTTAAAAAGTCCCAGACTGTATTAACGAAACACTTTTATATCAGGTTTAAGAGCATATCACCTCGGTCCCTGCTAATGCCTTGAACGTAAAAGAATTAATCGTAAATACAATACTGTAAATTTTGAATAAAATTTATAAAATCAACTGGAGAAAATTTGTAAGATTGGTAGATTTATATATATATATATAATTATGAAACGCTAGATGACATCGATATTTTCCAAGTAGTCCCTTTGCTAACTGATTAACTAGGTATTATGTTAAATATTTACTTTTAATGCAAAATGTGTATATGTACAATAATATTTTGCTAATTTACTTTAAAAATACAACGGGGTTTAAAAGTTTAAAATCTTTTTAAACTCTATGTATTAATAAAAGTGAATTATAAGAAGTAATGTATGTATATTATCACAAGACACAAATATTTATAATAATAATAATAATAATAATAATAATAAACACTTATTGTATAAGGTAATATAATTAAGCTGAAATAAAACTTTATGGTAAAAAAAAATCGAAATAAATAAATATAAATTTTGAAGTTATAGTCTGATAAAGGTATGTTTATATATAGTTTATTATGTAAGCTCTGCTTCTGCATGTAAAAAAATTAGAGCATGTTTGAATAGACATGTTAAAATTAGTTTATATTAAATTATTTTACTGGGTTTTTATACATTAAGTGACTTGAAACCTTTGACTTGTTACTACTGAAGCAGGTTTTAGATAAAATTTTACATTTTCCTTTAATACTTATAATTTGAATGATATTAGGTTTGTTTAATAAAATATACGTTAGAAAGAATTAATATGGTTTTTCATGTATTTTTTTTTTTTTTTTTTTATTTGAAATCTTTAAACTACGTTTTCTTATTTTTTTTTTTTTTTTTTTTTTTTTTTTAAATGATTTCTTGATATTTCAAACAATAAAAAAAATTAAAGAGAGTCTTAATATTTTTTGGATGTTTAATAGAATCTACATAAAATAATTGGAAGCAAATTTTGCAATAATTTTAGAAGAAAAAAAATATATTCCGGGTGATCCAAAAGTCAGGACAAACTTTAAAAATGAATAATTCGAAAACGAATCAAGATACAAAGATACGGTTTGCACCAAATGGATGAAAAAGAAGCCGGGTTTTGTGTGGCTACGAAAAAAAAATTGTTCTGTTGGCGACCAACAGATGGCGCTTTCGGATTTCTGATGTAGGATTATGCAAAGCAACAAATGATGTAAAAAGGAACAACTACAGCAGGTAATGGTAGTCGAAGCTTATATATCGCATTCTCAGTCGCTACTTTAATCACGCATGGCCTCCAAGATCTCCCGATCTGACACCCTGTGACATTTACTGTGGGGATTCCTAAAGTCAAAAGTGTATCGCGACCAACCGGCATCACTAGCAGCACTGAAAGATGCCATCCGCCAAAATGTGTCTGCCATAAAGCAAGAAGTGCTACTAAATGCTGTGAACGATGTGGTGAATCGTCTCACATCTGTACTTCTGAATGATGGACATTGAACAGTTACTGTAGTATTACTAATTAACTGACTCGTAATTAAGCTGACTTGTAACTTGGGAACATTTTTTTTTTCATTTGTAAATCATCTTTTAGTGAAATAAAACACTATAGCGCCATCTGCTGGTCGCCAACAGAACTATTTTTTTTCTTTGCCGCACAAAACCCGATTTCTTTTCCATCCGTTTGGTGCAAACCGTACCTTTGTATCTTGTTTCGTTTTCGAATTATTGATTTTTAAAGTTTGTCCTGACTTTTGGATCACCCGATATATTGGAAATATAGATATAACAAATATTATGTTTGTTTGCAAATTTTTACATAAGCATACACTATTTTTATTTTTATTTTTTTTTCTCAACGACCAATTAATAACTTTCAAAATTCATCCTTAATTCTTTTAAATAGGTTCTATTATACAATAAAAAATAAAAAAATTTCGAAGTTTTATCATTTTAAAGATCATGAATTCATGTACAATGGCAAACAGAGAAAGCGTAATTTAAAGATTTTAAAAATGTAAAAATATACATTAAACCTCTAAGAAATGTTGTCTCTCTCTATATATTTTGTTGAACAAACCTTCTGTAGTTAAATTTATTAGTAGTAAATGAAAATATAAACTTTACTTCAATGATGTCATGCGAAAGGTGCTTTTTTCTTTTTAAAATGTTCTAAAGAACTGTAGTCCTGATTGTAAACCGAAGTTCAAAAAAATTTGCAATTTAAATTTTCAAATTCTTGTATACAACGCGTTATTTAAACCGTACTATTGGATACCGTTAATAAAGTTTTTTTTAACAACTAAAAAATAAATAAATAAAATGAAATAAAAATAAAAATAAAAGAGAGAGAGAGAGTGGAAGCATGAAAAAAGAGAGCAACATACCAAATCTATAAATTTAATACCAGTGCTGTATTTTGGGTAAATATATTTATTTATTTTTTCAAACAATAATATAGAAATGTACTAATCATATAGAACTGCACTGATGAAATTTACCAAACAACCTTAAAAATATAAAACAACAAACTAAATTTAATTTAATAAAAATAAAAATAAATAAATAAATAAATAAATAAATAAAGGTGGCCTACACGACCTAGTGCACAAATGTTCTTGTTTTATGCTGTAAGAACTGAAGATTAGATTCCCACTTTTCTAAGTGTGCATGCCTTTAATTTTGTGCTTCCAGTTTCGTGTTGGTATTGCTCTGCCCTATGCTATCTGTCCTGTAAAATAATAATAATAAAATAATAATAATAATAATAATAATAATAAATAAAAAATAATAAAATAAAATAAAATAAAATAAAATAATTAAAATAAAACCTACATTGCAGAATTGAAATTTATATATTAATTAGCATTTGAAAGGAAAGACACAGTCACTATAAACTCTCAAAATTATGGGTTAAATCAAAACTATCAATCTAACAACTGGAGCTGTATAAATCACATTCCTATACCAACCTCTAAAATGCAAGAATATGTATATATATATATATATATATATATATATATAAGTTAAAACGGACTCAGCGTCTTCGATTATATTGTTGGATAACAGCTAATAAAAGTAAAATTTTAGAGCACTTCTAAAATATATCGAATAAATCATGTTCTGCTCACACTGAAATAAAGTCTGCACTAAATATGTGGATTATAAATATCTAGTAATTATTTCAAGAATTCATTCGTATAGATTTCAATTTCTATTTATTAAAGGTGATAAACGCTAAATATTTATTTTAAATATAAAAAGTAATTCTGAAAAGTTCATGTAAATAGATCCTCAATTATATCTGACGCTCAGTGATTTGAAAAGCTCGATTAAAAAAAAAAAAAAAAACTGTTGTATACCTATTTATATTTTTAAACAGAAAATATTTGAAATTATTTTATTAATTAAATTGATCATGATAAGATAAATTTTTGAGTTTTTTAATCTATTTTCCGAAATTTAATTAAAAAGCTCAACTTTACACCTCATTACCCATTTCTGCAAATCATTTAAATAATATTTTCCCCTGCCATTACCTTCTATTTTGAGTTCAGAATTAGAAAATTACTATAACTGCGGAACGGATATGCTATCATGCAATACGTTGGGTAATTGCAAATACTTACAAGAAATTTCATAAATCATTTTACCAGAGATTTAATTAATTGTACTCCATGAATTATCTCTGAAAAAATAACTGCCAATAAAGCCAATTTGATTATCGGCTTTCAATTAAAACCAATTATAGAATGTTTTTTAAATGAAACCAAAATTTAAATTGTCCTAACCTAAAACCAATATGAATTAATACTTTAAAATTAATCTAACTTGAAAAATTAAAATCCGAAAATTAAAGATTTCTTTAAAGTTTAAATTTGAAATAAGATAAATTAGACTTAACTCACTCGAATCCCGGAATCTAGTTAAGAACAAGATACTTGCCACAGTTAAAAGAAGTTAGAATGTGATTGATGTACAGTTCTGTTTATTTGGCTGAATTACAATATTATATTTATTATGCATATTTGGTTCTGTGCAATGCTAAATGCTGTTTGGATGAATTAATATGATTTATCTAAAATGAAATAAAATTTACATTTTGTATTTCGAATATGAAGGTCACCTAAAGCACAAGACCACCTTTCAATGTTCATTTGTCCACGAATTAAATTAAACTGCCAAAAAGTGAATCAGTAGAATCCGAAAGTAGATCTGGTTTACGCTGCACAGATGTCGGAAAAAAGTCACTGTACAGTACAGTCCTCTCATATGAATCTTTTAACTACAGACGGTTTTAATTCTAGACAATTACTAAGAGACAAAATGTTGATAATTTTATTGATTTTCACCACTAGAACTTGGATACATTTCGAAAAACGATTTATATTCAGTCTCACTGGACCATGGGAGAGGCGTGATTCAAAAAACTATGGAAGCGCCGAAGCAAAGCGCTTCCAAAATTAGAGGAAGAACCAATTCAGTCTTTCGACGAGGCGACGTTACTTGATTACTTTTTAAAAATCTTAAATAGGGGAAGCGCTGCTTCCATCACTTCCATGGACGCTTCGCCACTGCACTAAACACTAGACAACTTTCATTAAATTCAAATTTGTTTCAAAGATACTGATCAAAGTTTCTTTTAAAACATTCTAACAAAGTTGAAAAGTGTTTATGACTTCAGTTTGTCTGCTCATCTGTCTATCCTCGCTCTAACGAACGTAAATATTCATGGAATTCGTAGAAATTTATATTTGCTATTTAAGTTCTTGCGAGTTATTCCCGATTGAAAATGGAGTAAATACCTACTACAGTTTGCGTACAGGGATACTCAAAAGAATTGAAAGCTTTGCGTTCAATACTTATAAATATTTATTTGCCGCCCTATAGTGTGGTAGTTAGCGTCTCTGATTCCCACGCTGTAGGGCTCGGACTCGAATCCCAGACAAGGCAAGGATGTCTCGCTCTGTGATGGCTCAGTTAGGGGTACAGATGGCCGCCCATTGGGTGCCTCTTCATAAATGGCCTTCATTTCAGGCATGTCCCCGAAAAAAAAAAATTACTAGTAATATGCCATTATACACACACACACACACACACACACACACACATATATATATATATATCTTTATTTTGATGCACAAAAAAAAAAAAAAAAATAGACCTTTCTAAAGTATATAAATAAATATAGCATGATTATCATGGATATTTTCGGGGACACAAAAGTATTTAGATACATTAAGGGTTATAATTTTCTATTGTATTTTCGTGTTTATTAAGAGTTTTTAACACTTCCTAACAACTTTTAAGAGTGATTAATATTTGAATTAGTCGTCCTTTCTGTCCTTCTGACTGTCTATCTGTGTCTTTTAGCATTCATAGATATTTCTGAAACGTTTCAAAATAATAGGATATTCCAATTTACTATGGCGTGTTTTTTACTGAAAATAGTATAAATACATGACTAATTTTTGTACAGGGACATGAGCGTAGAAAATATTAAATTACTTCTTGATTACAAGAAATGGGTTAGATTTAGTGCAAAAAATTAGAATCTAAATAACATGTTTTTATTGTTAAAATAAGTTATAAATAAAATGTTAATATTTTCCATGGCATGAAGAATATTACCTATATTTTAGTTCTCCATGACAATCATATTTAAATAATTTTGTACTCACAAATTATAATGAAATTGAGGCCTATTATTCATATGCTAAAATTTTACATATAATACGTACGTTTAGCGCTATGATTATGACAGGGCTACACAAAAATATTTTGAAACATTAAGGACTACAATTGAAAATTCCTGAAATTGCATCTTCGTTTCAGCTAATCGTTTTTACACCTTTTCAAAAAATTTTAAGAGCGATTATTAATTTAATTTTTATATATGTCTTTTCTCCCATTCTGTCTGTTTGTCGTTTGATCACGTAAGCAAAGTGCGTAGTTACAATTAAAGGATTCATCGAGTATGTTCAATTGGAAAACGTGACTAATCTATGCGAAAAGCATGAATTTTCGTTGTTGACTTTTTTTTTTCAACTTTTATCAAAGTTCTTGACTTCTTTTTTTCAACTCCAAACCTTTACATTTTAAACAGAAATCATATAAGTAACGTATGGAACCATGTTTCTAATGTTTCTCTCCTTACCGGAAAGCAGAACAAACATCTTATCATGTTATTCAAGAAAAAAATCTTTGACTAAGAAGGAGGGAGACAGTTCGGACATTGTTTAATACGTTTCGTACTGTCAAAACGCGCGGTACACATAAATAGGGGTTCTGAGTGTATCCAAATTCTTTATATCTAGAAAAATTATAAAATTACTAATCTTTAATCTCTCAGTAATCTTTCAGTTGTAATTTATTGATTATAATGACTTAAACCACTGATAAAATCATCTGGGAAATCAACCGGGAATTTATGGAATCACCTAATAAAATGTGAATTCAAAAAATAATGAAAATGATTTTTAAAAAAAGAAAAGAAAAAAAAGAAAAAAAAAGAAAGAAAGAAAGTGACAGGTAAAATGATATAATGACAAATTATCCAAACTATAGTTTAAAAAAATATATATTAAATATATTAATATATTACGTATTTGTATTTTAAATAACACTTTGCATTTAAATTAACGAGTATAAAATATAATTAATTATAAAAAAATAAATACAAAAATATTAAATAAAAAGTTATTAAATTATAAAATAAAAGTTAAATAAATTATAAAATAACTAAAAACTAATATAATTATAAAATAAAGTTAATTATATTTAAATTAGCATTTTACATAAAAATTAAAATTAAACTTGAATTACAAATATTTTCTATCTATAATATTATTTGAGCTTTTTTTTTTTTTACTTTTCATTTGCATCAATAAGTTTTGTTTTTATGTACAGTAGCTTTTAAATATTTTAGTTACATTTAAAAAATACAACTCGTTGTTATTGCGGTCTGTTATCCAAATAATACGTTCATCCGACGTACTAGTTATTAGTCCCATGAGTATCGGATTATCGAGTGTTGAATTCTTTGTGTAAAAAATAGTCATAACCAGGGTATAAATATCTCATACCGAATAACAGTACAGTGTTAAAATTATACCATTTTTTTTTTCTAAATTCAAAACCGAGAAATACAGATCTGCCATTTTTTAAAAAACCAATGTTCATTAAATTATTGAGATAAATGAAGGATATTTCATCATAACAATTCACTAATTTTTATCGCACCGAAAATTCCTCTTCAGAAAAAAAAAGAATCAGTATTATCATATCACTAATTAATAGTTAACAATATTTAATATTAATATCATAATTAATATATATACTTAAAAAATAATGATCATTTTAAAAAATCACATTGCATAAAACTGAATTTCTAATTTCTAATTCCTAATTACTCAAGCATATTTTAAACATACAAAGTTTAAAAAATGTTCATTAACATGTCATTGCAATACGGCATTTCTTGTTTTGATGGCAAACTCTTTTATTTTCCGATATGCTGCCATATCGTAAAAGACTTAAGTTTTTGATATTTCATGGGGTATGATCACAGTTGTTTTAGATTCTCCACAATATATCACTATTATAAATGGATTCATACAACAAATAAATTTGTGAAAGGAAAAGATAGTTCCGCTAGAATATTAATGTTCATATAGCTCGAAGTAAATATTGTAGCTAGAATAAATTATTTGCTAAAACTAAAGGTGAATTCATTAGTGATTTTTACCAGTAACGCAGAATATGTTAATGAATGCTCTTTGAAGCATTGAATGAAAAAGTATTTGTATTAATTTGGCAAAATATTCTGCCGTTAGTCAGTAAAGTAATTAATATTGATCGTGGTTAGACGACTAGATTTCCTTTATTTTATGCATATGTGCAAATTGTATTTCATAAAGTATCTATAATTTGAAAAGTAACGAATATGAAGATAGACTTTATGTCAAATTTTTTTTGAGCAGAGCTTAATATAAAACTTTTACACAAAGTATTCACACGCGTTGTGTCACTTTTGAGAGTAAATTAGTAGGAATATTTTACGGAAAGAACACGGAAAACTTGAATTTTTATACCTTTTTTATGCTAATCACTGTACCTTGAAACTCATTTATTCGTTAAAATACATATTTGTCTTCACTAATAATAAAATATTCTCTTATATATAAAGATACAGAAAATTTTCAAAGTGGTTTTAAATTTGGATGGCCTGAAATCATTATCCTTGTTGGTAATAAGTAAAATGATATAAACTTTAATTTTAGAATACAGAAAAGAACAAAATTTTTTATTGCCTAATTGTAAGTTTTGACACAATTCGTTTATAATATGTATTTTTAAATGACAATGATACAATAAATTTTTAAGTGATATAGTGTAGAACAAAATTTCCTGACACAATTTTAATTAAAAAAAAAAAAAAACCTAGCAATTCGCATACAAAATTACTATTTGAGCTATAACGCTTCTTACGATGAAACGTTTTGTTGGATGAAAACTGATTAGTTCGAAATTTTGCTCACAGACGGTACTATATCTCAAAATCATGAAGAATATACATAAGACAAGCGATTTTAAAAAATTTACTAATACACTGTATTTATACACATTTTAGTGTACTCGCCCTTTATAGCTTGAACCATCTCCAAACGGTAATCGAATTGAACTCAGTTGGCCGCTAGCATTGATTTTGAAAATGACTGGATTACACGCTTTATACGTGTTTTCAGTACTTCAATGAAAACTTACAGGGTTGTAATTTTTGCATTTTTCCTTTCATGTAACCTCACTAGAAAAAGCCGAGAGTGGTTAAGCCTAGCGAGCGTTGTGACATAGCAAAATTATTCAGTGTCATAGCAAAACACTATACAATTAAAAATAAAACACAAATAGCATCAGCTGAAGGAAAATTTTGATACTTTTTTTTTCTAAATCCAGACATTTATCGCAGAAAATATTATAGTGAAACCACATTTTAATACGCCACTTATTTGATTTTATATTAAAATTTAAAATATATTAGTTATTTTTGGTTAATTATTTTAGTTTGGAAATATTAGCAAATTCCAGTGTAGAATACATATTTTTTAATCATACATTATACATTATAAAAGTCCATTTGAAAATTTCAAACTTAAATCAATTACTTATTTTTGAGCCGATTACCTTAATACTCAGTATATACGAAGATTATATCAGAATTTCGACCAAATGTGTTAATAAACTCTATCCGCCATTTTGTTTAAAAATGGCAGGTGTTTGAATATTTCAAACATGTATAAAAAATAAAAAAATGTAATTTGGGATCGATTTGTTTAAAATTCTGTATGTTTATAATTCGTATCATGTTCTTAATCAAATTATCTTGATTTGCTATCTATATTCATAATGTTCGGAACTTGAAAATTTCAATCTCGTATGAAAAAACGTATTTATGAACCGATTTGCAAAGAACGTGGTATTTACATAGCCTTTATCAAGCTCCTAATCAAGTTCATTAATTAATGATATCTGATATTTTGTTTTAAAATAACAGCGTATTAAATATCATAAGGTAATTATTCTACTTTTTAAACATTTCTGGAATAACTTGGTTTAATAATAATAATAATAATAATAATAATAATAAAATTGGGAATTAAATGCTAATATTATTAATTTGTATTTAAATTTTCGGTTTGGGAAAAAAAAATCGTAATATTGTTATTATTTAATTTATCTTTAAGAGATTTTATTAAATGAACATATATAATTAACTTAATATATAATTAAATGAAAAGTAACTAACTGGTTCGTGTTATATATTTCATTCTGAAAAAAAAAAAAAAAAAAGTCAAACGCAACATTTCTATTAATTTCAACCATGTCAAATTATAAAATTACTAAATAATTTTGTTTGTAGATGTTTCTAAGTACAATTATTAATAAGAAAAGGTGTATCATAAAAAAAAAAATAAATGCATGTCCCCTCCCTATGTTCTTTTTAATCTTGTTTTTCGAGCAATACTTTAATATAATTCAACCGCAAATTACGGTTTTAGGGAGTCAACGTCTATGCTTAGTGGAAGTCATTTTGCCTCCTGAATCAATGTAATTTTGGCATCCATTTATTGTCATACTTTATCATTGTATCACAATGTAGGAGATCTACAGTCTATCAGTGTAATGTAAGTAAATAAAATGTATGTTTAAAATATTTTTCTTTAAAAAAAGTTTATGTTTTTCAGTTAAATTATTTTAAGCCTTATTGTAAGTATACCAAAACAAAATTTTCATACAGTTTTCCATGATTAGAAAAATAAAAAAATCATAGAGCAATATTGTAAAATCTGTTAAAACAAGTTCTGTGAAATATAAACACATTTTCTGTGAGATTTTGAGGGATTATTTTTTTTTTTCCTCGATAATAATAATAATAGTAATAATAACAGGTTCTAACATCAATAAAGATGAAAAAAAGTGATATAAGATTATTTTTACAGAATAACGTACAAAAGAGGAAGAAACATTATTACTAATAAATTTAAGTTTGACATCGTTTTACACCCACACATTGCCACATATAGCACTGAAGCTAATAATATTTTATGTTTCATTAATAAATCTTCATTTTTGTTTTTAATTATTTTTATTAAGTAATATATTTCATGAGTAAGAGTGGAATAAATTCACAGAACTTTTTTTTTTTTTTTTTAGCGTGTAAATTATTTTTGTTTTAGTCAGTCATTTTCCTAACTAGTAAATGCATAATGTAGTTGTTTTAAGACACCGTTTAAAGTATTTCTGTATAATCTATAAATGATGGAATAACTGATTATTATCTCTAGAATATATAAATTATTATACAAATCAATATATTTTATTAAATCCATATATTATTAAGCGCATCTATTATTAAAGTATATATTTGCGTTATTCAAATGCTTACGTTATTAATAGGAAAGAACAAGCTAAGTGAATAATTGATTAACATTAAATTACATTAAACCTAAAGGAAGATATTATAAAAATAATCGAAAGAAATTTTTTACACTACTCGTCAAAAGCAATTCAAAATTGAAATTCTCACTTTTTCTTTTTGAAGAAGCCTAAACAAATAATATTTTTTACATTAAACGCTTTTTTTTTTTTTTTTTTTTTTTTTTTTTTTAATAATTTCAATATGTTAAATTAGTTTAAAGACAAGTTTTGAGTAATTTATTGAACAAAAATAACATTTTTTTTTTTTTTTTTTTTTTTATTAAATAGCATAAAAAAAAAAAATAAATAAATAAATAAAATAAAATACAGGTTATTAGAAATCAGCATACAATTTGATTTCCTGGAATAACGTAAAATAAACAAATGATTGAAAATATAGAGCAAAAAACCTTATATATGAGTGTAATTTAACCTAAAAGCGAATAATGTGTTCATGAACTTCATCTGGCTTTCATCATAACAACCATTCTTTTAGGCATGAAAACAACAAGAATTTGGTGAAATGCTTCAATCGGTTTCGATTTCTTTGTGACTAAACTGTTGTACTGATATTTTTATGCGTCATGATAATACATTTTTACTTAAAAATTTCGACAAAATACAGCATTTGTTACTTTATTATATTATTTCCTACTCAACGAAAATTTTGTAATGAAATAATACAATTGTTTAAAACGATTAGAATGTAACAATGTGTTTTTAGTTCGAAAACTACGGAAAATTCTTAAATAGTCTCAATCACCGCAGAAGAATCCAAGCCACTAATGTTGGATATTAAAAGACATTAAAACGCAAAGTACAAATGTAAAACTTTGTGCTTTTATAAAAATTTAAAGTTACCATTTTGAATATTTCGTATGAATATTTAATGAAGTTACACTTTTTGATATACAAAACTAAACATTTCCTTTTTAAATATTTATGAGAAAAAAAAAGTGGCAAGATTTAAAAGTAGATGGACACTGAACTGCATCTTTTCATTTAAATAATATGAAAAATATGACATATTTTACTGTGTTGCATAGGTGGTAAAGCAATTCTTTTAAAACATTATATACATTTTTAAATTAATAAAATGAATATTGTTTAAGAAATACAAGAATTTGTACAAAAAACTATGAAATATTAGATTAAAAAAGATTACATTGGGAAAATTGAAAGTTTTTTTTCGGCATTAAAATCAAAATGTATGATCAAATATCTACTTAAAAACTGTTTTCAAGGAAAAAATATAAAATATTTTAAAAAAGAAAAACGTATGAAAATATTCTCCTAATTAAAAGCGGATTTTACTTTCTATACAATTTTTATTTTTTAATGCACAATTTTTATTTAAAAAAATATTTGAGAAATGTTCTTCCGCGTTAAAAAAATTCTGTCTATTTTTACTATGCCTTCATGAAATGTATTCCTTGTTATTAATTTTATGTGTTTTAGTAATGTATTGTGATTAATTGTTAAATTTACATTGTACATAAATCGCAATATGTAACTTTGTATTTCTTTTTCAGGATTTTCATAGGTGACTATAAAAAAGAAGATATTCTTAGATAAATAAATAAAGCAAATTATAAAACGGGATATATACTTGTATAATTGTGAAATATATGAAGAAAATTTTGTCACCGTTTGAAAAAAATGACACTGCCTTTTCTTAAAGGCCAACACTCCTCATAAGGAGGTTAAATAACCATTTATTTATAAAAAAAAATCTAATAATCGTCATTTGTAAATTGCCATAATTTTCTAAAACAATCTGTTGAATCTATTTCATATTGAATGTCTTCATCAATGTTATATTAAATCATGTGTATAAATCAACATCAATATTATCGAATAAAGATATTCAGAGAGTTTTTGTGTTTTTCCTTCTTTTTTTTATTTTATCATACACTATATAAATACAAGTTTAATAGACGTTAAGGGAGCTTGGACATCTTGACATGGCACCACTATCGATTATATATAAATGCTTTTATTTTTTTATATGATATTTATAAATTGAACTATATTAGGTTTGTTCAATAAAATGTATATTTAGGCAACGGTTCTTTTGATTTTTGATATATTTTTTTTTTCAGATATGGAATCTTTATATTGCGTTTACTCAGTTTGTACTTTTGCATGAATTCGTGATTTTCAAAATGCTAAAACTTCTACATATATTAAGTAAATACTTAATATTTTTTTAGATGTTTAACAGAACATTAATTATCTTTTTTTAGAAATAAATAAATTAATAAATAAATAAAATAAAATAAATGCATGTCTGCTTAAAAATTTGAAAAAAAGAAAAAAAAAAGTTTTATTTTTATTTTTAATAGTTTTTCTTTTAAAGATATTTCAAAATTCATCCCTAATTATTTTAAGTAGGATTTGTTAAACATTATATATATGTATATATACATATATATATCCAAACCGCGACAAAAAGATAGGTACAAAGGGTTTTTTCTTTGATTTTTCATAAAATAAAGTTATCTAAATTGTGCTTATAATTTAATTTCATCATAAAATAACACTATTTCCGGACTAATTTTTGTTTTAAGACTAATTTAGAAAAGTTTTAAGACTAATTTTTTTTCTAATTTTAGACTACACTCCGCGACAAAAAGATAGGAACAAAGGGATTTTTTAAAGTTTTCTTAAAATAACATTATATAAATTGTGCTGATCATTTATTATCATAACAAAATATCTTATAAAATATATATTAAATATTTGAATCATATTCAAAAGATTCATAATCAAAATAATCATATTAAAAAAAAAAAAAAACTTTGTTCCTATCTTTTTGTCGTGGTGTGTAGTCTTAAATTAGAAAAAAAATTAATCTTAAAATATTTCTAAATTGGTCTTAAAACAAAAATCAGTCCGGTAATAGAGTTATTTTATGATAATAATAAATGATAATCGCAATTTAAATAAAGTTATTTTATGAAAAATAAAAAAAAAAAAAAAAAAAAAACCTTTGTACCTATCTTTTTCTCACGGGGTATATATATATATATATATATATATATATATTAAGTATTTTCTTAAATATTTGTAGGAGTTTTAGCATTATGAAGATCGAGAATTCGGGAAAATATGGAATTTAGATATTTCAAATCTGTGAAAGGGTATATCCAAATCCCTAAGAATGGTCGCCTGAATATAAATTTTGTCGAAAAAACCTAATATAGTTCAATTAGTAAATATAAAATGGAGATTTAAGTTTTTATTTGAAATCATCAGTGGTGCCAAGTCCCCTTAAAGAATGGTCGGTATTTTCTTATTATAATGCCAAGCATTGTAGTAAAGTTTATCACAAAATTCATTATTGTGATTAATCTTAAGTAAATTCAATTACTGTAATTTTTATTAGTTAATTAATTTATTAATTTTATATTATTTTTATTTTAAACTATCTCTAATTTGGTTAAATGCATTGGATATCGTTTGACAGTTTATCGAAAGTGTCATTATAATAATTACTAAGTGATTACATTGGACAAGTGTTTCCATGAAATTTTTTACAGCTTCATGTGTGAAGTGCGGATATGTAAAATCTGGAAATTGTTCACATGTACTTTTCTTCTCTTTCTTTTCTGTTTTCACAATTTAAATGATTTTATTTTACGTTTTATTTCAGGTTATTTTGTTATTCTTTTTTCTGAAAATTTACTTTCTTTTAATCCAACATGCACGAGAATACTTAAATTCTCTGTTTCTCTTTCTCTTTCTCTCCTCCCATCCCCCTTTTATTTAATGTTTTGCTATGCTGTTGCTTTCACGAAGAAAAAACAGATTCATAAAAATTCAAATAAATAAATATTTAAATAAAAATATTTAAATACCGTGTTTTGTTTGTTTTTTAACCAAGTTTCGAGAAATCAAAAATGTAAACTCTTAATCTCTAAACATTGCAACTTCTTAACACTTTCGCGATCGCTGACATAGATTCACGTCATTTGAAAATCTGTAACTCCCGCCTGTGGGAGTTTCTTTTGAAATTTGTATGTTATTTATCTATTAAGAATATACCCTGTATACATATTTGTATAATCAAATATACTATGGATACGAATACTTTGATTTGAAAGTATATAATTATAAAATTTATTCATTTGTAATATAATTGTGAATACAGAAAATGCTGTTTAGAAATAATGTAACTCGGGAGAATAACGCCCACCGGTGGACCTTACCATCAAAAAGACAAAAACATGCGGTCACGAAAGGGTTAATATCTTTCAGAATGGGTAAAAAACTACAGAAAATGAAGAATTGCAATTGTTTTCTTATTATGAGATTATGGATTATACTTTAAGACAAAATGATCATCGCTTTCGGGTTCACAAAATACCTAGATAAAGGATATCCAAGAATACTGAGCACATTTTGGAAACCTGATTAGCAAATATGACTTAGAGTTAACAATGAAACGAAAATTTTTACTTTTATGAAAATTTTGAGCTAGACATTATAGTTATCAAACTAGGATACTATATAGAAGGAAATCGTTGCAGGACGGTTCTCCTTAATAATCTCCATAAAAATTAATTTTCAAAATCGTTTTCATATCAAGTGTGAACAAAATTTTGTATGTCTGGTGGCTCTGGACTCACAGCTAGATTTAAAAGTTTGATTTAGAATTGTAATCTATTTCGTCCGTTTAAGCAGAAAATTTTCATACATAGATAATTCCAACAAAAAAAATATATATTTGAGAATTAAAGGGACATAAAATGCCATTAAGAGCCCTTGTGCGAAATCCGGTTTAATATTTGTTTTCGTGTTTTAACCTACTCATAGCTGCCAATATTTTAATTTATTCCGGAGTACTCTTAGCCCCGCCTTTATTTCGTACCACTTATTTTTTTAAAGTATTTTTTTCTTATTTGATCGAAGTTATATATTAGAGAAAATTTTTCTGTATATAAAGTGGTGCGAAATAAAGGCGTGGCTAAAAGAACTCCGGAATAAATTAAAATATTGGCAGCTATGCCTACTTTCTAACATTCGATTCATAAGTACAAAAACGCATGCACTATGTTTCCACAGATTAACGGGCACCATTGATTTCAGACGATTTGTCATGTATCTAGAAAAACTTTTGAACAAATTTTCCTCGTTTGGTATGTGAAGAACGTTTTATACTTCATATATTTCAGAAAATTTTTGCACGAAAGAAGAAAGAAAAAAAAAAAAAAAACTGGCAAAAGATAAAAGAAAACAAAATGTTTGGGATCACTCTGTAATAAGTAATTCTTGAAATATATTTGGCTGTAGACTGTTATTGTAAAGCTTCTTCTTATGATCTGTGTTCATGTATATGAAATTGGCGTACATATTTCTGATAATATAAAGATTTCTTAAAAAATAAAATCTTTGATTATAACATGGAAGGTTCAATGCCCAGTTCAATGTCTTTTTTAAGAAACTTAGAATATTAGATTAGACACAACATACAGCAACTTTTAAAAAAATATATTAAATGACTAAGGAAATCAAAGCAATTTTACCAGATAATAATCGAACATGCGCGAGTTTTAACGAAATTCCATTTGCATAATTTATAAGCCAAATGCAGTGAGTTACTTAAATGGAAACTCCAAGTAAATATAATGAAAATTAAACAGTTACCATTGAGAGAACTAACTAAATTACAGCTCGTTTTACACAAATCTTCATTTTTATTCTATGAATGATAATTGCCAAAATGTCAGTGGAGGCCCTCTGTTGAGATTCAAAACGGTTTTTGGCTGTGTCTGTGTGTCTGTCTGTCTGTCGCGCGATAGCGGCCGCAAAAATAGCGCTATTGACTTGAAATTTGGTACACATGTTCATGATCCCCACAAAATCAGCTGTATAGGTTTTGGTATGTATTCCATTTGTAGTTCGTATACAGGGACACGCCAAAGTTTTTCTTATCATTACGGCCTAAGGGAGGAATTTGTATGTATCGCGGTTGCGGCCGCAAAAAATAGCGCTATTGACTTGAAATTTGGTACACATGTTCATGAGCTCCATGAAAGTAGCTGTATAAATTTTGGTATGTATTCCATTTGTAGTTCGTATACAGGGACACGCCAAAGTTTTTCTTATCATTACGGCCTATGGGAGGAATTTGTATGTATCGCGGTAGCGGCCGCAAAAATAGTGCTATTGACTTGCAATTTGGTACACATGTTCATGCGCCCAACGGAATTAGCTGTATAGTTTTAAGTGGGTATTCCATTTGTAGTTCGTGTACAGGGACACGCCAAAGTTTTTCTATCATTACGGCCTATGGGAGGAATTTGTATGTATCGCAGTAGCGGCCGCAAAAATAACGCTATTGACTTGCAATTTGGTACACATGTTCATGCACCCAACGGAATTAGCTGTATAGTTTTAAGTGGGTATTTCATTTGTATTTCGTGTACAGGGACACGCCAAAGTTTTTCTATCATTACGGCCTATGGGAAGAATCTGTATGTACCGCGATAGCCACCGCAAAAATCAAGCTATTGACTTCCAATTTTTGCCGAAACGTCAGTGGAGGCCTTTTGTTGAGACTCAAAAGGATTTTGTGTTCCGTCTGTCTGTCTGTCTGTCTGTCGTGCGATAGCGGCCGCAAATATCACGCTATTGACTTGAAATTTGGTACACATGTTCATGATCCCCACGAAATTAGCTGTATGGTTTTGGGTGTGCATTCCATTTGTAGTTCGTGTACAGGGACACGCCAAAGTTTTTTTTTTATCATTACGGCCTATGGGAAGAATTTGAATGTACCGCAATAGCGGCCGCAAAAGTCCTTCAAATGACTTGCAAATTGGCGCACACGTTCCAGCTTTGCACATAAGTAGCTGTATAATTTATATTGCTATATTGTTTATAAACTGTGTATAGGGAAACGCCAAAATTCTTAACATTACGGCATAAGGGGTCAATTTCTTTTAAAAGCATTTTAATATCATTACTCTGCAATGAAGAAAATGAAACTAGCGTACGTGAGTAAGATGCTTAAACTCATGTTGTTTGAAGAAAATGTGTGCTCTTAATATTTCTAATTAATGTACAGGACCTTACAAAAGTGTTCTGACAATGTCACGTAGTCATCCAAACGATGTTAAATTTGGAACAATTATAAATTTTAAACGGAAAATAAGCTGAATAGTTTTTACTGGTGTATACAATGTTTATGGTTTGTTTACAAAGACACAAGAAAGAATTTCGTAACATTAGAGCCTATGGACAAACTTTTACTTAAGCGCGCTCTTTAATGCGTTTATGGTGAATTGAACTTAATAAAATTAACATACATTATAAAGATGCTTAAAATTATGTTTACTCTTAAAAAAGATTATGTATAGACTAAATAATTTATGGGACCACACAAAATAATTCCGAGTATGTACTGTAATCATCCAAATGATGCCAAATTAGTTTGAAAAATTAATGAGTTATAATTAATTAAGTTTATTCTTATTATTGACGTTTATAATGACCGTGGCTACTTTTCCGGGATACATAAAATAATTTCGTACTATTACGGTCCATAGTCGATATTTCTTAAAGGTTTATTTTAACATGGTTACACCCCATCAAATATAATGAAATTTTATTATAATTTTAAAAGCATGTTTTCCTGTTGATAATTGAAGGCATAGAATTGGAAATTAGTTTAAAAGTTACACAAAATATTTCCGATATGCTATGTAATTTTTTTTGTATGAAAATTGATAGTTATGAAATTTGGTATTTATGAATTTCAGGGAAATAATGCAAGACCGTCGTTTATTAAGAATACATATTGTTGCGTACTTGGGGGTCCGTAAGTTGTCCGAGAATGAAAGGTGAAACTTGCAAATATTCAGTGATGTATTCACAGAAAGTTCTAGAAAAATACAGGTCTATAAACCAAGTATCAGCTTCAATTCAACCAGTAAACACAGCTTAAACAACAGACGTTAACAGCAAAACAACAGTACAAACTGTTTAGCAATAACACATAAAGAAAGTCTCATCCAAAGAGGTTCAAAGCAGAGCAAGCATTTGACGAAACTTACACAGACCTGGCACTGACCGCCTTGGCGAAAAAATGCTCCTTTTATACTTTTCTATCGAACACAGACTGTTCTGGAAAATTCTCGTATCTTATAATGAGATTAGAGCTTCCATATCTGGTATATCCCTAATAAATATTTTCTCCCGAAAGTCGCCAAAAAAATCGCCAAGGAGGGAAATAGTCGCCAAATTTGGTGCCAAATCCATTTCTTCCCTTATTGGAGCTTTTTTAAGTGTTTTTAAGGGAAAATTAGGCTATTTTAAGCTAAAACGACTAGAAATGCACAAAGTTAGCATTTTATTAACTTTACTAAACCTCTTTGAAAGAATTTATACAAAAATAAATGCAATTATTTACAATTCCGTAACACTTTATAAGATATACAAATAGAGATACAGCGGGGGGTTGAGGGGGCGGAAGCCCCCCTCAGGAATGTATCTGATTATGGTATCAAGCCGATCGAATCAATATATACGATTATATAATAAGGAATAAATAAAAATGACCTATTGAATAATGTCTGATGTAAATAGGACGTTGAGGCTCCTGATCTGATAATCCACTAGTATAGTGATTGTTGATTATAAACAAATATTGACAAAAATTAAATTATTCTTAAATTTTCTTCAGTGGAACTGAAATTCACTTCTTTCTGATCACGATAATTTTTGGAATTTTAACCATATTTATTTCAAGTTTTCATGTAGTAGCTCAATACATTTGGCTAATAAATTATGCAATTGAGATTTCGTTAAAGCTTTGGCATCCTTAGTTAAACGTTAATTAATAAAATTCTTCTATTCCATTACCTATTTAATATATTTATATTCTGGTTGCATTATGTTGTGTCTAATGTAGTATGACATGTTTCCCGGGAATAGCATTGTATTAAATTAAATACTTTTCAAGTTACAACGTAAAAAATATAATTTAATTCGCAATTTCTTGAATAAATCTTTACGTCTTCGTATGCACCAGTATCATAAAAATGAATAGAATATAGATGAATATAGCAATATGAAGAAGCATCATAATCACATCCTTCATCCAAAACGAATTTCAAGCATTACTTTTAACAAATTGATCCGAAATACAGGGTGATCAGAAAATGAACATACATTTGAAAAAATAATAATTCACGGAATAATGTAGGTGGAGAGGAAATATTGGAATAGATTATTTGAATGACATGGGGTTTTATTGCAATCAAAAAAAAAAAAAGTTCGAAAAATGGCTGACAAGTGATGCATTATGTGATAAGAAAAGTAGTAATTAGCACAACAAATTATGACAAAGCAAGACGATGTTTTACAGTACAACTGCTCAACATGTCGACCGTCATTCCTCAATAATAGCTGTAGTCGAGGAACAATGTTGTGAACAGCACTGTACAGCATATCTGTAGTGACGGTGAGACATTCGCGTCGGATGTTGTCTTTTAGCATCACTATTGATGTCGGTCGATAGCGGTAGACTTGTGACTTCAGGTAACCCCAAGGTCAATAATGAGACCTGGGAACCTGGGAGGCCAAGCATGACGAATTTAGCGACTTAGCACGCGATTATTACCAAACGACGTGCGCAAAAGATCTTTCGAAACGACTAGCAACATGGGGTGGAGCGCCATCCGGCATAAAGATCGTACGTTCCAGCAGGTGTTTATCAGCCAGGCTAGGATTGATGCGATTTTGTAACATATCGGCGTACTTCTCACCCGTCTCGCTAACAGTTACAAAACCACAATCACGCATTTCCTCGAAGAAAAAGGACCCGATAACGGTAGATGTGGTAATCCCACAGCACACCGTGACTTTCTCGTCGTGCAATGGAGTTTGCATGACAGTTCTCGTATTTCGGTAGCCCAAATACTGCAGTTGATGGAGATGGAGTTGACAGACCGTCGGAGTGTGAAATGGGTTTTGTCGGTCCACAAAACGTTAGACTAACAATCGTCATATTCCGCCATCTTTTGTAATGCCCTCACCGCAAATGCTCGCCGCTTCACAAAATCGCCGGGTAACAGTTCATGATGGCGCTGCATTTTGTACGGATAGCATCGGAGGATGTTCCTTAGTGCTACCCAAACAGTAGTGCATAGAATGCCAGTGCGACTTCACGAGCGCGGACTTACCCATACGTAGACGACCCAATACAATCTCCATTTCTTCCTGCACTGTCTGATCAGCATTAGCACATGTGCTCGGTCGGCCACTACGGGGTCCATCATCTATACAACCCGTGGCTTCGAACGTCGAAATCATTCTCTTCACAGCTGAACCTGTCAGAGGACCTTTACCTGTTTGAATACCCTTCCTATGGCGATAGGATTGTAAGGCAGCCGTATTAGGTTTCCCATTCTGATAGTACAGCTTCCCTGACTGTGCCTTTTCGGGTAACGTCAACATTCTGCGACTACTGGTGCATCTGATTTCCTCTCTCTATAAAGCTCCTTTTATACACGATTCTCATGCAGTGTCATTGTCGTTTTTCTGTCTAGCGCCATCTGTTGTCCATTTTTGAACTTTTTCTTTTTGAGGTTGTAATAAAATCACATATCATTTTAAGCACGTGTGTCAATTTTTACCTCTCAACCTACATTATTCCCTGAATTATTATTTTTTCAAATGTATACCCATTTTCTGATCACCCTGTATTTTGTTTTATTTTTAAGTTTTTACAGGACCGGTTTTTCATTTATGAACAAAACGTTTACAGAATCAATTGAGATTTAATATGTCCGTTACGTCCCGAAAGTTTCAGGTGAATTCTTAAACAATTTTTTAACATATTTGACAAAATGTATGGAATCTTAAACTTCCGATTGCTTGTGAAAAGTTACTGTATATTTTCCACATCCGCTGGAATGGAGATTTGAGCACATTTCGAAAAAAAAAAATATTTCTTAAACTTATTAATTTATGTATTATTTATTTAAAAACATGGCATTTTGTTGTCTACAGTTAAAGAAAAATTAAACATTTAGTGAAACAGTTAAAACAAAAAAATATTTGAGAAATTTAATTCGGTGAATAAATGTTCAAATATATAAAATTTCAATTGTTAAATAATAATAATAATAATAACAATAATAATAAAGAAAATAGACATTTAGCGAAACAATTAAAACCAAAATTACTTGAAAAATTTAATTCAGTGAAACAATTTTGTAATATATCAAATTTTCAGTTGTTTAAAAGAAAGTCATATGCGATATCGTTACAACTGCTTGATTTTGCGATTAAATCCTACTGCATTAAGATTTTTTTTTTTTTTTTTTTTTTTTTTTTTTATTCATGATTATATTACATTTTTTTGGCCTTTCATTGTATCTCCGTTCGTAGTACAAAGTTTGAATAAAAGTATTTAGGAACTTTTGACTTCAAACGTTTTGTCAAATATCTAAAGAAATACTTGAAAGATTCTCTTTACAACTTCAGGGAATGGATTTTCTTTAACGTCAAGGAAATTTTATACCTCATATATTTCAGCAACGAATAGATCTCAAATTCAAAAAGAAACTAGCAAAAAAAAAAAAAAAAAAAACCATAATAATATTCCCAACCACTTTGCAAAAAATGTTGCTAGAAATATGCTGTAGGTATAACATAAGGTTAAAATACTTCTTTTAACTATTTCTGTTTATTTGTATAAGAGTAGAAGTTTTTTTCACGGAGATATAAGGATTTTTTAACATGCAGAATTTTTAAACTAACGCAATTTCATTTTTGGAAAACTTGACATACTATAGTAAACACAACACATTCCATTCTATATATATATATAATTATCAGTTACTAGAAAAGCCACGGTTAAGAAACGAACCGAATTCTGAATGCAAGAAAAAATTTAAAATCAAACTCGAAATGTACAAAACTCGGCCAGATGCTGTTTGCATGCCAATAGATCAACGTTGGTTAATGAAATCATTTTTAAATTTATGAAATCAATGAAGGTAGTGAACCAACGAAGGCTTTGCCCGCTTTGCTGGTCACTATATTTAAAGGAAACTTTTTTGTATATCGCTTTACAGAAAAAAAAAAAAAAAAAAAAAAAAATCCATCATGAAAATACGCTAAAGACCACATTGGTTCCCCGCTGACTTCAACGTCGACCCGCTTATTCGCAGGCTCTCGGGTGCCTGTGTTTATTATCTGTGACAATAGCTTACTAGTGGGCTTCCATTTGGGTGCTTATCAGATGACACTTTCGAAACGGACAGTATCGAAAAAATTGAAGAAACAATTTTATATTTGAATCTCAGTTACATATGAACAACACTACACGTGGTGTACATATATTTTTTTTCATGTTATTTTCTTTATTTATTTGATTTATTCGATCAACCATAAAATGACAACAATTTCGTGCCAAATATAATATTACAATGTGGAATGATCGGTTGCGTCTATCGCAGGCAATTTTTGGGGTTATACTAGTAGTTGAGTTAGCTAATAGTAGTTGGTAAATAGAAAAATAAATAATGAAATATGTAAAACTGATCATGGTACAACATTAACATAGCTCCCCTTGGCGACTTTGGAAAATTTATTGCCACTTTAGACAAAAATACATACTTTATGTGAAACTTTTTTCTATGTCTTTCTTTTCTTTTCCCTTACCTGTTCTTTCTCTTCTGTTTTTCAATATTTTATAATTTTGCTTTTGCGAAAGTGGAGTCCTTGGCGAAAAATGTCCTATCTGCTTCAGCATCAAAATTTTAAAAATTACCCTGGTTTATCAATAAGTAAATCTCTTTAATATAATGCTGAATTAGCTTTCATGCCAAGCGCGATTCATCTGTGCAAAAAATCTACTATTTAAAGAAAAGGAAAAAAAAAAAATCTAAAATTGAAGTATATTATTATAATTATTATTATTTACTCCATTTTCATATTTTCATTTTTTCATATGCGTGAGCAAATTTAATAGTTTATAATTTCTCATTTTTCGCGTGAAAGCATATTTCATTTTATGCTGAAAATAATAATAATAATAATAACAACTCGCATTTTTTATTTTATTTTATTTATTTATTTTTATTATTATTATTATTATTATTATTTATTTTTATTTATTTATTTTTTTTTTTGGGGGGGGGGGGGCAACAATGAAAAATTTAAATGTCCAATTTTAAAGCTTTTAACAGGTTATTACTTTCATATTTTTAATAATTTTAAAAATCTAATAAAAAATCCGTTACAAATAAGGTACCAAATGAAATAGGCGATTTTGCTGCATCCGTCAGATTAAACAGCTTATCGATCGGGCAATTAGATTTTTTTTTTAAATTAACCAAAGTATGGAAATTCGGTGGCAACTTGCGTCCACACAGACCATAGAACGGGAGTGGGCGGGACAGTTTCAACATTTTTTAGTGGCGAAGATAACTCATAAAATGATCATGTGAATGTTGATCTACAGGTAGCCAAACTGGCCAATATTGAAATTTTCTCGCCATGCTCTAAACTCTGCTTTTTATTAAGCAGACGATATTTTCCATTTTTCTTTGAAAGTTCTTTTAAAAATTTTTATTTCACTTTAAAAGTTAGATTGTTTTGAGTTTAAAAATAGTTTTATAACAAGAAATAATAATTAGATGCACTTTAAAAACCCTAGAAGTTATGTAAAATAATGATTTTATTTCACAGTTTAGATTCTTTTTAATATTTTATTATTTTGTTTTTTTTTTAAGTAATTATTTTTATAAAATGCTTATAATTCCTATACTTATTTCTCTAAATTGAATTAGTTTAACTACATGGGAAACCGTTTCCCACCCGTTTCCCCCCGGGTTAAAAACACGTTTACGAGCTTAACTAAGCTTCAAATTACTTCACGGTGAAGAAATTGTACATATGGGGACTAGAGTCGAATACTGAAAAATCACTTTCTGCGAATTTGGAATTTTCGATTTTAAAGGGGGAAAGTAGATTTGGAGGGGGGGAAAGGGGGAAATTAGTTTGTGAGGGAAATCCGTTCTAGACACACGCATGTAGCACCTCATTTTAAAGGTCTTGAAATTTCATGTCGACTGGGGATGTTTGCATACAATATAGTGCGACCCCTGGTGGTGAAAAATGGAACTAGGTGATTTTGCTGCAGATCCTATCATGTTACATCTTATTTTAAAGGTCTTGGTATTTCCTGACCGTTGGTGATGTTCGTACAGAACACACTGCGCCCCCTGGCGGTGGAAAGTGCAACTAAAGGATTTTGCAGCTGACACCACCATGTGACACTTTATTTAAAAGGTCTTGGAAATCCAAGGCGATTGGTGATAGAGGCCTTGAAATTTCATGTTGATTGGGGATGTTTGTATACAATATAGTGCGTCCCCTGGTGGTGAAAAATGGAACTAGGTGATTTTGTAGTAGACCCTATCATGTTATATCTTATTTTAAAGGTCTTGGTATTTCCTTACCGTTGGTGATGTTCGTATAGAACACGCTGTGCCCCATGGCGGTGGAAAGGGCAACTAAAGGATTTTGCAGTTGACACCACCAGTGACACCTTATTTGAAAAGTCTTGGAAATTCAAGGCGATTGGTGATGTTCGTATACAACATACTGCACCCCTTGGTGGAGGAAAGTGGAATTTGCAACGCGTGTGTAGCATGCATGCCTGCTATACAGTGCAGCAGTCACAGGCAGAGGTAACACGAGTCAGAGGTTCGCTCGGTTCAAGGTTAATTTTTGAGAAAATTTTCATGTTATTAGCGGGCTGTATATACGCTGCCGCAGGCACCGTGTCACGAGCCCGAGTTCCGTTCTGTTTGAGGTTTTTTTTTTTTTTTTTTTTTTTTTTTAACAGATATTTTTTTTTTTTTTTTTTGTGATGCTTTCATTTAAAAATAGAAATTCAAACAAAATCGAGTTAAAGATATAAAACCATACAAATGTATGGTTCATTTAAGGGCCCGGTCATTGCCGGGCGGGTTCGTTTGGTTCCAGGTTAATTTTTTGGAATTTTTTTATGTTATTAGCGGCCCACGTATGTGCTGCCGCAGGGTCCGGGGTCACAAGGCAGAGTTTCGTTCGGTTCGAGGTAATTTTTTTTGTTACAGCTGATATTTTTTTTCGTGATGCTTTCATTTAAAAATATAAATTTAAACTAAATCGAGTTAAAGGTATAAAATCATACAAATTTAAGGTTCATTTATGGTATCATGGGCCCGGGCAACACCTGGCGGGTTCGTTCGGTTCCAGGTTAATTTTTGGGAATATTTTTATGTTATTAGCGGCCGGCGTATGCGCTGCCGCAGGCACCGGGGTCACAAGGCAGAGTTTCGTTTGGTTCGATGTATTTTTTTTTTTTTTGTTACAGCTGATTATTTTTTTCGTGATGCTTTCATTTAAAAACAGAAATTCAAACTAAATCGAATTAAAGGTATAAAATCATACAAATTTAAGGTTCATTTAATGTATCATGGGTCCGGGCAACACCGAGCGGGTTCGTTGGGTTCCATGTTAATTTTTGGGAATATTTTTATGTTATTAGCGGCCGGCGTATGCGCTACCGAAGGCACCAAGGTCAGAAGGCAGAGTTTCGTTCGGTTCGAGGTAATTTTTTTGGTTACAGCTGATTATTTTTTCACGATGCTTTTATTTAAAAATAGAAATTCAAACAATATTTAGTTAAAGATGTAAAACCATACAAATTTAAGGTTCATTTAAGGTTATTACCATGGGCTCGGGAAACGCAGGACGGGTCAGCTAACATGTAGTCTTAGTATTAAACGAAATAGAAAGATAGGAACTGTTTATTTGGAGTCAGTTTGGCGTCACATTGACTGTACTTTGTTGAAAGTGATGTCATATATAGTATTTCTATTTATAAGCATTTTTCTGACTTTCTTTTTTTTTTTTAAGTGAAATGTCGTAAATTATATTAGATGTTTTAACTTGAAATACATTTAAATAATGATGCAATGTTTTTTTGAAACATTACGGTCAATAAAATGATCGTCGAATTCGACGGGTTCCAGCTAGTCTCATGTTATTTCAAAAATGTCCATAATTATTTATGGCAGTTAAAATGAGTATAGACAAACCAAAGTTATAAAAACTTTTGAACTTCATTAGATGTTAATAACAAGGTAAAAATAAATTTCAGAAGCTGTAATATTTTACACTAGTTTTGCTTGCTGTATCTTTTAAAAATAATAATAATATATATATTTATATTCAAAACAAAAAATTGCCAATAACGTGATATATGCCAAAAAAGATAACCTTATTCAACATTCACATGGCTTCATCTTTGCACATTTTCTTATATTCCCTTAATAATGGAATGCTCCGTCCACTCTTATAATAGGTCTATGACACAGACAAACACAGTCCAAGGAAATCTCTTAACTGTTTACATATATATATATATGGATTTGTTATTAATATGATGGAGAAAATGTTAAATAATCTGATTTTTGGTACTTATATCATTAACAGTGCAACATCGTACGGTGTAAATCCATTTCGGCCAGTTGCTATGTAAATTAACTTGTTGTAACACCTTTACGTGATTAATTTTAACTTAAAACAATTTAAATTAATATCAGGTTATAATCCATAAGCATTCCACTATTTATTGCTAAATCAGTTAATGTAACAGTTATACTACAATATTAAAAATAATCGATTCTTACTTGTGAAAATATGTAAACATATAAAGGATTCTTAAAAATTATTAAACTCATAAATACACATTTGTCCGTACAGTGTATATATAAGGATAATAAAGTAAAATAATTTTGTCTTTTTAGTAAGTAAAGCTTTGTAGCAACGGGATTTAAGGCATGCAATACTTCCGAATTGTATAGAATATTAAAATTTAAGTAAAATATAAATTATTTAAAAACTTATTTAAAAGTTATTTAAAAATTCTCAGTAAGATTTTGAAAATCTTAAAAAAAAAAAAAAAAAAAATATTTGAAATGATTAAAAAGAGTTTAAGAAGAAATTTTAAATTTAACAATTTAGCCACTTAGTTAAATATTAATCAGTTAATACCTTTTGAAATATAATATTTTATACTAATTATATATAAATAACTTTTTTAATATGTTTTCTTCTAAAAATTGCACATATATAAATGAAATATTTTATGTTTTTAATATTGATTATAAAACATTTTTTTATGTTTTTTTTTTTTTTTTTTTTTTTTTTTTAAAGATAATTTTATACGATTTTTTTAAAATGTCATTTTTAAGCTTTAGTTAAATTAATATTATTCTGTTAGTGTCTCGATCCATGTCAAAATCATGTTACGATCGTTTCTATCATAGTGCCTTAGAAATTAGTTTCTGAATTTCTTATGCAATGATGAATAATACGAATTTCAAATTCCGCTCACGTTAAAATTAATATTCAAAATTATTTAGAGTCGAAACATTCTAATCCCTCAAAACATTTCATGACATACATTATGAGTCATATGCTGTTATGAAGAAAATATATTTCTATTAAAAAAAAAAAAAAAAAAAAAAAAAAAAAAAAAGAACTCTCAAAAGATACTCACTCAAAAAGCCGGAAAAAAAGATGAATTTTCAGTATTTTATTCTAAAAAATTGCAAACTATAAAAATAAATATTACGAACATTAACAATAAAAAATAAAAAATAAATAAAATAAATCAATCAATCAATAAAAAATACATATACAACATTAAGAAAATTATTACTCGTATTTTAAGTACACTACGCGTGATACTCTGAAATTTATCATAACAATTTCTATTATAATTTATTTGCAATAATTTAATGTAAGTTGGCCGACATAATATAAGATGTGGAATAAAATTTAAAATATTAAAAATAAGGCAAAATATAAGCAATAATTTATTTAAAAGAGATTGTAACTTAGTAACAAGGAAAAATATGAAATATGTGTCTATATTTATTAAACATACAGCTGCAAAAGCTTTAGAAATACTATTCTAGATAAAGATTGATAAGTTTAACTATTTCTTCATATTTCCACATATATATATATATATATATAATAAATAAATAAATTTTATAAAACACTTAAACATTCCAAAAAATAAATACTTTTAAGAATAAAAACTTTATTTCATCAAATTACCAAGACGGTTAAAATGACTATGATTTAAGTATATATTTATAAAATTTTATGGAATTTCTTGATAATTATACAGGGCGGTTCGCTACCAGTGCGACAAATTTACAGGAGTTCTAGGGGCTCAAAGACGGTTCGGAATCATTTAGCAATACATGATCGGAAAGGCAATCCTAATGAGATAGATGATTTTTTAGAATTTTTTTAATTATTTAAAGACTCGCGCAAATGGTTTCAAGTTTTATTAAATTCACGAGGCTTGTGTTAAAATAAACTTATATATGATAGGAATTTTTCCTCACCTGATATTTTGTTAATACATTTAAACAAGTATGATGCTGTCTGATGCTTTCTAGTTCGCTAAAATATGAAGAAAACAACAAATAGGGGCATGGTCAAATCCCGTGAAGTTTACGTACATGATAAATTGAGAGCCATGTCCTGAAATCTGTGAAAAGCTATTCGCAAAAGTGTTAGGATTAAAACTATGAATACATGGGGATTGCAAAATGGTATTTAAGGGCCAAAAGCTTAAAATAAGTTATAAGTCTCCTAACAATTGTATGTCATAACGACCTCCCTATCTGGTTGGAATTGCATTTCCGACCTTGCATTGCTAAACGATTCTGAATCGTCTTTGTGCCCCTAATTCTCCTTTAACTTTGTTGCACTCATAGTGAAAAACCCAGTACAGAAATATGTTAAAATATAGTCTATTAAATTTACTAATTTATATAAAGGCAAAGAAATAAACACAGGAATAATAAACAATGTCTTTACGCAAAAGGAAATCATAAAATAGCAGACAACTGCTTTGGTAGCATTTAATGTATCGTCATTAAATCAAATGATGCGGAAATAGCTGTTAGCTAGTTTATTATTTTATATGGTGATAAACACGTTGCTTATTATTCTGTGTTTGTCTAGGGCCAAGTCTCCTGTCAATAAAGCCAATAAAGCAGAAACTGCGCCATGATTGGTTTTATTATTTAAATTGTCTTTCTTATTGTTTTATTTTATTTTATTATCAAATGTTAATTAATGTTATTTTCATAAGTTGTCAAATGGTTTAAAAAAAAAAATGTATCTAATAAAAGCATCAAATTACACTTAAAAAAATTACACTTAAATAAAAGCATGAAATTACACTATTGAGAAATTCGAAATATGGCCAGAATGAGGCATATTTATTGTACTTTATTGCAAAAAGGATTTATGGGAAATGTTGAATAATTGAATTAAATAACGCTAGGACAAAAAAATTTGACATAATTTGTGCTATAATTTACATATAATCCAATTCAGTGTCAAATCACCAAGAAATTTATCGCCCTTTTCAAATTTTCTTGAATAATAGTAATTAATTTCACAGTTAGAATTTAAACTGCTATTACTATTACTACTACGACTACTAATATAGTGATATTTCTAGACTTTAAGCAGTTGAAGACAAATCTGTCTCTATTCATTTACAGATGAATGACATTTAAGTAATTTCGTTCTTTTAGGCACGAATCTACTTATACCCGGTCGTTTAAATCTTTTGCATTATCAATATTCAGATAAAAGTTAAATTTTAAATCTAAACTTCTCACTTGCCATTTTGAAATTTATTTCAAAACTACTGGAAATTACTGAATTTGTGACTTAGATATTTAAAATTCGAATAATATATTATTTCCCTCTACAAATATATAGAAAGTTTCAGAGAACTTTATAAAATAGTTACTTTGATTTAATTTTTAGTCAAAATTGCTTACGTTATGACAGACATCATTATTTATCTAATTGAATAAAAGTCTTAAAGAAAATGTAAAATAGATAGATACTTTAAAATTTAATAACTCAAATTTTTTTTATAGCAGACAAAGTAATATTCTAAAATGTGTATCAAACAGGGCTTTCATTCAACAGATATCGTCATCAAGGACGATTAATTTTAATTTAAAAATTAACACATATGTTGATAAAATGTTAAACATCAGTCGACCTGTATTGGTTTAAAACTTTAACCCTAACCGACTCAGTGAGCTCGATCTGGGATAACCTAAACATTCTCATTTTCAGTGCTAAAAGTATGCGATAAACAAAATGAAAATTGGTTTGAAAATAACTTTTAACTTTCTTTGTGAAAAATATACATTCTCAGTTCAAAATTTGTTTCACACGTTTTAGGTAAAATAATTCTTTTAAAACCTTTATTACGCGCTTCATTGCAATGCTCAATTCCAATATATTATTATTATTAGTATTATTATTATTATTATATTATTTATTTATTTATTTATTTTTTATTTTTTCAAAATTCATCTGAGGCATCGGACACATCCATAAAACACAAACAGTTACTGTAAATGATACACGTGAACTGTTCAAGACTTTATTAGACTGCTTACAATTACATTTGCTGAAATTCCAAACTAAAATGTTCGGTGTTCGAACTTCATCTGAGTAGTGAGTTCTCTTTAGATACCCCCACAAAATTTAAGTCAGATGTAATCCTTACAAAATGATACATGTGAACTGTTCTAGACTTGATTAGACTGTCTACAAACTTTTCTGCTGAATTTTCAACTTTAAAAGTTAGTGTGCGGTTAGTATATTTACAAAAAGAATCCTCAATTTTTAACACTATCATTGTTTCCTAGAAATTGAATATTTTTACTTCAGATGAATAAACTATACCACCCCTGATATTTGTACAATTGCCTTTTTCTCTTGAGTAACACATCTTGACGTGATAACTCACTAGTTTTAACCTATCAAAATACGATATGTATTATCATTTTAAGCAAGATAAAAAGTCTCTGGGGTCCTCAAGGATCCCAGATTATAACGATAGTTTTAAATGGGAGTGACATGGTAAGCTACTTTACCAGGCCTGCCATTGATACTCTACCATGATATGTTAAAGAATAAAATAGAAGAACAAAGTGTCACATTCTGTGTTGCCCCCTTTTTCCTTTTTCTAAAATTCTTTTTCAAATGCCGTGGAGAGTAATTTTACTACAAAAGTATTGGTTCTTTGATTAAAAACAGTAGGTTCGGAATAATAACTTACCACACATTTTTCATTTACACTTCATGAATTGTGTGGTAAATATAGATCTCATGACTTCATAAAAAATTAAAAAAACAAATTAATTTTATCCATAGCTAAATGGATTTATTTTCTTATGTAAAACTGAATCCCAAAAATATTTTAATATACCATTATTAGAAATAAATGGCCCATTAATTGTTTAAGTAGTACAACCTTGAGAAATTTAATAAAATACTTATAAACGTGTCAGAAAATTGAAGATTTTAGAACTGTCTTTAAAATTACGTTTAAATAATTAAAAATAAATTGGAAGGTGTACGAAGCGGTTATTTGATATTTCTTTAAAATAGTTTAACAAAAATTAATATAAAGCGAAATAGCGATGCACCATTATTTAATTTTTGGTTAATTTGAATATTTTATAAAAATGAGAACAACAGCAAAATTGTAAATTGAATAAAAGTAGAAAATTTGTATGACTTCGATGTTTCTAAAAATTAATATGATAATAAAAAGTGAAAAGTAACTCTACTTATTTTTTTCAAGCGTTTATTATGTGCAATTATAATGGTGTAAATCTTGCGCAATCAGACACAAATTAACGCTAGTAAAAAATAAGAGAAGAATCTGAATATATAGAAAATGTTACATTTGTCACTTGATTCGATTTTAAACCAGAAAATTTACACTGTAGTGCTCATTATTACCTGTTTATAGTTTGGTAATATTATTTTTTTGTTTCAGAAATTCATGAATTTGTGTCGACGCTCCTGAAAGTTTGGCATTATTTGTGGAAAAAAAAAAAAAAAAAAAAAAAACTTATATCTAGTCAGAAACAAGTTATCACATCACTAATATAAACGGCATATCACGTTATAATAGTTTTCGGATCGGAGATCAAAATAAAAAACAGGCACCTTTATTTAGTTTTCAACACTTTGTACCGAACATGTGAAACTATTAAATGTGACTTATTCATGGATGAGGAAAATTGGCAGCATCTGTGGACAAAGACTGGAGAACCAAAGGTAGAAGATTGACTCAGCTCCAATGCCTACATGCCTTAGCTGGACATAGTGGAATGGCCAGAGTAAAACTCCCGACGTACTTCACCCACTACGCCCAGGAACACTCCCTCGCTACTGTGAGGTGGCCGGAAGGACGTGAGAAGAAGGGCATAAGAACCACCCGTCTGGTAGCTGAGTAATCGGCCGAGTTGCTCTCTGGCCCTTTATTGTAAACACACTTCCACAGGGGTCATCTTAGATTTTTGACATTTTTAGGTGTTTATGAGCATTTTGAAATATGTCATAAGTGTTCTATTGAGCAGACTCTCCCTGGTCATATTCCCGCGTGCCTGGGCTTTCTAGGCAGAATTTCACTGACAATCCTCTATTGATATCGCAGTTTCTTTATGGTGCACGATTTCATGAAATTGATTTAGCCCTGCTAGTTTCTGGGGTTGAGCTACAGCACTATTGAATCTGAAAATTAAATATATTCAAGATAGTTTTCAATCTGTTATAGACGTGAACTGAAAATCAGAGCGAGGCAAAAATTACCTAATTTTTTCCCATCGTATATTTCCTGCACTGTTAATTTGTAGATTAAGTGTATTTTTCCTGTGCATTATACATGCCATTTTAAAATCAAGTGCAATATTCATATAAAAAAAAGTTTTTTTGCCCATTCGACGTTGTTTCACATAGTAGCAACGATCTGTGGCAGTAACATGTGAAATTAAATTATTGGAAAAGGTTCAATGCCGTTTTCATTCTCTGTCATTTGTAAATAGTCTACAAATCATTATATGTATGACATCCCCTATTCAACAAAGAGTTTTTTTAATCAGAGGAGAAATCAAACCTATCAGAACATCATTCTATTCTATTGTACCTTATCTACAGAAGAAAGTCTATATATTTCAGAATTACCATTAGAATATTAACTGGACTACGATGAAGGATTAGTAATACCATTGGTAGCTTATTAAATGATAATGATTTTAGCCTTTTAACGTGATTTTTGTGTTTCATTAATTGTTTAACCTCACGTCTTCTATTTAAAACTCTAGAGCTAATTATTTAGTGACGATGTAACTTTCGGCCCTTTCAAGTAAAAAAAAAAATAAATAAATAAATAAATAAATAAATAAATAAATAAATAACCTCATTTGAATAACTTTACAAAAAATACATCAAAGTTTATTTAACACTATTGCATATTTGATGAAAACATAATAAAACAAGAATGCGTTTTGTACTCATTACTTAAGGCAGTATTTGTGGAAAAAGAAACCTTATATCTAGTACGAAACAAATTCTCATATCACTAATTAAAACGGCATATCACGTTATTGTAGTTTTCGGATCGCAGATCAAAATAAGTAACGGGCGCCTTATTTTGTTTTCAATACTCATAGCTACCAGGTGAAAACTAATGAATGTGACTTATTCATGAATGGGAAAAATAAACAGCTTGTGTGATCAAAGACTGGAGTACCAAAAGTAGAAGATTGGCTCAGCTCCAATGCCTGCATGACTTATCTGGACATAGTGGAATGGCCTTGAAGCCTAAGGAGATACTGGCATGAGTAAAACTCCCGACGTACTTCGACCATTCCGCCCAGAAACACTCCCTCGCCATGGTGAGGCGGCCTGCAGGGTGCGAGTGAAAGGGCCAGAGAACCACCTGTTTGGTATTTGAGTAACCAACCGGCCGGGTTGCTCTCTGGCACTTGATTGTAACACTGGCTTCCTCACGGGTCATTTTAGATTTTTGACATTTTTAGGTGTTTCCGAGCGTTTTGAAATATGTGCTAAGTGTTCTATTGAACAAACGCCCTCTGGGCATATTCTCGCGTGTCTGAGGGTTTCTAGGCAGAATCTTACTGACAATCCTCTGTTGGTTCTTGGTTTCTTTAGTGTCCACAATTTCACGGGCCTAATGTAGCCCTGCTAGTCTCTGGGGATGAGCAACAATACTATTGTATCGTTAAATTAAAGGTTTTAAAGAAAGTTTTCAATCTTTTATAGACGTGAACTCAAAATCAGAGCCAGGCAAAAATTACGTTTTTTTTTTTTTTCTAGCGTATATATCCTACACTGTTAATTTGCAGGTTAAGTGTATTTTTCCTGAACATTGTACATATCATTTTAAAATCAAGCGAAAGATATCGTATTTAAAAAAAGCATTATTGCACATTCGACGTTGTTTCACATGGTATCGAGGCCTAGAACCATATCGTAGTGAATCGGCCTTAAACCCCACGACCACATGATATCGACGATCTGTGCTAGTAACATGTGAAATTAAATTATTGGTAAAGGTTCAGTGCCGTTTTTATTCTCTGTCATTTGTAAATAGTCTACAAATCATTATTATCTGTATGATACACCCAATTCCACAATGGGTTTTTTAAAGCAGAAAAGAAATCTAACCTATCCGAACATCGTTCTATTTCATTCAACCTGATCTAAAGAAGAAAGTCTATATATTTCGGAATTACCATTATAATATAATCTGGACTATGATGAAGGAATAAGTAATACCAGTGATAATGATTAGTAATGACAGTGAAACCAGTAATGATAGTGATACCAGTGATAATTACCTATTCAAATGATAATGATTTTAAAAGCTAAGTTATCTGTATTCACATTAAAAGATGAAGTGCAGGTTTTTTTTTTTTTTTTTTTTTTTTTTTTTTTTTTTTTTTATAATATAACGTTATAAAATATATTTACATTTTTAATCTAAGCATTCAAAAAATATAAATAATAATATTCATATAGTAAACTTAAAAATATATAAGATTCTCATTAAATTACTGCACGTATCGAAGAGAAAAAGTAATCATATAATTACGTATCAAACACCTTCGAATCAGATCATCAGAATATTTTATAGCATAATAATTTTAATTTTACATTCGAAAAGAAAGTTTTAGCAACTTTAAATATTTAAATCTAATATTTTTATTTGGACACGGTTAAAATTTGGGACCAACTGTGCTGAGATAAGACAAACATTTAAATTATCCTATTATACATAGTTACTGTATACCATAACGTTAATTAATATTATACATTACTATCACAACTTGATTAGCAAAAAATAAGGATCTAATTTTTAACATAATTTATATGAGCAAAAAGCTTTTATTGTTGTTAATCACTGATTAATCATTTATTAGTGTTTGATAAATGGTTATTTTTATTTATTTGTTTACTTATTTTCTTATTTGTTTATTTATTTATTTATTTTTTTTCAGCATACGCTCAAAATATTTTCACATTTTGTAAAATTATACAATCAAAATTTATTTATTTATTTTATGTATTTATTTATTAATAAAAATAAATCATTAAATCTAATAATTATAAAATAATAATAATGATAAATAATAATTTATTTTCATATATTCTTAATCTTTAAATGAAATTTCAAAATATTTAATCAGTGTTTAAAAATATATTTAGCTGTATTCGAAATGTATAAAAAGTAATCTTATGGATTTCTTTAAGTGTTAATTTTATACTCTAAAATTATTTTAATTTTTAAATACAAGCATGCAAATTTTACTTAATAGCAAATATATAAATATTATTATAATTATTATTTAAATCCATAATATTATTACTATCTCATAAAAAAGAAATACAAATCAAACGATTACTTTTCAAACTTTAGGACTAAAAGCATGAAAATGATTTATAGTCTAATAATTTTAATTTAAAATATACACTGATGTCATAATTTATATATTCTAATCTGAAATATGAAAACGTGTATAATTTTTATTTTTTTCCTATTATAGATTTATTTCGAAAACTCTAGCATGCATAAAATATAATGATAAGATTCATATAATTAACTCTGAAACAAATAATAGTCTCATTAAAACTAGTGATAACTTACCGAAAAAAGAACTTGTTCATTTAATTACATTCCATACCCCATCGACTAGAAACATGACAATGATTTATAGAGCAAGAGTTTAAATTTTGTATTGAAAAAGATAATTTTGGCACTTTTTCAACTATTGAAATCTAATATTTCATATCAGGAATGGTTAAAACTGATGCCTTCTATGCCGAGATAACAGAAAGATTTAGATTTATCTTTTTAAAACATAGTGTATGATATATATCGATAATCGATAGTATCATTTGCTATCTTAATTTGATTTGTAAAGGAAGAAGGAGATTATTTTTTTAGAAAAGTTATGGTGATCAAGAAGTGTATACTTTTTACCAATAATAGTATTTGATTAATATATATATATAATTTGAACAATTTAATTCCTTTACAATACTCAGCAAATGAAACAAATGAAAAATATAGTATATATATGTATTATATCTTCAATTTGATAAAAATAATTTTTTCCCCTTAAAATATGTCCATGAAAAAAAGGTTTTATTATTAAATTTTTTTCGATGCTTTCGAAATATTTAAGAATTCTGAAAAATTGTAAACAGTATTTTTATAATCTGGTTTTTTTATACATGGAACCTATAATGAAAAAAAAAAAAAAACCTCTCTCTCTCTCTCTTTCTCTCTCTCTCTCTCTCTATATATATATATACATATATATATATATATATATATATACATATATATATATATATATATATATATATATATATATATATTATGTGTGTGTGTGTATATATGTGTATATACAATATTTTAGATTATTAAATTTTTTGCTATTATTCGAAACATCTTAGTATCTTTCCATCTTACAATAATTTGTCATTGGTAACGGACGTTGGGAAGCGATAGTATTTCAATTTTTTTCTCATATTTTCTTATTTACAATTGATTGATATTCATTTCATATGCTATTTCAATTTTATAGGAAATACATTTTTTCCCCTTGTTACACATAGTTTTCTGTTATTCTGTACATATAGAGAGATAAATAGATGGCTTATATATTAAAACATTAAGCTGTATTTTTAAGACCAAAGTGAGACTAAATTAAAAAAAAAAAAAAAAAAAAAAATCTGTGATTTGATTGCAACTTTATTTTTAAGAAGTATATATATATATATATGTATATATATATATATATATATATATATATATATATATATGTATGTATGTGTATTTATATATATATATATATATATATATATATGTATGTATGTGTATTTATATATAATTTAGATTACAAAATTTTAGTTTAACACTCAATAGATTAAAAGCAACACATGATGATATGCCACCAAAATCCAAATTAACCATTAAGATGTAATTAGTATTTTCTAAATTATTGAACCAGTTAATTAATTCTTACTTGAAAACATTTGATTTAATTGACATTATGTTTAAATCAGATTTGAATTTATTCACAACAAACTTACCGCAGTTCCTTGATTATTATCGGAAAAAACACTGAGTTTACATGATATTGAATGAAAAGTGAATCAACATGGATTTAAAATTGAAATATTGAAAGAATAATATCAAATGAATTAATTTAAAACATATTAAGACCAGTTGTTTAAATGAAAAATAATTGGAAAAGTTCCAAACCGTTTAGGAATTTCTCTTCAAGGGAATACCATTCCCACGTTTGAGCAAAAGAAAGATTTCGAACACTGATTTGGGATTAAACCAGTGGGTATCCCTATCTAGCTTACAAACCTATAAGTAGAATTGAATAACAACATTGAATGGAATGAAAAAATAAATAAATAAATAAAATGAATGAGAAATCAGAACCAATAAAGCTTGAGTTTTCACAAATACTGTCACATGTTAAATGCATATTAAGGAAAAATACGACATTATGAATAGTCAGCAGCAATAACAGAAAAAATTATTATGGTAAGCAACGATAGAGATAAGAAATTTAGTTTAACTTACCACTAAAGGAAGAATGCAATGACTTTGGATTAAGTTAACTTAAAGAGAAAACTGCCTTTTGGCGAGAAATATTATTACTTTAAATTTTAGAGATTTTTTATTAATTCTCTTAAAAAGCTAGTTTCGATGTTAATTTTATTTTGTTAATCTAATTGAATTATTTTAATTTTTTAACTATTGATTTTATATTTTTTTATTGAACCTTAATAACTGCTTTAGCTACGGGAGAATTAACTAGAGGCATGAATGAACGATTACCTTGATTTTAAAATTCACATTTTACTAAGATTTTACGAACTTGAGCTAAATTTAAGGCTATGTTGTTATTATTATTTTTTCTTTTTAATTCATACATACATATATATATGTATGTATATATATATATATATATATATATATATATATATATATATATAATCTATTTTCGCATCAGGGATAGTTTGTAACACAAACTAAAAAATTGATAAAATGTGAACAGTAAATGTCTTACTTGCAACTCGTAAATGGTTGAGATTTATTTGGTTTAACATAGTACTAGTGTTACGCAGTGGACAGTTAACGACAAATTGAGATTCAACCCCCCCCCCCCCCCATCCTCCGCCTTGCCCAGGGATGGTCTCGAGACATGACATCAAGATTTTGATCATTCGCAAATAAGGAAGGATCCCTCGTGTAGGTTATCTGAGAGGTAATACTTTTACGGAAAATGCAGCACATTGGAGATACGACAGTAATTATACACTACAACTACTTTTAATGTATATGATGGTCTTTTGCTAGCTTGCACATTAAACTCACTTTTCTGAGAATACGAACTCGACACTTTAACAACTCGATTAACTCGGCCATTACTGTAAAGCTGCATTCAGAAAAGTACAGATTTTAAGCAAGTAACCGCAATCTAAATGTAGCATAGACGTGACTAACAGAAATTATTTTTTGCCGTGAACTTCGGATCAAATATTTTACTGATTTTTTATTTTATTTATATTTTATTTTTTATTTTTTTTCGAAAAGAAAATTAAGGACGTACACAAATATCAGTCGAATCATTACAATATTTATATTCTTTACTTTTGAAACATCTCTGTCGTCTATTTGAAACCAGCTATCGAAGGCAACAGACCTTACTCCTCTGTATAATGTTTTACAAGTGGTACTTCGGCTAGGCTTATATATATATATATATATCACTATCTTGGTATTATGCATTGACATTTTCCTGATTAAGGCAAAATTTATAAGCAATTATTAATTAATTATGTATTGGGAAAGTATCAATCTATTTTATTTCATTCATTTATTAAAAAAAGGTAAAATACTTTAATTGAAAATGCCTCCATGTACTGCTATTGGAACATTATTTTCCATTTGCATACATAAATTTATGAACAGATTTTATTACGTAGTCCTCCACATACACTTTAGGATTGAGCCAAGTGTTAAAAACAAAACGTAATAAAAAGGAAAATTGTAATTTGAGAAAATATTTCAAAAAGGACAAGTAAAAGGCAATTAACGATGCAACAAAAAGCGTTAATTTTAGAATGAGAAAAAAAAAAATGTTTTAATACGTGAGATAGCTTAATAATTGAATGTTGACGAAATATTGGTGAGAGGGTTTTTAGCAAGATATAAAATTTGTTGGCTATTTAATAGGGAAATTTGCATTTAGCCGCCATCTTGATCATCCAAGCGACAATACCACAAGTTTATAAGCAAACGTTGAAAAATTGGTTTGTACATGTTCAAATCTTACAGTCATTTTCAAAAGTTTAATAGCAGTAACCGATTATCAGTATTTTAACACATTGCACCATTTGCGCAAAATATTGCGTCATCTCATGTGCTGATTACATTAGACGCCTTCTACTGCTATAAATAAAAGTGCTCGGCACGTTTATCGCCAGTTGTTTATTGAATTTTGTCGTAGACAGTGCTGTTGTATAATTATTGTAATGGGTAAAATACCTTCACTTACTGTTACAAAAAAGTCAGAAATATTGACCCGGAATAAAATTGAGTTTTTTAACGTCAAATAAATTTGAGGGTAAAAGCGATTAAGACAGCAGTGCTTTAAGGTATTAGTAAATTTAAAATTTCGTAAAAAATTTGTGGAGAGAAACTGTCGCCCTAGGAAAACGAGTGCACGTGGTGATCATGTGATAAGAAGGGTGGTCGTACGAGATCCAAGAATCTCCTGCAATACGATTAGATATTATCTGGCTTCAAAAGGCACCACCATCAGTTTCAGTACTATTTCAAGATGTTTGGCATTGGCAAAATATTTTATTTTATCATCCCATAAACTTACAAGGAAACCTCGACTTACTCCAAGTATGAAAAAAAAAAAAAAAAAAAAAAAAACTTTTAAGGTCCACAAATTTCCCCCCAAATTTAAAATTTACTAATAGCTTGATGCACAGTTGTCTTGCTCACATTTACCCTCGAACTTATTTGACGTTTAGAAAATCCAATTTTACGCAGGGTCAATATTTCTGACTTTTTTTGTAACAGTTAGTGAAGGCATTTTACCCATTACAATAATTATACAATAGCACTGTCTACGACAAAATTAAATCAAAAACTGGCGATAAACGTTCCGGGCACCTTTATTTACAGCAGTAGAATGCATGTAATGTAATCAGCACATGAGATGACGCAATAATCTGCTTAAATGGTGCACAATGTTAAAATACTGATAATCGGGTATTGGTCTTAAACTTTTGCAAATGACTGTAGAAAAAAATTAAAAAAAAAGTTTAGAACAAAATAATTTCTTCAAACACAGTGCGGGAACAATTAAAAAAAGTAGGTTAAGGTAAAAATGTGCTTTACGGTCGATTTCTTGTCGATTTTTTGGGGAGTTTTTCCGAACACGCCGAGTCTGCGCGGTGTCGCGGTTTTCTCTCCCGTCCTTTCCAAAATGGCGGACTGGAAGCACGGTTTCCCAGTTTTTATAACCGTCCTATCCAAGAAGGCCGATTTACGTAATTTAAAGCGATTATGTAAACATAAAGCGTCAGAAATATCTTACAAATACTTGAGTAAAGAAAAATACAAATTTTTCCGGACTGGAAGCACGGTTTTCATACCCATCCTTTCGAAAAGGCCCGATTTGCGTGCTTTAAAGCAATTATGTAAACATAAAGCGTCAGAAATATCTTACAAATACTTGAGTAAAGAAAAATACAAATTTTTCACAATTGTTATCAACTAAAACTAAGAAATATTACAAAACAAAAACAGCACAAATAACTTAATATACATAAATAAGCATTTAAATAAAAAAGAAAGTTTTTTTACTTACCCGTTTCATAATTTCCGTAAAATGTAGCACTTTCGTCGAAAAACAGAAATATCCCCTCTGAATATTACGATATAATCATGTACACCAACTACATAAACATCACTCTAAATACTAATCCAAAGCTTTTTTTCAGCATAAACATTCAATTGTACAAAACCAATAAATGACAATTTTACATAAGAAAAGCGACAACTGCGACACCAACCACATAACACACCACTTCAAACACTACTCAAAAGCTTTTTTTTTAAGATACTCAATCTAAATATTCAATTTTACAAAACCAACAAATTACAATTTTACATAAGAAAAGCGACACACTGAAACAACATTACTCTTGGAAAAATGAAGAAAATAATCTCTGGAGATTTCGATTTTATCATGTACACCAACCACATCAACACAATTTCAAACCGTACTCAAACGTATTTCTTATGATATTCAACATAAATAATCAATTTAAAATAAATCACAATTTTTCAGAAGAAAAACAACAAACACAAACTCAATTACGAACGTGTGCCTGCTTGACACATGCAATGAAACGGCCTACCGTTGCCAAAATTCAAAAAACAAAAGAAACAAATCGAAAAACCAGACTCTTTCTGAAAGAACCAAAAAAATAAATAAATAAATAAATAACTCAGACTTATCTTTAGTCTGAGGGGGATAAACTTTCTTTAATGCCTCCAAAAATAAATTATAAACATCATCCTTCAGAGAGTGGGCGTGACTCCTCCTCTACATGTACTCGAACAAATAGCTATCAAATTCTCCATCTAGGTGGTTGGTGTTTTTTCGCAGTTGTCGTTTAATGCCGTACCATGTCCCCTGTATACTGTTCGTGTGAGCGCCCGTCTCGGGATTCTTAAAGTGCAGGCTGTGATTCACAGTGAGATGTTGGAAGCCTAACTTTTCCAACTCTCCATATGCTTTCCATCAATCAGATATAATAGTGGATCCCGAGCGGACAAACTCAATAATTGCACTTTCTAAGCTTTTTTTGGACCTATCTGCAACCTGTTTAAAAAAAACATTTATTCGTTCCCCTTTCAACCCCACCTATCACCCACTGCCCCTCCACATACTTCCCTCTTCCATACTTCCTTTTGCCAAACTTACTCTCATCCACTTCCACTATAACTCCTTCACCGCCAATCGCAACACTTTCTTCCATCACAGTCACCCAACAAACCTCACGACAAAACATATACCAATCAACCACTGCATGATCAAACACTCCTATCTCTTGCATAACCGACTCATTCGCCACTTTCAAGAACCAGTACCTTGTAATCAACATAATCTTACATAAACTCAAATGGCTGTGGCTGAACCACGAACCTTTCCTGACACTCCTCTTCACATCATGCGCATTCACTTTCCCTTGCTTTCTACATCGCCACTCATACCCATCCGTTAACTCCTTTCGCTCACTCAATCGCATTTTCTGACCACACGTGGGGCAAAGATAAAAGCTAGCAAGCAACCCACCTTTCATAAACCATTCAAGTATTTCTTTCTTACCTTGCATTTCCAACAGAAAATAAAACTTCGTTGTGCATTCATTCGTCTCTTTCAACACAGCAGATAGATCCATAGTAAGCAGAAAATATCCAAGACAAACGGGAACCACAAACAAATACAGAAGTTTCACCCTTCACGGCACAAAACTTTCCAAGAAAAAGGCACCAAAAAAAATATCCCAACAGCAAAGCGATTAAAACAACCAGTTAACATCAAAGAAACCGCTGCAAAACCATCAAGTTGGTTGGTTGTGTTTAACGTCGCACTAGTGCTGGGTAGATGGGCAATTGGCGACGGTGTGGGACACAGCATCACAATTTTGATCCTTCATGGAAGGGATGGCTCTCCCGCTTAAAAAAAAAAAAAAAAAAAAAAAAAAAAAAAAAAAAACATCAGAGAATACAACAGTAACCTTAAATATAACCCAGATAAGCAGAGTGGATTTAACGTCACACTACTACTGCGTTATGGGCGATAATCTCGGAGATACGCAAGTAATGTTGCATTTAACATCGCACTAGCACTACGCTTCGGCGAAATTTCGTTTCGCATCGATCAGTAAAATTAAAAAAATCCCTTTATTTTGCTTCGTTACTCATGTCATAAAGCTTTTTCGCCGGAGGGCCCTCCGCGTCCTCGGTGCCTCCCGCTTGTCGTGGACAACGAAGCAAAATAAAGGGATTTTTTTAATTTTACTGATTGCTGGGAAACGAAATTTCCGGCTTAATTAAATAAATCTCTTTATTTTGCTTTGTTACTCATGTCATAAAGCTTATTCGCCGGAGGGCCCTCCGCGTCCTCGGTGCCTCCCGCTTGCAGTGGACTGAACGAAGCATTCGTTTTGCAGGAACAGTAATATGCACGTCTGTACGCTCCGCGTACATGAACCCCCCAAACCCCAAAAAAATCACTGCCTTGAAAGCACATTTTCTCCAAATGATGTCCTCCGGACGAAATGTCGTTTTGCAGCGACCAGTAATATGCACGTCTGTACGCTCTGAACCCCCCTCCCCCCACAAAAATCACTGCCTCCCCCTCCCCCCCCACAAAAAAATCACTGCCCCCCACCAAAAAAAAATCACTGCCCCCCCACAAAAAAATCACGCAGCGACCAGTAATATGCACGTCTGTACGCTCTGAACCCCCCTCCCCCCACAAAAATCACTGCCTCCCCTTCCCCCCCACAAAAAAAATCACTGCCCCCCACCAAAAAAAATCACTGCACCCTCCCCCCACAAAAAAAATCACTGCCTTCCCCCCCCAAAAAAAAAAAAAATCACTGCCTTAAAAGCACATTTTATCCAAATGATGTCCTCCGGACGAAATGTCGTTTTGCAGCGACCAGTAATATGCACGTATGTACGCTCCGCGTACATGAAAACCAAAAACAAAACATCACTCTATACCTCACCCGCATTCTGCACGAATCACTTAAACATACGAAATTTCGTTTCGCATCGTTCAGTAAAGCGTACATAAAAACCAAAGAAATATCACTAAATACGTCTCACACAAACTCCGTGAATCTTTAAAACATAGGAAATTTCGTTTCGCATCGATCAGTAACCCGTATATAAAAAAAAAAAAAAAAAAAAAAAAAAAAAATATTACTAAATACGTCTCACACAAACTCCATGAATCTTTAAAACGTAGGAAATTTCGTTTCGCATCGATCAGTAACCCGTATATAAAAACCAAAAAAGAAATATATTACTAAATACGTCTCACACAAACTCCATGAGTCTTTAAAATGTACGAAATTCGTTTGGCAACAATAACGTACGCGAAAATCATAGTTTCAAAACATCATGGGGAGGTTACCACATTTCAAACATCGATCGTTCAGCGGCGCATAAACACCGTGGTTACTAAGGTTGGCATCTTTATCCGCGAGTCGCCAAGAAGGACCGTAAAGCACATTCCAACCTAGGTTAAAAACGTGAAGGTCTGCTAAAAGCCATAACTAAGGGGGAAAAAAATCAGTTAATTATTGGACTGAACTGATTTTCTCCCATGAGTCAAGTTTAATTTATTTCGCACTGATGGAAAATCTAGTAGAATGGCAAAAATGTCACCGACTTAATGAAAATTGCATTGTTAAAATAGTGACACATTCTTCGTACATTATGGTACGGAGGTGCACAACTTTTCGAGCACTCGGGCAAAATTTGTAGCTTTATTAACATTGAATATATATTAATTTGTCAAAACAATTACTAGTCCCTCACAGAAAAAAAAAAAAAAAAAAAAAATATGTATATATATATATATACTCCTTTTCATATTTATAAGGACACTTTATAGTATCAAATAACTAATGTAAAAATAATTGTGAACAAGATTATACTAAGTAAAATTAATATATCTAGTATTCTAAAAACCAAAACTGCCATAGATTTTTTAATATGAAACAAAATTATTAAAAAATTATGCAAAATATTTTTTTCTCCTCGTTTTTAGATGTTCCTAATTATAGGGACAATCAAGATTTTTTTCGTTTTATTTAACTTAGTAGCGGATAAATTACAGTTGACATGCGAATTTGTTAACTACTGGGCTAGATTATTTCATATATAAGCCTTCAATTTTTCTTCGATGGACATTATTGATAATTCCTCGAAAAAAAAATAACGTTCATGTAGTGAAGTATGATAAATGTGTTTTTTAAGTGGAAGGATAATTTCAATCCGCCGAATTTCTAATGAAATTCGAAGATCTAAAATTGATGAAGGAAATGTGATCGAACTTTGAACTGCTGGTTCGATAGGAGAGAGATCTGATGCAAAATCAGAGTTGTTTTACAGAGATCGAGGATTCATAATTCCTCTTACTGTTCTACTCATAATGACTACTGCTGAATTTACTCGTAATTTTTAACGAAAGGTTGGATTCCACATTTATGCATGTTTAAAATAAGTAATAATATGTTAAAATGAATAAAAAACCTGTAATTATCAATAAGCATTTAATGGGAGAAAGAACGTCTGTGTTAAAGTAGAATAAAGACAATATTAAATGGTAAAATGTTGTATTTTCGGATGAAAAACATTTTATTCTTGATTAACCAAGTGGTTTTAACAGTTACTGGCATGATCTGAAGATAGCGAAAGACAGAGCAGATTTTTTAAAGGCAGATATGAATCGGGCATTTTAAAGGTGTATCTATGGTGCTCTGGGGAGCTGTTTCTACTAAAGGCGGAATGAATTTAGTAACATTTTCTATTATTATGAACATCAAGAGAATATCCGCAAATTTTAAACTTGGAATTCCTAGATTTTTGTTAGATTTTGGGGGGTGATAATATTTTTTTCAACAACACTTACATTTTTGCTCTACTTCTAGAGCAATAGGAAATAGTTTGAAGAAAGAAACTTCTGTATTATTACTTTTCCCGTGGCCTAAAAGTTGAAAAAAACCTTAACTTATCATATTAGAAAAGTGCATGCAAGTGGAAAGCAATTTTAAATAGTTTAAATATATTCAGAATATCATCTATGCTGTATGAAATGGTATTGAAACTGAATATTAAAAAAAATGTATATATATATATATATATATACCAGAGAGAATGTCTGACTGTATCACCCTAAAATATTAATTTAAAGAATAACTGAAAAAAATTACTAAAATTCGAGCTGTCCTTATAATTGTGAAACCTGAAAAATCATCTTTTTGACCGTATTAAAGTTTTTTAAATAGAAAAACAATAAAACTTTTTAAATATAGTCTATTAATGAAATTCAAATTAAAAAAAATATATTTGTTTAAATAATAGTGTTCAGTGTTTAGTTAATCTAGAAAAACGGGTGTCCCTATAATTATGAGAAGGAGTGTGTATATATATATTATAGTATATATGTGTGTGTTAACTTATGTTAACTTGTGATAATTTATGATTAATTATTTATAATAATATTACATATATTATATATATATCGTTTCATTAAAAAAAAAAAAGAAAAAAAATAACCTAGAAGGATTACAAGGGTTTACAGTAAGATAATTTTAATTACACATTTACACATGATTTCAAATATAAATTTTGAAAAATATATGTTTTTACTTTCACTTACCCATAGGATCGAGAAGGTATTGCTTAAGGATAAAAATTTTGAACGTGAGTTTTTGTTATATTTATATGTTCTCACGTCCCTTGAACACGAAAATCATGTTTTTAGCGAATCGTCTGTTTATCTATCTGTCTGTGTGTCTGTATGTGTGTCTGCCTGGTGGTTATCAGCATATCTGAAGAACAAATATTAGCAGGAATTTCAAACTCGGTATGCTAAATGTGTATCATGTAAAAATGCTACACTAAGCATTTCGTTGAGATGAAGCAAATGGTTCGTGTACAGGGACACTCAAAAGTATTCAAATACATTACGTCTATAGGGAAAATTGCAGTAAGTAGAGTTTAACGCATATAGACGGCACTAAACAAATTGAAACGAATATTTATATCTTGTAATAGAGATAGTCAACTGAAAAAAAAAAAATATATATATATATGTTTCTGTTGGAGCCTCGCCTGCCCCCTGGGGGGGGAAGTCCCCCCTCGAGGGGAGTAAATTTTCATAATGGGTATCTTTCAAAAGAGCTCGCCGATACCTTTAAAACGAATGGTTGAACCATCGATCTGCGATAATTTAAAATAATGTTATTGAATTTTTTCCTTAAAGAAAAAATGCAATATTGAAAATAAATTCGACTTTTTATACTGGATATTTAGTGTTATACTACTTCTCTAATATGGAAATGGTCTGCATTATCATGGAATATAATTTTTTTAAATAATAATTTTAATAAATTATTTTTACTGATTGAATTTGTATAGGCATATATATATGAAAGTTGTGTGGTGGCCACAACACACTAGTTATTTGTTGTTAGTGGATGTGTTTTACTAATATTATTTTACCTTTTCGATGAAATTTGTTCGGGGATTCAAATAAATTCCTCATAGCGATATGGTAAATAACGTATGTTTTAAGCTAAATATTCATCGCCTGTTTTTTGTATATTTACACGTTTTGAAGCTTCCTGATTACCTTAGTCAAGTTTTTTTAACGTTTGATCTTTGTCTGTGTCTCTTAAATTCTACATAAATGTAAATGCATTAATGAAATGGAGGGTTGAGGGGGGTGGTTGCACACTCACACAGAACTAATCATTATATAAAACTCTTCCGAAGCCTAATTTAATTGTTTAACATAGGTTTACATAACAGTACTCGTTATCTTACCTCTTAATCTCCAACTGTATTTATAGTATTAAATTTCAGGGTAAGAAGAAGTCGTGTGAGTGACACACGAGATTATTTTAATTATAAATTTGACTGTGAAAAGTCTGTCGTAAGTTTAGCAAAAAATATTTATATCGTTTAAACTTCAAATATTCGTATAATTATCTATTAAAAAACCACAGATTTTTATTGAAATTCTTGCTAATTGAGAAAAAGAAAAATGTGATTAAACAGTTAAATTTGTAATCACTTCGATTAGATACAATGCAATGATTTATGGAACAATAATTTTAATTTTATATGAAAAAAAATGGCATCAATTCAACTAAGGAAATACAATATTCTTCTTCAGGAGAGGTAAAAAAATGGAATCTTCCATTCCGATATAAGAAAATATATATATATATTATCGTTTTGAATGTAGTACGTGGTTGATATATTTAAAAAACCTTTTGCTACATTTTCATAAGTTGTAAAGTAGAAGGGAATTAATGACAATAGTATTTAGTTTAATTAGGAAATTATTCTCACTTTTTTAAAGTGAATTTAGTAAAAGAAAAAAAAAATAATCTGGTGTGTCACTCACATGACTTTCTCTTACCCTGAAATTTATTACTAAAAATACAGGTTGCAGATTAAAAGGTAAGATAACGAGTACTGTTATGTAAACCTGTGTTCAACAATTCATATTAGGCTTCTGAAGAGTTTTATATGATAATTAGTTCTGTGTGAGGGGTCTACCGCCCCCCTCAACCCCCCCCCTCCCCCGTTTCATTAATGCACCTACATTTATATAGAATTTAATTCGGTTATTAAAAAATAATTCTGTTTTTTAAAAAATAATTTATTAAAATTATTATTTAAAAAAAATATCTTTTATTGTAATGCAGACGATTTCCATATTAGAGAAGTAGTATAACACCAAATATCTAAAAAAAGTCCTTTATTGTCAATATTTAAAAAAAAAAAAAAAAAAAAAAAAAAAAAAAAAATCAATAACTTTGTTTTAAATTATCGCAGATCGATGGTTCAACCATTCGTTTTAAAGGTATTGTCGAGCTCTTTTGAAAACTACCCATCATGGAAATTTACTCCTCTCGAGGAAGGACTTCCCCCCCCAGGGGGCAGGCGAGGCTCTTACATACACAATTTTTTCCCCAGTTAACTATCTCTATTACAAAATATATATATTCGTTTCATTTGGTTTAGTGCTGTCTATAGACGTTAAACTCTACTTACCTGCAATTTCCTCCATAGACGTAATGTATTAGAATTCTCTTGATTGTCCCTGTACACAAACCATTCGCTTGATCTTAACGAAAAGCTTACTGTAGCATCCCTATATGATACACATTTAGAATACCAAGTTTGAACTTTCTGCCTTAATTTATTTTTGAGATATGCTGATAACAGACAGACACACACACAGACACACAGACATAGACACAGACCATTTGCTAAAGAGATGACTTTCGTATTCAGGGGACCTCATAACATGTAAATATAAGAAAAACTCGCATTCGAAAATTTGACCCAATGCTTTCTCTACCTTATAGATAAGAGAAAGTAAAAAAAATCGGTAAATAACTTTTTGTACAATAAAAGTTCACTAGCGAACGCGAAAATGTCTTATCATAGTTGCTATTAAAAAAAAAAATCCGTTACACATTTTTTTAAAGTTAATTACATAAAAATTATAACTTTTTAAAAATAGGGCATCTTTAAGTTTATATTTTAAACATTTAAACTTATTTCTACAAAATAAAATTATTAAGATATATATAGTTAACTCTAATAATCTGGTGTGTCACTCACACGACTTTCTCTTACCCTGAAATTTAATACTATAAATACAGTTTGCAGATTAAGAGGTAAGATAACGAGAACTGTCATGTAAACCTATGCTAAACAATTCAAATTAGGCTTCAGAAGAGTTTTAAAGATAATTAGTTCTGTGTGAGGGGGACTACCGCCCCCTCAACCCCCCGTTTTATTAATGCACCTACATTTATATAGAATTTAATTAGGTTATTAAAAAATAATTCTGTTTTTAAAAAAAATATTTATTAAAATTATTATTTAAAAAAATTATTTTTTATGATAATGCAGACGATTTCCATATTAGAGAGGCAGTGTAACACTAAATATCCAAAAAAAATCCATTTTACTCTCAATATATGTATAAAAAAAAAAAAAAAAAATACGATTTTTTTTTCTAAGTTTTTTTTTTCGTTAAAATAAAAAAAAATCTATAACTTTGTTTTAAATTATCACAGATTTATAGTTGAACCATTCGTTTTAAAGGTATTCGCAAGCTCTTTTGATTGATACCCATCATGAAAATTTACTCCCCTCGAGGGGGGACTTCCCCCCCCCAGGTGGGGAGGTGAGGCTGCTACATACACAAAAATATTTTCCCAGTTAACTATCTCTATTACAAAAAATATATGTTCGTTTCATTTGGTTTAGTGCAGTCTATAGACGTTAAACTCTACTTACCTGCAATTTCCCCCATAGACGTAATATATTAGAATCTCTTGATTGTCCCTGTACACGAACCATTTGCTTGATCTTAACGAAAAGCTTACTGTAGCATCCCTATATGATACACATTTAGAATACCAAGTTTGAACTTTCTACCATAATTTGTTTTTGAGATATGCTGATAACAGACAGACACACACACAGACACACAGACACACGCACAGACACACAGACACACAGACTCACAGACACACAGAGACACAGACCATTTGCTAAAAACATGATTTTCGTATTCAGGGGACCTCAAAACGTGTAAATATAACAAAATCTCGCTTTCGAAAATTTGACCCAAAAAAAAATACTTTCTCTATCTTATGGGTAAGAGAAAGTAAAAATATATCGGTTTCCTACTAAAATGCAATTACAAATATGAGATTCTCATTGAAGTTACTATTACCTCGCAGTAAAGAAAGAGCAACTAATTATAACTAATTTTACCAAAATATACGTAGATTGTGAAATTGCACCGAAAATCGTATTTATTATTATTATTATTATTATTATTATTATTATTATTATCATTTTCTACAACTTTGCTAAATTACTTTTTTTCCTCCTTCGTTCAATCAAGAACTACACTTATATACTAATCGATAAAATTTGGTTTTAAATTTCAGATAAAATTATCATGAGTTATTCCCCTAACAACACGCATATTTACAATACAGCATAAAGATGTACATAGGGTGTCCATAGACGTCCTTTTCATTCATAGGACATCCTGTGGATGGTATTTGGAGAAGATATACTGTTTAAGTGTGACCACTCACAAGTTTTTTTTTAGTCTCGTGAAACCAGGTCCAATCAGCTGATATTTTCAAAATTAAATATATATACAGTCGGTAACAAAAGTGTCCGAACACTAGCAAAAATTCTTATGTAAAAAAAGTACACTTAATACTGTTTTGTTAAATAAATCCTTATCAAATCCTGTTTTTAGACTGACTAAGAACAGGATTCGACAAGGATTTATTTAGCGAAACCGTATTAAGCATGCTTTTTTTATATAGGAATTTTTGCTAGTGTTCTGACACTTTTGTTACCGACTGTACTATACACGCAATTTAGTTTAATGTTGCTCTTTTATATGCTTAAATCTTTTAGTAAAATAATTTATTTATTACATAAAAAAATTAATTAGATAAAGTAAGTTTTATTTAATATTCGAAATGTATGTAAACCTTTAAATTTACATATCAAATTCTTTTAAATAAATACACGACAATAGTTTTAAATGTATTAGATCTAGTTACTCATTTATATATTAATTTACACATTTTAATTTAAACTATGATAATTCATATAGGTTTCCCTTATTGTAGATTTTCTCGGAAAACTGTCTCAAGCGTAAAAAAAAATATTTGTTAAATTTTCTGTAATTAATAATGAAAACATATCAAATTCTTATTAAACCTACTGCTAGAACACTACCTTAATGAAAAGAAAATTTAGCCATATTATTATACTTCAAATATTTTCGACTGAAAACATGACAATGATTTATAATGCTATAAATTTAATTTTATATTGAAAAAGAAAATGTTGGCATCTTTTCAATTATTGAAATCTAATACTTCGCTTCGGAAATGATTAAAAAATGGAACCTTCGCTTTATAGATAAGAAAAAAGATCGAGATTATTGTGTTAAACATAGTGTATAACATATATTGATAATCAATAGATTTATTTGGTATCTTAACATCATTCGTAAAAGAAAGAGATTGATTTTAAACAAAATTTATGGCAATCAAGAAGTTATTTATATTGTTATAACTATTTTGTGATAACATTTTTTTAAATTAAAAATAAATAAATAAAATGCATTATTATTGTTTTCAAAATTGTAAAAAAATACAATTTCTGGATTTATATATATACATAATCCATTAAACTAATGGGAAAACATTTTTTTTTTTTAAATATATGAAAATGGTATTGAATATTATGTTCAAATTTAAATAAGACTGACGTATAGAGAATTATAAAAAAAAACATTACGCCCATCTTTTCCTAAAACTTACTACAGTAGAGCGCCGATTATCCGAACTCCAATTAACCGATCTTCCAATTATCCGAACAGTACATTTCACTATTTTTTTTTTCTTCATCCGAACTTCCAATTATCCGAACATCATATTTCTTACCCCCCAAAAAATTCCTAACCGAACTTCCAATTATCCAAACACCCTATTTTTCTCAACCCCCCTCCCCCCTCTTCAGATTTAGGTGAAAGATTAAGGCTTGGTGAAAGGGGGTATAATCAAGATCAAAGCACAAAATTCCTGTTCCTATCACCTCCCCTTCGCATTGCTTCCTTCTTTTGTCACCTTCGCATTGACCCTTTCATAATTCTTTTTACCCTATAATAGCCCCGCATAGCCGTATGCCTTAAAATCGTACGGCGTAGGGGATTATAGTGTTGGATGGTATTAAGCAATTGAGAGTTGTGACCAGTCGAAGGAAACGTCTATGTTATCAGTCGTTTACTCGAGAATTTTCAGTACTCGTTAATCAAACTACTGAGGTATGTTGCTTCCGGAAATGTAACAATGCAAAAGAAGGACCACGCAATCCATTCCAGTCCAGCTTATTAAAAGACAGGTTTCTTAGAAGAATTGACTAACTGCACTTGGGATCTGATACAGTTTGATTCATTTCATTTAGAACTAAGATGAAAATAAGATGTCTGGCAAGCGTAAAAGAATTGTTTTTTCATTGGGAGAAAAAGTAAAGATATTGGAAAGGCTCAAAAATGGCGAAGCAGGTACAGAATTAGCAGTGGTGTATGGTGTAGGAAAGTCTACGATATCAAAAATTAAAAAGAATCAAGATTCCATAATACATTTTATAACGGCACTTGAAAGTGAGGAAGGAAGCTCAAAACGAAAATCTATCAAAAGATCTTAAGATGATGAAGTTGATAAAACTCTGTACATGTGGTTTTCTATTGTCACAATATCCCTTACATTATTTGTCCAATTATCCGAACTTTTGCTTATCCGAACTAGGGTCTGTTCCGACGTGTTCGGATAATCGGCGCTCTACTGTACTTCCTCATAGAATAGTATTTTGTGATCATCGGAAAACGTTCTGCATAAGAGTGCAGCTTAATGTTTCACATGTACAAAAGTTTAGTTATAGCTTATAACAATAAAGATGTTAAATATGCAGATTGGTACAATTTTAATCAAATGTTCTCAGATGTAGTCATATGATAAATTAAATAAGGTGAGTAACAGCAACGCCATCTCTCGCCCGATATGCACCTTAATTAAGCTAGACTTCGTTTCGCAAATGGTTGTATCATGTATCAAGTTTAGTGCATTTCTATGAAATAGATGTTGAAATTTAGTCTTCCGATTCATGGCGTTTATTGCAACGCAACTGGGCCATATGTCAGCCAATATGTAGCCAAATTTAATCAGCACCTTGTTTCACAGTCGACCGGTCATATACCAAGTTTTTAAAAAATATATTTAATAGAAGATATAGCCTTCCCATTCACTTGAAAAATTTCAGCATAACAATGCCACGTATCAGCCGATATGAATCCAAATTGAATAAGCGTAATGTTTTATAATAGTCCTCTCATATAACAAATTTAGTTTAACTGTATGCAGTAGAAACTGAGATATAGCCTCCCCTTAAATAGGAGAAACCGCAATACAGCAGCGCCACCTGTTGAGTGATTTTAACCGAAATATTATAAGCATTAATTTATGTCAAGGTAATATTACATATAAATACATATGAAATTCTGGGCAAATGCTTCTGAGCTACTAAATAGTTACAAGATAAAAATAATTTTTCATATACCATGTTTTTAAATTTTCTGTTGAATCACATAAACGCAACCGAAGGCAGTAGCAACCTAGAGAAATTGGCTAAAGATACTTAAAAATTCATTGCTATCGTGTTTTGAGCTATTATAAAAGTTTCAAATGGTTAGATAGTCGGGAACTTAGTTAAAAATCGATTGCAAGCTTTGTACTGGTAACGTTGCCGAATGCAGCAGAGTCGTTAAAGGTTGGTTAAAAATATAAAGCATTTGGTTAACGATATTTTAAAAATGCATTTTTACCCTGCTCTGAACTATTCTGAAATTTCAAATGTCTAGCTAGTCGGGAAGTTAGTTAAATAAATTTTCTGTTGAATCATATAAACGCTGCTGAAGGCACTAGGGACCTGGAACATTTAGCTAAAAGTATTTAAAAAATATATATATTGTCACTGTTTCTGAGCTATCCTGAAAGTTTTAAATGTCTAGCTAGTCGGGAAGTTAGGGAAAAATTGATTACAAGCTTTGTACTGGTAACGCTGCCACAGGCAGCAGGAACCCGAAGCAGTTGGTTAAAAGTATAAAAAAAAATGCATTTTCACCGTGTTCTGCTCTATTCTGAAATTTCAAATGTCTAGCTAGTCGGGAAGTTAGTTAAATAAATTTTCTGTCTAATTATATAAACGCTGCCGAAGGCAGTAGGGACCAGACACAGTTGACTAAAAGTATTAAAATAATGTATTGTCACCGTGTTTTGAGCTGTCCTGGAAGTTTCAAATGTTTAGATAGTCGGGAAGTTAGTTAAAAATCGATTGCAGGATTTGTACTGGACAAACAAACAAACAAGAATCGAAGTTAATAAAAACATGGTAAAATTGTAAAATAACTTTTCTCAAACCCACAGATATTTTTCTAAAATTGTTCAAATCCTGTTCAAGAGAATCCAAATGTGATAATTCGTCGAAAACTGGAAGTCGAAAATTTTTAAGAATCGAATACTTTCTTATATTGAATATAGAATTAATTAAAAAGGAAGAACAAGGAAATAATTGCATTGAAATTTTCATTCACTAAAATGATGACAATGATTTATATTGCATTAATTCCAATTTTTATGATGAATAATGGGATATAATTAAGTGAATTATGTGAAGTGTATGTATATGTGATGGAGAATATATTTTACTTTAACATATGGAACAGTTATATAAATTTCTCTTATTAAAAGCATCTTTTTTTTTTTTTTTTTTTCAAAATTCTAGCATACATAAAATAATTTTTAAGTTTGCGATAATAACTTTATTAGATTCTCATTTAATTACTATCTCAAAGAAAAAAAAAATAGTCAGATAATTACTTTTAAAATCCCGTCAACTGAAATTCATGACAATGATTTACAGTGCAATGATTTTAATTTCATGTTTGAAAAGAAACTTTTGGCATAATTTGAACTATTGAAATGTAATATTTCTCTTTTTAAATAGTTAAAAATTGTAACATTCTGTGAGGAGGTAACAAAAAATTTAGATTATGGTTTAGAACATCGTCTATAAATTGATAATCGATAAAAAACTTCAGCTGTCTTAAATTGGTTTGTGAAAGAAAGAAATTAATTTTTAACAAAATATCTGTCGATCAAGAAGTTTTAGTTTTTTGTATGTATATTTATTATTATTATTTTTTTAACATACATTGATAGAAATAAGTCATTTGTGATATTGATAATAAGGAAATTGTTGATTTAATACAGAAATTGTTTTATAAAAGATAAAATTTTAATTTACCTTTCTTATTCTTCTGAAGTGTTAAGCAAAGTTTCTCAATTTTTAAAAGTAATTTTAATTCTACTTAGAAATATTGACATTTATAAATTTTAAATATACAAGGTTTTTTTAATAAATTAAAAACGTAATCAATATCTTTAAACCATGTATTGCTATTTTCATTGTTAATGTAAAATCAAGTTTGAAGAAAATGGTACGTTATAACCAAACATCACAAATTCAATCTCACCAGCAGCATTTGTTTTAGATCGGATTAATAAAGCACGACCATTCCACAGGAAAAAAAAAAAAAAAAGTGCACAAGTGCAAACTTGTACATGTCTAATTTAAAGCACTTTTTTTATTCCTCATTTCATTTTATTGAAAAATGTAATTTACCACCTAAAATGAAGTCGTTAAGAAAATTATTTTTTGTCTTTTGATAGATAATTTGTATGATCAAAATATATATATATATATATATATATATATATATAATAATAATAATAATAATAATAATAATAATAATAATTCAAATTAAATGGAAGATACAAAAACTTATTTTATTTTAGTTAATTTTTATTTTTATAATATTTTATAGAATTTAGAAATATAAATAATTTTCTTCGCAATAAACAAAAATAATTAAGAAATATGCAAAGGTATCAATTCCTTAAAAAAATATTTTTAATAAAAATCATGATTTTTTTATTACTATTTGAATAATAAATATTTAGCAAAAATATACTCCATTCTTAACTATAATGAAGAAAAAAAAATAATAATGAAATATTAGTGAAATTTTATAAATAAATTAAATAAATACAACTTTGAAAAAAAAGTGAAAACCAAAACACTTTGAGCTTTTTTTTTTTTTTCTTTAATTATGATGATCTAATTTAATATTATATACATAAACACGTTTAGATTTAATTATATATATATATGTTTCCCATCTATAAGTGCTGGAAACTTACGAACCGACTGAAATATATATATATTATTTTAAATGCTGCTTGAATCGAATTTTGATTAAAGTGTACATAGATGGCGCCAGGTAATTCATGGAATGATCAATTCAGAAAAAAAAAAAAAAAAAAAAAAAAAAAAAAAAAAAGATCTTTTTGGTATTTGTAATATTCTTAAAAAAGCAATTATGTTTAAACTATCTCAAAATATTCCATTAGGTGCTTCGAAAAATTGTTACTACTGTATCTAGGTTTTTGGCTTTTTTTCTTTTAATGTATTTCGTGCCTTTATTTTGTGCATAAATTGCCTTAATATTTTAAATATTACGTTTTAAGAAATACATTTTTAGATTATGTTTCTAGATAAAATATAAATATTTAGATGGCGCCAGGGAAGAAACAGCAGGCGGAAAAGTATGCTTCTTTTTAAAAAGCGACACATTAGACTTTAAAATGAAAAGTTTCTTTTCGTGCAAATTGCTTCCTTTTATATCAATAATGCAAAATTGTGTTCATTGATAGTGATTTAACAAGACTTGTTTACTTCTTTTTATGTCTTTGAGAATATAGAATAAAAAAGGAATTTTTCTGAAATAAAATTTTTTCACAGTTTCAACAATGTTGAGAAGTGCATATTAATTAGTTTTGTTCACCAGCTGACGAAATTGTGTGAATATTTTCACAAATCATTTAAACTGATATATGTTATTCAGGTTTTCTTTTACTGTAGTACGTTTTTATTGGAAATTATATAAATATTAATATTTCATTTTATACAAGATCGTGCAAAATTATTTAGATGAATTACGGTCTATAATAGCATTTGATTAAATATTATATATATCATTCATACGCTACACTGCTAAAATTTTCTGTAAATTTAATGTAAATATTTATCCAGAGTCTCTGTAAATTTACAGTAATTCTTAGTTAAATGTGAATAATCGATATTCTTAATCTTTATTCTGTATTTTTACCTCATTTTATTATTTAAACTTTTAATTAAAATTAAAAATGACTGTTTCTACTTTAGAAAAAGCTTTCCAAGTCCGAAATATATTCTCATCAATAATTAATTAAATTAATATTAGTTACTAAAATGAATGTATAAAATAAGTTTTTTAACATCTTCGTTTATTTTTGTCTGTAATTTTAAGTAAGACTTAAGATAATAGATTACACGGAGTTTTCTGTTGAAATTTTTAACAGTGTACATAAAAATAATGGAATAAGACTTCAGCAGTAGATGAAATGCTCTGTTCGTTAATTTATTAGATGGGTAATTTTGCGCGTGATATCAGGCAGCGCTCGTCGACCTAGACTTTCCGTGTATGCGTGGTGGGTGAATCTCAGTGAAAATTTCACTCCTTCCTTTTATTTGCTCCTTGATCCAACCATCAAACATACTTTTAAGTTACTATTTCTTTTCATCAACACTCTTGAATTACTATAGGACTTAACTGCCAACCGTGAAATGTAAAATATATAAAAACTGCTCATTGGAAACATGTATTAAATCCCTGATGATGCTTTGATTTTTCAAAGCGAAAAGCTTTGGATAAATTTAAAATGTTTTTAAATAAAGTATACTTTTTAGAAAACGTGTTTTTAAATGGGTTTCTAGTCTTGATCTTAATCTCAGTTGTCTATCAGATTGCCAAGTGAATAACGCCAAGCATTTCCTGAAATATAGCCAAAAGGGGCCTAAGTTACACTAATGTATATATTAATAGGCAAGCATAAAATTTGTAGTCCTTTTTTAACATATTAATTATAGAAGTAGAGGGTTGAAAATGGTATCATTCGAAAGGTATGGTTAGCCGGAAGGTGCGAATACAAATATTATTTTCTTACGATGTCAAGAAGGTATTTAAAAATACATTTGCATTTTATGCATTTTGTCCCATTTTTCCCTTTTATACACGTATTCCTTTACATTAAAAAATACCTAAAAGTAGAAAGTTGTTAAATCTGGCAATTTCATAAAGCTCAAATAAAACCATAGACACAGTAATTTGTATAATGTAGCATCACTATACGCAAGCGAAGTGATGACGTCACTGCCTGTCCATGGAGCCATGAAAAGGATTTTCTATGTTAATCGTCCATTGGATTTTTCGTAAAAAATTATTTAAAAATAACGTAAATTATCTGCCGATTTTAATTCCGATATTTGGGTATAGTTATATATAAGTTACTGTCTGCATGTATTTGATTGAGTTATTTTTTCTGTAAAATTGATAAAATTTTAATTTAAAATCACAAAACTCCAGAAAAAAAAATGGCAAACTTCCAGTTTCGAATGTAAACATAAACATTTCATTTCAAAGGGTGATATTTAAACAATAAATATTCAACTAATATACAAAATAAAAGGAAAATGGATTTGTTACTAACTGCTGCATGTATAAATAGACGATACGGAAAAAATTCCGATTTCCGTTTTTTGCTGAATTTACATGTTTTGAGCTTTCTTTACGTTTCAATTAACTGAAATTGGCTACTTATTTTTTAAAAAAGTGTCTTTATTGCTAGCTTTTGTGGGTAGAAGAAGCAAGTAGAAGATAAATAAAAACTTTTGATTTCCGGTTTTCGATGAATTTACACGTTTTAAAATTTCCTTGCATTTTAATTAAGTGAAATTGACTACTTATTTTTATTTTTTTAAAAGTGGATTTATTATTCTTTCCTCTGCATATATAAGTAGAAAATATATGATTCAGAAAATTTTTAGATTTTCGGTTTTCGATAAAGTTACACGTTTTGAAATTTCCCGAACTCAATTCGACCATTTGTGAAAGAACAAAAAAAAAAAAAAAAAAAAAAAAAAAAATCAGAGTTTGATACTTGGTTGGGACTTGGTTTGACATGGTACCTATTAGCTTCTGGGCTGTATCTCACAACAAGGGGCGTTTTTACGTTGCGATTTTCTCTCATTTCAGGAAAGGCTAACATCTACAGAGAGAAATAGTTATATTAAGTAAAACTCTGCTGATTCAGTTAGAGTGAATATCGGCAAACAATTGCCGCAGCTGTGTTGCAATTGCATTCCGTTTAGGACAAGGCAATAACTTTGCTTTGCCTCGCTTTGCAAAAAAAAAAAAAAAAAAAAAAAAAAAAAAAAGTAGTAGAGTTTCGACCACTGGGCGATACTAGTAATAATAAATACATAAATAATAATAATAATAATAATAATAAAATTAATTTTAAAAAGTCAACATTTGAAAATGCAAATTGCAGTCAAGGAGAATTTTTTTTTCTTATTTTAAGAAGTTTTATTTAACCCCAAAGAGGCCAAACTGGAAACCCTGAGAATGATTTAGAAATAGACGGAATTTCCTTCGTGGAGGTTTACATGGAATCCTGAACCATGCTTATGCTAGTTTTGGATTTATTCATGGGAAACTTCGATTGGATAGGCTGATGTAATAACCAAGCATAGAACTTTGCACATCCCGTCTACGAGCTACACTTAATTATTCGAATTTTTGCAATAATTTCTCCGAAAATCGCGTATATAAGGGCTAGAACACTTCAAAAGATTTCACGGAAGACATTACTTCCAAATGTAGAATGAATGTGCAATCGTTCGGTTTTAACCCCTACGTTACCATAATTAAATCAGTTGTCCAAAACTATGCTTCATGATGATCACAGATGAATGGTTTACAGGACGACATTGGGAGATGCAAGTTGAAATTTCTGAAAGTTAATTTTCATTCGTGTTGTAATGTGTACTTTACTCTACTAAAATCGTAATACATTATGCGGTACGTTTAAATTTTCGGGAATATACAAGGCTATACAAAATACATCTGTTTGCACTTACTTTTTAAAAGTAAAACAAAAAATTTAGTTTTTTCTTTCTTTCTTTTTTTTTTTTTTTTTTTTTTTTTTTTTTTTATTTTAGATTCCTTATTTCATAATTAAAATAAAATACATTTTAGAATGTCGTCATTGAGGTTAAATACAATGAGATTGTAATGATAGGACAGTTAAGTACAGTTAGAAAATTGTTCAAAGTTTTTAGGAGCCAAATGATTTTTTTTCTTTCTTTCTAGTAACTATATATAGATTAAAAACTGAAATTGACATTTGAACAATCATACTCGAATACAGTAATTTATCATTTACTATACATCCTTTCACCTATCTATTAATAATAATAATAGTAGTAATAACAATAACAATAAAGTAAAATAAATATAAATAAATAAATGTACAGCAAAAAATATGTTTTATGAAAAATACTAGTATTCTGAACAAGAGCTCCATTTAAAAGTAAGTATATGATGGAATAAAATAAATAAACAAGTTTTAAATAAGGCCATTAACTTTCAGTATTTTATGTGCTTTACAATAAGTCGATATTTGAATTTAATGATGGGGAAGGAGAAGAACACATTTGTATTTATCGATGATCAAGCTTTAAGATCAGTTACTTTATAATATACTCATTAAATTGGATAATGTAGAACTAGTATACAGAATATGAATGACATGCATATTTATTATGCGCGGTACGTTTCTTTTTCCTGTACAAAATGGAAGAAAATATATTATTAAAAATTATACCGTCTTCCGTTAACAATTGATATACATGTTTCGAAATATTTTTAATAATACTTTTTTTTTTTTTTTTTTTTTAACCATATATTGTTACTATGTTGTTACCGTATATTGTTACCATATACTGTCACCACCATACATTATTTATCATATATGTTGAATTATACATTATAAAGCGTTTTGCTGATTTTTAAACACTTTCAGTTAAATGGCATCGCCACTTTAGAATGTAGAAAAAGAGGGGTAAAAAGGCTAAAAACCCCATAGGAATAGCATGGGAAGAAAATCAGAAAAACTCACAATGTCAAGTGTGTTACAAAAAAAAAAAAAAAAAAAAAAAAAAAATTCACACCGGAAGTAATAAGGGGACAAAGTTGACTAGAAAAATACATTGAACAGCGGGAACCGGGCGGGCTGGGGCATGGGTCCTATCGTCCAGGATTAATACGACTCGCCTAGTATAACTCTTGGCGGTGGTGGGGGTGGGTGGGCGGTAACCACCGCTACTTTAGAATGTAGAAAAAGAGGGGTAAAAAGGCTAAAAACCCCATAGGAATAGCATGGGAAGAAAAGCAAAAAAACTTACAATGTCAAGTGTGTTACAAAAAAAAAAAAAAAAAAAAAAAAAAAAATCACACCGGAAGTAATAAGGGGACAAAGTTGACTAGTAGCTATGCTGAGGGCAATTGGTGATGAATTTGTATTCATTCCTAAGGGTGGTCCAATGGCATGTCATCGCAACTTAATCCTTAGAGGAAGATAGTCCTTCTTCCTACCTCCGTAACCCTAAGAAGTGTTGCATTCAGGAAGTGGAAGGCATTTCATTCACAACTGAATTTACGTTCATGAGCCATCATTATTATACAGGAAAGACTTTGGCAGGTCCTGAATCTTCCAATTACAAACACAGTAATCAATCATCGAGGCTAACGGTATATATATATATATATATACATATATATATTTAAATTGATAGAAATTTGAGCTTAAAAGAATGTAGACAGGGTTCACTTTTTCCTGCATGTTCAATAGCTATATCTCAGCCTCTAAGATACTGAATGGTATAAAATTCCATAAGCAAAATTTTTACCATACAAAGGAAGAAGAAGGAAATAGATGTGTTTGAATCGATTGACATGTATCATTGATATTTCGCACACTTGAGTGTATAATCTTGATAGCGATATATAACATTTATAGAATGGAAATAAAAAAAAGGAAGTGCTATAAAAAAGGCTTAAATATTAAATTTTGCTGATACAATTATGTTGGTTTTGATTGATAAACAGCCTTTCTAAATAGATTACTATGAAAAACTACGCTGATATCAAAGCGTTTTGGATGAAGCAGCAGAACACGCCAGAACAGCAAAATTACTTATCGTGAAAGTTTAAGCCGTTTTTTTATTTTTATGTTATTACTCGAAAAGAAATATTTAAAATGGATATCTAATAAAAACAATACTAAGCTTTAATTATAGAAAAATATTGAAACACATTAAAAATAATACTTTGTTAAAAAAAAAAAAAAAAAAAAAAAAAAAAATGGTAACTGGTTTTTAGATTAATTTTGTCACTTTAACAATTATTTTTTTCAGTTTATTTTGTAACGTTCACTATAAATTTTCGTTTGAAAAATTCTGAAGTAATTTCAAACATGACTGCTAGACATATAAATAATCACGCACACACACACACACACAGACAAATATATATATATATATATATATATATATATATATATATATATATATATATATAACTTTTTTAATTTTGAGGAAAGTTTTATTTTTTTTTTAGAATATATATGTTGACTGGAATAAATTTAAATAATAGTGAATTTAATAGATAAATAACTTTCTAAATTAACACTATAAGTTTCATAAACTCGCAAAATTTGTTTCAAGTCAAAATAAAATCCTGAATCTTCATCAGGTGAAAAAACTGCATAGGAGTTCAGCTCAAATCAGAATGACGTACTTCGCGCATTGAGAAATTAAGACGTTATTTCTGTACTGATAAGTATAAAGGATTTAAGTCCAAAAATGTCGATTTGGAGTTAAGTACATAGTTAGACTAAAAAATTTTTTTTCTCTCGATTGGCATAAAGGATTTAAATCCATGTCATTTTGTCTTTGAGAAAATCCATTAGTATTAAAAAAAGATTGAAGTCAGAAATTTAGCATTAATCTTTGGTATAAAATATTTAATTCAATTTTGCCCCTTTATTAAATGAAGATTGACAATCACTGAATTGTATAAAGCGTATAAACCCACATAATCCCATTTTCCTAATCGATTCTGCTGATTAGTTTTTAGTTAGTTTAACTTTATTTTTCGTCTCCTGAAAAATCAAGAATATGGACTTAAATCCTTTATACTTATCAGTACAGATTTAAAGTATCTTATAGAGCTTCCTCTGAAACATCATATCGTAGATTTTGAAGTAGTGTTGCTATCAACCGATTAAGAAAAATAGAAAATTATTAATGGACGAACAAACATATTTTAATATCCATGTACAGATATTTGTAGAAAATAATCTCGTCTCATGTAAAATAATATCTTATGTTCTATTTAACTGCCTAATTTATTAATGCAATACAGCAAAATAACTGCAACAAACAGTATAGTAATATCCATCATTAAGCATGGGTATTGAACAAGTCAATATTGCAAACGTTACCAAATAATGAAATGGTTCTTGCAATAAAATAGAAGTATAACGGTTTTAAAACTTGTTATATATATATATATATATATATATATATATAACTTTTTAATACAATTAAACTTAAAATATAATTATAATTAATGTATAACTATTTGGATTTTTAGAATTTTTCCATATTTCTTAAGATTAAAAAGCACCCGAGCTCAAAATAAATAAATAAAATAAAATAAAATAAAAATAAATAAATAAATCTATAAACATTTAGTTTAACATATAAACTTATTTTTTCCTTTTTATCAAAATTACCTAGTTTTGTATGAATACTTCATCTAGAAAATACAACTTAAAATTTATCAAAGTACAAAAATATTCTTTCCTTCCTTCATCTCTGGCATTACAAAAGTTAAGAACAGTGAAAAATTACTTAACGGACGTGACCTTCGAAACAAATTGACTTTGGTATTTTAAATTACATTAACGTAAAGAACACGCATTCTGCTGAATAGATAGATATTTTCTTTTGATGTTTTGAAGCGAAGAAAATAATTTTTATCATTCTTTAAGTGCTAAGCGACTGTAAACGATTTCAATTTAATGTTAAAAAGGAGAAAAAATATGCACACTAAAAAATACATTTTTTATGTTTTTTTTTTTTTTTTTTGTTACTTCAAAAAAAATCACGTTTTCGTAGAAATATACAAATTTAATTATATATACATATAGTATGTATGTATATGCACGGTACCACCATAAGTTTTGAAACGCTACTAAATTTTTTATGTTTAAGAGACAAGTGAGTTATGCTAATTGCAAAAGTGATCAAATTTAAGTTAAAAAAATAAATAAATGAAATATTCTTTTTCATAATTTTCAAAAATTACTTCTTAAAATTTTGTTTGAACCTCCGAGGCAAACATGACGTAGTAGAAAATTTTTACTTTTTATGAAACAACATCATTACAAATAAATAAATAAATAAAATAATAAAAAGTATAGCTGTATCCTTAAAATTGAATGAGTTAAAGATAATTGGAAATTTACAGTTGTGCATAGGAACTAAATACAGATACAGAATTGCAAATATGTGACACATGCGGACAAAATAAATATATGATAATGTTTTCCACTTGCATAATTTTAAGATTTTTATTTTATTTTATTTTATTTTATTTATTTATTTATTTATTTATTTTTTGTTAATAATGCTATCAATTTCTAATTAAGATATGAAAATATTAAAAACGAGGAACGTTTCAAAAATAAGTTTCGTTTTTTTTTTTTTTTTTTTTTCCCACATTTATTTTCCAAAATTTGTTGAAATATATATTTATATACATATATATATATATATATATATATATTAGGTCGTTGCAAAAGTTCGTGCGGACGCGGATCATTTTATTGCCTCCAAAGACGAGAGCTTCTATCGCCGTGGTATACATTTGTTACCCGAAAAATGGGCAAAAGTTGTAGAAAGTAATGGAGAGTATTTTGATTAAAAATTGTCATTTGATTTGATGTATTTTTCTGAAATGAAGCAATAAAAACCGTACGAATTTATGCAAAGATCTAATATATACTACTCCGATTCAAAAAATTAGAATAATGAAAAGAAATATGGTCAAGGGAAATGAAAATCGAATTTATCAAATAAATAATCAACAATATCAAATATAAAGTACTATAATATGAATCTGCATATTTTGCAGATTATAAAAATGTAAACACATTACAATGAAATAGAAAATATATTTAAATCAGCTAACAACAAAAAATTCAAAATATTAGAATACTTTCTAACATGGTTCAAAAAATTAGAATAATGAAAATATATTGAACATAATTTAAACTCTAAGTATTTTTACTTGCTAATCAGTACTTTGTTGCATCACCCTTAGCTTTAATGACAGCTCTTAAACGTTTTGGCATGTTTTTAACTAAAGGTTCACAATCTTTTTTATCCAAATTCGCCCATATGCTCTTTATACTAGAAATAAGTTATTTTTTGTCTCTAGGCGCAACTTCTTGAAGTCGTTTCTTCATAATTCCCCACAAATTCTCGATAGGATTTATATCGGGTGAGTTTGCAGGCCAAGGGAGTACAGGTATGTCCTTCTCTTTGAGCCATTTAGTTGTTGATTTGGAAGTGTGGGGAGAAGCTGAATCTTGCTGAAACAAGAAATCGTCATCACATAAATCCTCAGCTGAAGGAATCATGAAATGTTCAAGAATTTCTTGATAGACTTCTGAATTGACTGTTGTGGAAACAATACACAACCTGCCTGGGCCTTCAGCAGTCATGCAGCCCCATACCATAACAGAGGTCACAAATTTAAACGAACGTTTTAAACATTCTTTCTTATAAGCTTCATGTTTGAGTCTCCAGACACGTATACCTTGATTTCCGTGAGACACACAAAACACACTTTCATCGCTGAAAAGTATCTTTTTCCAATCGTCGTGATCCCAAAATAGCCTTTGTTTACACCATTTAACTCTAGCAGCCCTTTGCTTAGATGATAAGAATGGCTTTATCTTCGCACACGTGATCTAAAACCTAATTTGCGAAGTCGTCGTAGTGTTGTAGATTTGGAGACATTTATACCCATTTCTTTCCATTTTCTATGCACATATCTCACACTCCGAAAACGATGTTTCTTCACAATCTTTTTCAATTGCCTTTCATCTCTTCTTGAAGTTACTGGCTTTCGACCACTTTTAAAGTGTTTATTTTGAAAACACTTATTATTAGAATATTCTCTCAAAACTCTACTCACACTTGCTTGAGAGCATTTCACTTCTTTTGCTATAAAAAGTTGTTTTTTTCCTATTTCGTGCAAGTACACAATACGATATTTCACAGCCTCAGATAAATCGCTCTTTCGTCCCATATTAAGCAAATACTACGCTACAATCAAATGCCAAACGACTTTTCATTTTCAACGGAGCACATTTTATAGTCCCACAGATGTTAATCCCGCAGCCGTTCTCTCAAATTATAAGAAAAATTTGAATATTCTAATTTTTTGAACCCTGCTATCGAGGTATTCTATTTCTTTGAATTATTCTAATATTTTTTAAATAGTTAATTATTAATATATCAGATAAAAATAAATATTTATGTTATATTTATAAATGCTCTGAAGATAATTAGATACTTTTAATATATTTTTTCTTGGACGCAGTATGCAAATTGACGCGTTAGCAACATCAAACTCATTCTTTTTTACATTATTCTAATTTTTTGAATCGGAGTAGTATATATAACATGTCATTATAAACTATACATTTTGCACTATTTTTCGACCTAGTTGCCACCGACACTGAGATATTTTTCGTAGCGTTCAATCGGTTTGAAGAAACCTCTCTAGTAAAACTCCGTGCTCTGCGATGAAAGGGATTGTCGCACAGTGTGCTTAACCTCAGCATTGTTTTGGAAGTGGCATCCCGAGACGGCTGTTCTGTATTACCATGCCCCATACTGTAGCAACTTTATTTTAATTTTATATAAGTGTATGGAAGTCAAGCTGACCAAATGTCCTCGAATGATGAGGATAGTCCTCGAATTTCGACTTATGTTCTCAGCAATTTGAAAATAATTCGAGGACAAATGTCCTCGGATTTACAAATTTGTGCTCAAATTTAAGCATAATTTAGCTCTGTCATCGAATGGTTCTTCAATTTGAGGACGCTGCGATGATTTTTTCTCAAATTGGGTTTCAAAAATTTGGTCGCTTTAATGTAAGTCCACTTCGATCTTTATCCTGCACACGCTACATTCCTTCAATGGACATGCAACACCAGTCACCAACCATTTGACAAGACATGAACTCTTCACCATCGGTCTGTAAGCGTTCATGCATGACGGGCACTAGCCATTAATATCGAATAACAGCACGTACTTTTAATTGCGACCACGTTGTCAGCAGATGCCTGTCTGCCATCGAGATTTGTACTCGACTCGAATAACTTCGGGCACACCAGTCTGCTTCTAGTCTTTCCTTCGACACACTGCGCATGCGTTATTACACTTCCATTGATGCTTCTTCTGCCGTTGAATCATCCAAGGGTATTTTTTATTATGGCTACTGCTTGTTTCAACTGTGCGCCATCTTCTCTTTCAAAAAGAAAAATAACAATAATAATAACGAAATTTACTTTCCGAACGTCCTTCGTAAATATACAAATGCATAATATTTTAAAAATTTCTTGTACTTCTGAAGAGGCTGTTTTTAGAAATTAATTCGCAGACGATTTAAAATATTTTTCTTTTCTTTTATACGACCTGAATTAATCTTTATTATCCGCTAAAATTGATGAATCTAAATTTTAAAAATTTAGATGAATATATATCTACGTATATCAATATATATATATATATTTATATAATCTACACTTCACTGTGTGTGTGAATTTCCTCCCATTTATTTTGGCATTTTCCGTACGTAGAAGGGGAACAACAGCTAGTTTTTAATATTACTAATTATATTTGTATTATTTACTATGATCATTTGAATTATTATTTTGAGTTTCACACTAATTTAGCTAAATGTTTTGTCCATTATTTACTGGTTTATAACGGTGAACGAGAAAGAAAACCGCCAAATTGTCAATGGAGTTCCTCACATCGAATTAGAAATGACATTTATTCTTTGAAATTATCTTTCATTCTTATTTTGTTTATTTCAAAATACTGGGAAAATTTAATTTTCTCATTAGACTGATATAATTGTGGCATCATTTTTTCTACTAATGCATTATTATTCTGTTATTTTATACATTCTTCCAAACTAAGAACACATAATTATTTTCATTATTTAGATTTTACTTAATACATTTTGGTAGTTATGACATTAATTTATATTGTTATTCCAAACAAATTTCAGCTTTACTATTTAAGAAGATAGCACCACCTACCAGTTAATATCAGTTAGGTAAAAAAAGAAAAAAAAAATCATGGTAGATTCTTGCAATAAGAATATTAAATATGCTGTTAGGTGCAATTATAATCAATACTTGCTTAGAATTATCTACCTGAAAAATCAAACAAGTTGAATAACAGCAGCGTCACTTTTTGTCCGAAACACACCCAAGTTGAATATCTATAATTTAGTATAATCTATATTATGCCTATTAAGTGTGGTGCATTTTTATATAATATAAACTAAGATATAACCTGATGTATAGCCAACAGCTAATACCTCAGGCATATCAGTGCCACATATGTCCGATAAGCCCTATGCTCCCAAATTGAATCAGCATAATTTTTATAGCCCATTTTCCATAACAAGCTTATTGCGTTTATGTAAAATAGAAGTTTTGATACATCCTTCCTCTAAAAAGGGTAAAGTTTCACTATAACACCGTCATCTATCGAATCATGTACATGCAAAATGAAAACTTTTTTTTTTGTTTTTTTTATGACCATTATAAATATTAATTTTTGTACACTTATTCACCACAGAAGCTGAAATATAGCTTTTTCATAAGCAGGAAGTATTGCATAACAATGATAAGGTAATGATGATAAAGATTACTATTATTGCATGTGTTTCTCTAAAAGTTCTCTAAAAGTAGAAGTTTTCATGAGTGTAAATACTACACTCATGAAAATTTAAAAAGATTGTGCATCGGGAATACCTACATACCTACCAACCTCCGGCTCAAACGAATGTCGGGTTTAAATATTATTATTTTCACTCCCACATATACACACAATATATACGTGCACACCCATACTCGCACGTGTATGTGTGTGTGTGAATCTCATATACAAATCAGCATAATACTAACAAAAAGTTAATTCGGAAGATTTCAAAACATATAGATACACTGAAATCTCATAGTTATTATTATTATTATTATTTTAATAGTATATGTTCGGAAAGTAAAATTCATATATTATCCTAGTTCATCAAAGCTTAATTCCTCCTAGTTCATCAAAGCATAGTTTTTAATAGCTCACTAAAGACTAGTTCAAATTAGTTTATTAAAGGTTTATTCATCTTTGTTCACTGAAGCCTTTTTCATCAAACTAGTTCAACAAATGTTGCATCCGTGAAATATTTGTTACAACCTTTGTAAAACTTTTTTTATTCTGTAATCTGCATATTAGGTAAAAATCAAAAGCCTTTTTTCTTCATGTGAAACTATTATTCAAATAATAAAAACTTACTGTGTGCTTATACATAATTCGTGATTATGGAAGGTAGTCATACGATTAAAAGAAAAAAAAATGGTGTAATGGAAATCATTTTATGCAGTCATATTGTATACTACCAAATAAAGGCAGAATTAATAACATCTTATTTCATACTATGTGCATTTTAATAACTTAATTTAATATTATTAAAATTTTGCCGTTTATTATGCCTAATTACTTACTCTTTACATCGATTTCACATTTATGTATTAATTTATGCTTCATAACTAGCGGGAGGCGGAAAAAATCGCACCGGAAAAAATCGCACTGGAAAAAATCGCACTCGGAAAAAATCGCACCGGAAAAAATCGCACAGGAAAAAAATCGCACTCGGAAATAATCGCACTCGGAAAAAATCGCACCGGAAAAAATCGCACCGGAAAAAATCGCACAGAAAAATAAAACTATATCACAGAACTTATTTCTAAGCAGCGGTGATATATATATAGATATAAAGAGAGAGAAAATATTTTATGAAACAGTTATTTTGTTTTCTTTTATTTGAGGTCTGTAATCTTGCAAATTCTCATTTTGTCTGTGCGCAGTAAAAATGGCTGGGGTTAGAATAGTAATGGGGGGGGGGGATTACAAGAAAGAATGGCTACAGTAGAAAATGGAATTTAGGTAAAAATGGCAACGGAAATAATGGCAATCGGAAAATATGGCAACAGGAAAAAATGGCAATGGAAAAAATGGCAGCGTAAATATATAAAAATGGGTAACAAAATAAAGTAAAACGAAAAAGGATAATTTGAGAAATCTTACTAGCGAATTATATGCTAAAATATCTCAAGAGTAAAATATATTTCATCTTATCTTTGGTACTGATAACATTTTTCGCCGTCAGATATAAATGTATATATATATATATATATTCCTAAGGGGCTCTGAACATTAGAATCATTCATTTTCCAACTTTTTTCGGCCTTTAAGAAGAAATTTTAGCCTTTATTAATATATTTATTCACGTATTCAATATTTGTGCGATTTTATATCAATGTTAGTTATTAGAAAAAAAAAAAAAAAAGAATAAAATAAAATTTAAAAAAATAAATGGTTAAAAATAAATAAATAAATAAAGAGTTGTGGATGGGTGGAAATTGGAGGCTAATTTTACTTTTTGAGCATGGATAAACAGAAAGGCTTTCTTTGTGTAGACAATGGGGGAATTAGGAAGGAAATGTTTTTCCTAGAAGCATTCTCCAGTTTTTTCTTTCATCAGGTAATGTCATTGAGTTACCCTCTCCTATTCCAACTTCTGCTTTTGTATTCTCACCTCACAGTTCACAATCATAATCTATATAGTGGTCCTTCTCTTTATAGCCCTACTCTTTGAACACTGAATAGATAAGGAAGATTTCAAAAGGCCAGAGTTTGTGATATTTTCTTCTTTTCAGATACAGAAAACTCCCCTTTACCTTCTTTACAGATGTTAAAATCTTGATTTCCTTTCTAGAAGAATCTTGTTGTATAAAAAGATGTAAAGAAATGAAGACAAAAGTATATTATACAATACACCTCTTTGAAAGGTGTGACATAAAATATTGAAAAGACATACAATCAAAATTTTAATACACAATTTTGATTCGTGCAAATTTATTCTAGACAAGTTAATTTTTAAGTAATATTATTACATAAAATAATAATTAATAATAATATTTTAAATTTTTAACGTTTTCAAAGGTAAATTCAGTTTGTTATTTAATAGTTATTTAATGAAGTATTATGAATTTATATTTTTCTAATATAATAATTAAATTTTAACACATTTTATGATTGCTTACGTTATGTACAACAATAATAAAAATAATAATAATAATAATAATAAGTGATGATTACATTGGAGATAGGCATTAATTACAAAATATCTTTTATAATCAATCATCTGAAGCATCACAAATTAAGTTTTAATATTTTTTTTATTCAATAAAATGTATTGGATTCATAAAAATTTTCAACTTCCGGTTTTCGATGGAATTACATGTTTTGAAACCTCCAGAAAACGATTTGACCATTTTTAGAAAATATATGTCGGTCTGGGATCCCGGAAAAAAGAGCACCTTTTCACTTCGCAAATCGCAAAATAATAAATATAAAGTAAGGAATTTAAAGAATGACTTTCAAATTACATTTTTAGAATTTCATTTGATTTGGTACACCATTTATTTTATATCTGAGAAAAAAAAAAGGGTGGGGGGGGGGGGAGCTAGCAGGAAATGGAAAGAAAACAATTGTTTTTATACCACCTTACCAATTTTAATGAAACTTTGTATAAGCACGTACAATTTGTGACTATCACAATGAATGTACACATTATATACCTGGGGGGGGGGGGCAAGGGGGCGCAGATGGAAGTAAACTATATTATTCTTTAAACTACCCTATTATTGGTTTAAAAAAAAAGTATGTGTATATACAACGTACTGTTTCAGAAAAATTACAGTGAGTATTACACATATCTGGACGGTTTACTGGGGGTGGAGGGTGGAGGGGGGCAGAGTGAAGAAAATCGTTGTTTTTGTAACACCATGCTACTTATTTATATGAAACATTGTACTATCACTATCAATTACATTTTATTAAAGTTATAGTGAAAGTTACCTACAGTTGATTGGGGAGGGGGGGGGGCAGATGAAAAATAAAATAATCTTTTTAAAAAACACTTATTATCCATTTTTTTTTTTTAATTGACATTTTGTGTAAGTATCACTTACTATTAATGAAAACTTACAGTGAAGTTACATATGTCTGGGGGGGCACAGAAGGAAAGAAAATAAATGTTTCTATCACTGTATTTTGCATTTTAATAAAATTTATTATAAATATCATTGAATAATTAGGAAAATTTACCCTGATTATATGCATATCTTGGGGGCTATGGGGAGGGGCCAAAAGAGAAAAATGATTGTATAAGTATCACAATGTTACGAGTTTTAATTTAAAATTTCAAAAACTATTACCTACATTTAATGAAAAATTTCAAAGAATGTTATATATATCTAGGAGGAGGGGGGGTGAGGAAAAAATATATTGATTTTAAATCACTTTGCTTTACATTTATAGGAAATTCTGAATAGATATCTTTTATTGTTTATCAAAAATTGAAGAGAAGAGGGTTACACTACCAGGTGAGAACTAAGGGCTAATATGTTTTTTTTGTACAATTTTGTTGCTCATTTAATGAAACTTTGTAGAAATATTACTTACTGTGTAAAAAATATTACAGTGAAGGTTAAGTATCAGTTTCTTTCTCTTCCTGAGTTTGTACGCAAAAATTCAATGTATGATTTAAATCTGAAAAAATTTACTAAAAAATTAAATTTCTTCTTTTAATCTGTCTCTTTTGCCTCCCCCTCCCCCCACCTAGAAATAAAAAACTTACGCTCTCGTTGATGTTTAGCATGAGTTTTACAAGGAGAAATTAAGAAAAGTGCCCTTTTAATACGAACGATAGTAATTTTTTTTTAAATATATAAATTAATTTAAAGTAAATAAATGAATAGACGTCAACGAGTAACAAACTTTATAATAAGTAGCAGGGTACGCCGATTTAAATCAGCTTGATTAAAATCCATAATAAAATCCATAAAAACTGAGGTGTTTCAACAATTTTCTACCAGTATTGCAAAACAAACAACAGAGATTAACTTCAAATATGACCTAAAATTTGACTAACATTTCATAAGAAAAAAAAATAAATAAATAAGTAAAAATAAAATAAATAAAAACAGAAATTGAGAGGGCACAGCCTATTAGATCTATATCTTACAGTGCAAGTGTAGGAGGTAAAGAAGCACAAAATTTAGATGATAAATTTATTTTTAATTACAGAAAACTGTTTTTTTTTTTTTTTTTTTCATGAAATTTTAATTATATTTTAGGCTGTATATTTGAAAAAAATGTCTGTTATAAGTACAACAATTTGAATAAACACCATAAAATGCAAGAACATGCAACAATTGTTTCGGGTCGAAATAAGACACGATTTTTCGTCAGGCGAACAAAGTAGGCACGAGTGCTAAAAACGAGTGCGTTGAAGCTTTGTTTGAAATTCTCGATCATTTCGTCTATTCATTTTATTTCTTTACCTTACTCGCATAACTAAGACATCTATACATCCCGTTTAGGGATTCAGAAAATGACTACTCGTTCTAGATGAAGGTAAAATATGTATATAAAATATTTTTTGTCAATGTAATTTCTAAAGAGAAAAAAATAGAAACATATTACAATCAAGATATGATTCTGCACATTTTTCTATCCTTGTGTTATTTTCAAATGCATTTATTATTTTCAGTAAATAGTAAGCGAATGCTATTTCATTAAATACACTATTAAATCAAAAACTAACACTACCATTGAAAAATGTTAAACTTATAACATTAATTCTCCTTTTGCATTGTAATGTTATCTATAATTCTATTTGTATAAAATAAAACTTTAAGTTTCTAAATTGTTTACTAAAATTTCTATTATGCGCAGTCTCATCAAAATATTCTTTTATAGCAGTCCAATGGAAGAGGTATATCGTATATCTTATATTAGTAAACAAAAATTTCATGTTATTCTTATTTGTCTTAATCTTTTAAATATTACCTTTTTATATGCATTTAAACATCTTTGTGCCGAGTTTTCATAGAATAAAAAGAAACACGCTCTTTTCGACCACCTTCAAAAAGCGTAAAGGTGTTTCCTATGTTATGTTCAGTATAAAATAAAGACTGATTTAAAAATACCGATCATAGACTTTAATGCATCAGAAATAATTTTGCAAGTCCATCTACACACATTAGTTGCGATAATTATATCATTTTCAATAGAGAATATCGATATGCCATAGAAAACTTAAATTAGGTATACCAGCTCCAAGCCCTTTAATAAACATTATCGGAAAAAAGATCTTTATCATAGAGGTTAACAGACAAACAGAAAGACAAAACGAAGCCATACTCATTCTTAAACATCCTTAGAAGCTTTTAAAACGCTTTTTTTTTTTTTTTTTATGGACTTTTTTCTGGTGACTTTTATTCCAACATTCATAAAAATATATTCCTTCCATGTTATCTCTAGCTGTCACTGGGTAACATAATCCTATCTGCAGTTTTTGATAAACAATAAGAGATATTTATGCAAAATTTCCTATAAATGTAAAGAGTGATTTATAAACAATCATTTTTTCTCCCTAAGCAGCCCCCCTTCCTAGGTATATGTAACACTCTTTGAAATCGTTCATTAAAAGAAAGTGATAGTTTTTGAAATTTTAATTCAAATTGGTAACATTGTTATATTTATGCAATCATTTTTCTCATCCCCCCCCCATTTCCACCAAGATACATATATAATAATCAGCGTAAATTTTCCTAAATATTCAGCGATATTTATAATACATTTTAATTAAATGTAAAACATAGTGTACAAACATTCACTTTCTTCACTCCCCCCCCAGACATTTAAAACCTCACTGTAATGTTTCATTAATAGTAATTGATATTTACACAAAATATCAATAAAAAACCGATAATAAGTGTTGTTTATAAAGATTGTTTTACTTTTCATATGACCGTACTAGCCCCCCCCCCCCCCCCCTTATCAAGTACAGGCAACTTTCCTTATAATTTTAATAAAATGTAAGTAATAGTCGTACATAAAGTTTCATGTAAATAGCAAGGTTAAATAAAAACAACCATTTTCTTCACTCTGCTCCCCAGATATGTGTAACACTCACAGTAATTTTTCTTAAACAGTAAGATGTATACACACTAAGTTTGTTTTTTTCTTTAATTGATAATAGAGTAGGTTAAATAATAATATATTTTACTTACATCTGCGTCCCCTTGATCCCCCTGGTATGTACTACACTCATTTGTGATCTTCATAAAAAAGCAAGTGTTACAGAATATATCATTAAAATCGGTAAAATGGTGATATGAAAAATCATTTTATTTTCCTGCCTCCCCCCTTTCTTTACCTCCCCCCCCGAAAAAAAAGTCTTATATATTATTATTATTATTAATAATATTATTATTATTATTTTTACAAATTTTACATGATTATACAAAGTTTTTTTTTTTTTTTCTTAAATCGACAACAGGGTAGTTTAAAGAAGAATATATTTTATTTCCGTCTACTCCCCCTCCAGGTGTATAATACACTCATTGTGATCTTCATAAAAAGTAAGTGATTGTTATAGAATATATCATTAAATGCGGTAAAATAGTGATATAAAACACCATCTTATTTTTCTCTGCTCCTCCCTCTTTAATCCCCCACCCCCAAGTATGTCTGTTACTGTAATTTTTTCACAAATTGTACGTGATTATAAAATGTTTCATTAAAATTGGTAAGAAGATGATATAAAAACAATTGTTTTCTTTCAACCTGCACTTAGTCCCCCCCCCCTTTTCCGATGAATGTTGTACCAAATCAATTGAAAATCATTCTTTAAATTCCTTATTTGATATTTTTTATTTTGCGATTCGCGAATTGGAAGAATGCCCTTCTTCCGGTGTCCTTTTTTTTCGGAATCCCCATATATCTCATTGGTATTCAAACATTTACTATTTTCTTAAATTTTATTTCTAAAAAGTTATTAAATTATCATACGTATCCACTCTTCCGGATCTAGAGGGACAAGGAATGCAATTTAATAATACCCCCGCTCATTTTTTTTTTTTTCTTTAACCTCGTTTATAAGATTAAATAGAATTTAAAATTTATTGCCTAAGGCCCATAAGTTTTGCTTTCTGGGGAGAGAGGCATGTGTGTACGCAAACATGAATGTTTTTCTGTGCGATTTTTTCCGGTGCGATTTTTTCCGGTGCGATTTTTTCCTGGTGCGATTTTTTCCGGTGCGATTTTTTCCTGGTGCGATTTTTTCCGGTGCGATTTTTTCCGTGCGATTTTTTCCGGTGCGATTTTTTCCGGGATTCATAACTAGCATTACCACTTAAATATATATATGTATATATATATATATATATATATATATATTCCTTCCTTCAAGATTTCTAATAAACATATACTTAATATTATAACATAATTCTATTTATTTAATAATATATTTTAATTTACAGAAGCATAGTTCATGCTATCTCAACAAAAAAGATAGTGTTTCCTACGTCATTAAATCCTAGTTTATAGAAACCTGTTCCTTCATGGTTTCTTGAAGATTAGTTCATCTTAGTTCACGAAGTGTACGTGAAACAATTAGTATATTATCAGTAAAGATAATTTTTCTGTAATAATTTTCTGTAAAATTTTATGCTTAGTCAGAAAAAAAAAAAAAAAAAAAAAAAAAATAGTAGAGCTTTTTTTTTTTTGAAATTTTTATTAATTTAATAAAGAATGATTATGTGCTTATATATATATTATGGATTTCTGAAAGAAAGATACTATTGGAATAAAAAAATAATAAATACAAATTTTGTTGTAATAGACGAAAGTTTAAAGAAACAATCTAATATTAACAAATGAATGCAGAATTAATTACATCAGATTCTATTCTATGTTTACTTAACAAATTTAATTTTCTTTAAACTTTTGCAGTTCATAATGTCTGAACATTAAATCTTTACATTGATCTCAGCTCCACGTAAGAATTTATGCTTCGTAAATAACATTGCCGCTATTTAGAAAATTACATTAATTTCGTTCCTTGAAAACTTCTTTTCCAACATCAGCCTGTATCTTTACTATTATAACATAATGTGCCTTGCTCAAACTTTGGTCATAATTTAAGAAAAGGTAACTCCTGTTATAATTTTCTAAATCGATTATTATCATGCTGAAGAATCTGGCTGGCATCCAGTCTTTTACAACGGACCAAAGTTATTAATGGTCTTTTGTAGTTACCTAGAAATTCACTCATCCGTGTTGAAACTGTTTCGCTGCTCTAATTGATATTCGACTGCTGAACTTATTGTTCTTAGAACAATTTAATAGAAAATGTCATTTCTAACATACCTAAGTTTAGTTATAAAGAATTACTTCCATTAAAATCAAATAAATGTACTGATATAATAGAAATTTATTATTGACATTACTAGTAGTAATTGTACATTAATAATAATAATAATGATAATGATGATAATTTTATATAAGGAAATATACGTTAAATATTATATTTAATACTAATTCAAAATAATTTATATAGTAATCGATGTATTGATATTTTAAATATTTATACATTTAATCTTGCGCATTTTGTTAAGAAAGTTTTAGTAGATTTTAACTGGTTATTATAATTTAAAAATTTGTTAACTTTCTTGAAAAATAAATAAATAAGTAAGTAAATAAATATCTAATTCTAATAACAGAAAAAGTATGATTAAAAGAAAATTAAATGTATATATATTAACAAAAAAAAAAAAAAAAAAGTTTTATGATAGTTTGCCACAATTTAAAAAAAATATCGAAAATTAAAGCTATCCAAATTCTAAATTATATATATATAAACTCTTGTAGGATAGAAAGACATGATGTTCAGCAATATCGATGATAAAACTAAATTTAATTTAACACACTATTTTCAAACAAATATTCTGTATCAATTGTCAGTTTTCTGTTACACTAGGAAAATCCTCATGTTATATGAGATACACACTCATTTTTGTGAGCATTGCAACACCAAGAAAGAATGCGAATATGAGAATGGTATTTGTTGGGCACATACTAAAGTATGTGCCCAATTAATTTGGACAAGTATGTTTTTCTTGTCTGAGTTAGTATGTGATTACCAATGATGTCCCGAACTGCTTTAAACCGGTTATATCAACGTAGAGGTAATATGCCGGATCGATTTTCGCTATAATTTACTCGTTTGACTGCTTTTAGTAAATCAGTAGTTCATTTCTGAGCCTTTCAGTGTGGCAGTTGATGGTTATAATATTGCGCTCCGTGTAACATGTGTTACTTTCGTTTGTTCAAAGATGGATATTACACTGAGGAAGCATTCTGAAATAATCGCTCTTAATGAACACAATTCTGTGACTGTGAAAGATATAGCTACGGCAGTTGGTGTAGACAAATCAAGTATTTCAAGATTCCGGATCATCGTCTCCATAGAGAAAAGGAAAATGTTGGCGCAAACGGAAAACAACTACAAGGGCTGATAAAATTCTAATCAGAAATTGTAAAATAAAATCCAAGAAAGACGACCGCAGACCTTCGAAGATATTTATTGGATTTTGGTGTTGAGTTGAGTACCTCAACTGTACGGAAAAGGCTTCTGGAAGTTGGCCGTAAGGCAACAAGACCGGGGAAAAAACAATTTTTAATTCAGAAAATGATGAAGAAACATTTAGCATGGGCCAAAAATTACTGATCATGGGCTGTTAATGACTGGAATAAGGTGATTTTTAGTGATGAAAAAAATTTATTTGTGCAGGGATACAAATCAAGTGTAGTTACACGAAGTGAAGTTGAACTCTGTGACCAAATCATATCCAACAGACTTTAAAGCAACCTTCTAAATTGATGTTTTGGGGTTTTTTCACAACAAATAACAGTGGAAGCTTAGTTCCTCTTAAAGGCATGATGAATTCTGTCAAATACATAGAAATATTCTGCAGTAGGATTGTTTCATTCATGGAAACATTTGACGGAACATTTCAACATAGCTTGGCCCCTTGTCACAATTCGAAATTGGTCCAGACTTTTATACGGGAAAATAAAATAAAAGCGCTTGATTGGTCTGGTAATTCACCAGACCTAAATCCCATTGGGAAATTATGGCATATTCTCAAGAATCGTTTAGCTAAGATGAATTGCACGACAATAGAACAAATGATAAAAAGTGCTATAGAAGTGTGGTTCCACGCTGATGAAGTCAAGAACATGTGTGCTACACTAGTGTACCCAATGCCAATATGTGATGAAGAGGTCATTTCTGCGAAAAGAGGACATACTTCATACTAATATAGAGATTTATCAGTCTACTTAAAGTATGTAATGATTAAAAGCTAAGGTTTTACAAAAAATAGTTTTTTTTTTTCATTTGTCCCAATTAATTGGAACAGTATAGTATAAAAAGCTAAAATAATAGATATTATTAATTTTTGAAGATAAACGTATTATTGTATCGATTTCACAAATATATATATATATATATATATATATTTATATTTTCTCCATACATTAATCTATTGAAAATCATGTTTGACAAATATAAGTACTAACCTGTTTCTTTTCTTCTCGTCTCTTTCTTTCTCTTTTCATTTTTTCCCTATAACTTTGTCATTCATTTTGATTGATGCTCTGTTAAGGTTGAAAAAATGAGAGTATCTTTCTAGAATACATAAAAGGATTTAGATTTTTATTTTTTTGTCATAGATAAATTCATTATGAAATTGTATAAATTGATTTCAGGACGACGGCATTTCACGAAATTTAGGAAACAATAAGGTGATAATGAATTTTTATTTTTATTGTTATTGTTAAGGGTCGATGATTTTTTAAATAAAACCAGTTTATTGATTTATGAGTTATATATTAATTTTTATGATAAACGACTTTTATTTAGCTTGTAGTTTTTTTCCTTTGGTTTATTTTCTATATAAATAAAGATATGTGTGTGTGTGTGTATCTTCGCTCTGTGGCTCACACTACTGATCGCAGAGCTTCCAAATTTGGCATATAGGTACCTAGGACACTGCAGGTATGTGCCTCATCGACATATTTTCGAATTTTGAAATTGAATTTTTTAAATTAATGTTTTTTCAATTTTGAATATTGGCTTTTTTGTTTCATTTTTCATAGATTTATTATTTTACTGTAATCGTCTGCGTATCTTAGCAACGGCTATTACGCTACTTATTTTTTATTTAATACAATTATTTAAAGACAAAGACTTTTTTCTTTGTTTAACTTATTATATTTATTAAAATAAAATGGCAATGCAGCAGAAAAAAATTAAGAATATTAAATTTTAAAATGTATTTATTACAGTTATGTTTATGTATAATTTGTATAGTATAATAACTTTTTATTTTTCATTTTTAATAACTTTTTATTTTAATAACTTTTTATTTTTCATATTTTCCTTCATTATTTTAACATTGTTTACAATTGGTCCATTAGTAAAATATACACAAAGCAGTGAACATGCTTACCGATTCGGTATTTATTTTAGTTTTCTTTGCAAACTTGGCACAAATTTGATATCTGTTGTCTTTGGCGGTTTTTGGATTTGGCGTTCAGAACATAATGCTAAAATGTACACGTGAGATGTATATATTTTCGTAATATATATTGCACGAAATATTGTTTCATGTTTTTAATTGCTCTTTTAATATACCTTATTAAAATAACAGAGATTTTTGAAAGGAATTAAATATGTTCACCAGATAATTGGGCAATCTATTTCCTCTACTTTTTTTTTTTCTTTGCAAATTAAGACAGGTACCAAGTCAACTCCACAAACTTTTTCAGATTAGCTTACGAAATATAAATTCTTTATTTGAATCAAATTAGTTTTCGGCTTTGTTTGGCAGACGCCAAAGTGATATGTATATTTTGAATAGAATTTGAATTTTATACAGAGTAAAAATATGAATTTTTATTTAATTTTGTGCCAACTTAAAAAATTATGATTAATTCTAGTGTTTATATTGTTTGGCGAAGGAATTTTGTTCATACTTTTAAGAACAATTTTTAATTAAATTAAATTTTTAGTTGTTTGAATAATAGTTGCTTTTGGAGTCGGTTCTATTTTTTTTTACAGAATCATTTACTTATTCTTTGCAAAGAAAATGTATTCAATGCAGAACCTAAGAAGACATTCGACAACGGTTTCACTTATCGCAACCCGTCATACAACTCAAAAAAGTCAATTTTAAGGTTAGCCACTGAAAAATGTATGAAGTACCTATATGTGCACAAAAACCCTAATATCTTTATCACGAAAATTATCCGGTAGAGAGGGAATTGTTCCAACTTTGTTTTAGTCAATGCCTTATTTTTAAGTTGATTTTCTCAAATACTTCATTTTTGAGTCTTCTCACTTTTCTTGGTTTTACGTGACATGAGAAAAAATCTATCTATTGAATCCACGGACATTAAATTAAGAAGGATTTCGAAATATAGAGAACGGTTGCGATGCATTCGTAACCAAAAATCCTGTTAGGCACTTAACATAAAATTATCAAATATCAACAAATATATGAAATATAAGTGTTCAAAAGAGAAGAAGCTTGAAGATATTCGATAATTCTCTGTTATTCATGTAAGGCTATCAAATGAGGCTCTCGAGAAAAAATTACAGAGTATATGTTTAATAAATTAAATTAAGCATAGAAACCATATAATGACAATGCAATGCACATCCGGGTTCTGATAGAAATTTATAGAACGTATGTGTCACCTTATACGCTGGGATGGGCATAGCGTATAGTTGAAACAAGGATACAAATATGCGTTGCAGCTGAAGGATAGAAGTTTAAACGTCGAAATAAAGGCCTTTTTGATTTCTAAGAATGCTTCGGCACGTTACAGTTCAGGAAAATGCGAACAAACAATGCACATTTGAACGTTTTGTTTTAACATTCCCGTTTATAAGGTGTCTTTCTGTACTAAATCCATGATGCTCTTTAACTTTGTAATTTACTTTTTTTCCCTTCATTGTACTGTTTTCGAGATAGAAATGCTGATTCCTCTATTTCCCACAAGGTGGCACTGTAAGCGGTCGCATCTTCTAGCACATGTCCACTTTCATATAATTATATACTACTATTAAGAATGTTGCTACAGTCGTTCAGTAGTTAAAAATGTGAAACCGAATTTTTGTGAGCACCCTGTAATTAGTTTAGAACTTAATAAAATCATAACAGGCGCTATTTCAGGCTAAGATCTAATAATAAAAAAAAAGTGTTTAAATGGGAGCATCTCTCTTACGATATTTTTAGCTAACAAACGACAACAACAAAAACAGCAACAAAAGTATAAACATATGTTTGTAATCAAAAACACCTCCTTCGTGAAGTTCGTTAAAAACGACTATGCACAATCGATATAACCGCTTACAGTTATCGTATGTAGCATACAGTAAAATTCGATCCTTGGTCTCTGCTTGATTGGAGATACCATCGCTTAATATTAAATAAATTCAGACGTGGCTTTGAAATAAAACACCTCGTACTTAAAGACGAAAACATTTAATAAGACACTACTCAAAAAGACGCACAAAACATAGATAAACATTTAGAACACAAATAAAAATATTCTTCTCTAATTAACTAAACATGTCATTCTCTCGTTCCATCCAAAACTCCGTTCTCTCTTCCTTAGTTGTTGCCACTCATTTCCTGTCTAAATACCACTTCTAGACGTCATGGAACTTTACTCGTCCCTCCTTTTTGAGCTCATACGTCACAGGAGTGACTATGATGCTACCAAACTTAGAAAACTGTTTCATGATATAGAGAGTTTCTACATAAATGTTCACATTCATGATAATGCTGAATAGTTTTTGATATAATACTAAGAGTTTCTAAGAAAATGTTCACGTAGGTACCACAAAAATTCTTTTTAGAAAATGTTTATAAAATAAATGTTCATATATGTAAATCCTAAAAGTTTATATCAAGAATTTATAAAAAAAAAAATGCATATATCATAAAATCTGTAGGAAGAGCTTCTGCATATGCCCAAAGAGAAAAAAAAAATAAATAAATGCATAGTATATTCAGCAATAAACAACAACAGCAATATACACAAATAATAGATCTAACATTAAATATCTTACAAACAACCCTTATAATATGCCCATGAATTATATAGTATATCACGAGGTAAATTAAATTTGAATAATTAGGTACAACTGAAATACTATTAGAAATATCTTAAGGAAGTCTAGATCGGCATTGCCATGATTTTTCCCCTTCCTATACGTAATTTTTAGATTATATCTTTGCAAAGCTAAAGCCCAACGTACTAACTTTGCACCGTGTGGCATTGTTTGGGTCAGAAAAGTCAGAGGATTGTGATCGGAAATTACTTCGACTTCTGCACCGAAGAGCCAAGTATCAAACTTTCGTAGAGCAGTCAGCACACTGTAAGCCTCTCGTTCGATCGTTGACCATCTGACTTGGCACGGAGAAAGTTTTTTACTAAAGAAAGCAATCGGATGTTCTTTGCCAGAATCGTCCGACTGAGATAAACATGCTCCTATAGCTTTGCTCGAAGCATCAGTGTATAATTTGAATGGCTTTGCTATATTAGGCGTATATAGATATGGCATATTCATTAAATGGTGTTTCAATTTTTGAAAAGCTGTTTCTTGGGCATCAGACCAGGGAATTTCATTAGGTACGCTTTTCTTTGTTAATTCAGTCAAAGGAAGAATTTCTAAAGCAAAATTTGGAATGTATTCCTGGTAATAATTAGCCAAACCAATTACACTACGAAGTTCTTTTTTGGTGATAGGCCTGCAAATTTTTCTTATAGCTTCGGTATTTTCGGGATCGGGTGTATGTCTTCCTGATCCAATAATATGGCCTAAAAATTTCACTTCATTCTTTCTGAAATCGCATTTCTTTAAATTAACTGTAAGACCAACTTCTTGGAATGTTTTGAGAACTGCTTTCAAATGTGTTATATGTTCACTCCAAGTGGTAGAGAATACGGCAACATCGTCGATATAGGAACGACAATAATCTTTATGACACTCTAAAACTTTGTCTATAGATTTTTGAAATGTACTACCAGCGTTTTTCATACCAAATGGCATGACATTCCATTGGAAATGCCCTGAGTGGGTAGTAAAAGCAGTATAATGTTTGCTGTCTTCTTTCATAGGTATTTGCCAGTACCCTTTCGTGAGATCTAGAACAGAAATAAACTGTGAATTACCAATCAAGTAAATAAGATCATTGGCAATCTTCATGGGGTATGCATCTGGGATGGTATAGCTGTTCAATAAACGAAAATCAACACATAACCTAACAGTTCCATTCTTTTTGGCAACGCAAACGACAGGATGAGCCCATTCGCTGTTGCTATGTTCTATTAGTCCAAGTGTAAGCAATTCTTGAATCTCTCGATCCACTTCCTTTTGCATAACTATCGGTATTCTATATGGACGTAGTCTTTTAGGACAGCAATCTCTAGTAATGCGGACACTGTGTCCTTTTACTTTAGCTATCCCGGGTTTAGTGCTGAAAACATTATTATATTTGCATATTACATTTTTCAAACCATTTTTCTTTTCAAAATTTAAATCTAAACTATCAATATGGTCCGCTATCTCTTTAGGGGTTAAGCATCCATTTCCGAATGGTGCATAATGAATATCACCAAAATCTTTATCTTCATCAAATATTAGGCCAACATGGTCAATTCGAGCAACGTATGGTCTGAGCTTATTAAAATGCAGTTCTCTTCTGGACCCATTCTCTAATTCAACTAAGGCTAAATGTGGTCTAGTGATTTCAACAACAGTAGCTGGGCCAATCCAAGTTTTAAGTAATTTATGTGAAGATGAAGGAACTAGTATTAGTACTTTATCACCAACATTAAACTGTTTATCTCTTGCTCTCAAATTATACCGCGAAGTATATCTTTCTTGAGCAGCCTGAGCATATTCTGATGCAATTTCATGCGTTTTTCTTAGTTTCTCAACTAGTTCTGATATATATTTTTCAACTGATGCGGAACCTGAAGTGGGAATTTCCTTCTCACCAGTCCATACGTCTTTCAATAGTGACAAAGGTCCAGGAGGCAAACGCCCATAAACTAACTGAAACGGAGAAACACCTGTCGTACTATGAGGAACTTCTCTGTAAGCAAAAAGTAGATATGGAAGATGCAAATCCCAGTTACCTTTATCTAGATTAATTCTTTTGGCTTGACGCTCAAACAAAGTCAAAAACAGCACTATATCTCCATCTCTCATTTCGAGCTTTGGAACGATTTTTGTTAAATCTTGCGTACTACTCTTAGCTTCAGAAATCGGTGCTACTTTAAACTTTTCAGCTTCCAAACGGATTTTTTCTAACTCAAATTCATATTCGCGTTTTTGTTTTTCAATCTCTTGCTCTTGGAATTGCTTTTCAGCGTCTTGTTTCTCCTGGAGCTTCCTATCTTCGATAATAATGTCGAGCTGATTCTTAGTAAACTCTTCGTCATATTCTTTATCTTTGGTAATTAATTTGCGTAAATCGCTTACAGTCATTTCATCCGTGACCTGAAGATTCAACTCCACAGCCAACAATTTCAAATCCTCTTTCTTTGCGCGACCCAAATATGCCATCTTATACACCTAAAATTTTCTGAACGAGAAACTTAGCAAAAATTCCCCAAGGTGGTGCTGATTAAAACACTTTGTTAAATATTAATGGAAATAAAATTATATACCATATACAAAACCCATAATTTATACCTAAAGCAATTGATATCTGTATAAATTTCTTTACTTAGCTTATGAATCAAATTGACTTTAAAAATACGTGAATGATATTTTCACACATTAGAAATAATTTAAAACACACTGTCGTGCATATTTACATTTTCTTACGCAATGAAATATAAAATAAAATTCTTTTCTTATTTATCCAATTTATTTTTTATTGAAACCAACACTTTTATTTCATATGAAATGAATAAACAAACATTTCTATCATAAGCTTACTTCAACGTTTGTAAAGAAAAATAAACAATTAAAAAAAAATGTAATCTTTAACACTTTTTATATAATTACCATGTGTCATAAGCATAAACACAGAAAAGAAGAAAAAAAAATTTACTCTTTCTATATTATAATGAAATGGAACAAAAAATAAAAATAATAATAACGCAGACGATTTTCGTCAGCAATAGCAATTTCGTTCGAAACAAACTAATTTATTATGGCTCGTTATTAAATGAAATAAACAAAACACTATTTGTGTAATTTCAGCACTTAATAACTAAATTGAATTAACTCTCATATATATTTCATATTAGGTACATTCATTAAAATATAAATATTCTAAAAAAAAAATTAGATTTTCCAATTTCATGAACAATACGATATTTACTCTTATTTATTTCCTCACACAAAATACTTTTGACTCCGTATTTCGGAGAGCAAACAAACCAATATATATATATATGTATATATATCAAACTGAGGGGGGAAATATCAAGATCTACAGTTGTAGATATTTAACAGATAAGCAACTCTATATTTTTTGAAGTAAATAAAAAAAAAATTACATTGTATTAAAATTAATATTCACTGGCGTGAAATATTAAACCTTTATTCACTGCCGTAAATAAATGTAATTAATACATATACGCTGTATTAAAATTAAACAATCACTGGCGTGACATCGTATGCTGTTATTTACCAGCGAAAAAAAATATAATGCACTTAATATGCACTTAATACATTCACACTGTATTAAAATTAAACAATCACTGGCGTGAACTTTGTTCGAATGTATTTGAGAACAAAAACTTAGAACTGGCGTTCTATTATCATTTTATGTTATAAAAAAAAAAAAAAAAACATTTTTTAAAATGTACACTTAAAATATTTGGGCATATACACGAAAGCTCTTACCTTCCCCAATTTTTAGGTATCCTTTTCTACCTAGTGAAAGGCTGCGCCAGTAAAATTCGATCCTTGGTCTCTGCTTGATTGGAGATACCATCGATTAATATTAAATAAATTCAGACGTGGCTTTGAAATAAAACACCTCGTACTTAAAGACGAAAACATTTAATAAGACACTACTAAAAAAGACGCACAAAACATAGATAAACATTTAGAACACAAATAAAAATATAAAGCTACAACGTGTGCAAGGTAGTTGAAATGTGCACAGCGTAAGAAGTTGTGAACAAACAAATGTACGTTTTAAACGTTCTATTTTTAGCATTAATGTCCACAAACTGGTACTAAATCGATGATGCTCTAGAAAATTGTAATTCACTTTTTCCCGATATCTTGAACCGTTTTCGAGATAGGAAAGCTAACTCCGCTGTTTCCCACATGGTGGCGATATAAGCGGTTGAATCCGGTAGCGTATGGACACTTTACTATATCTCCATACAACTTTTACATCTATAGCTGCAGCCGTTCAACAGTTAAGAGAGTTGGGGCTGACTTTTTTGGGCACCCTGTATTTTCTTTAGATCGTAAAGATATTACAATGGGACCTATTTTAGACCAAGACTTTCATAACAAAACAAAAGAAAATATCGAATTTTAGCACTCATTCAGAAGTTATGACGTAGGAAACAAACAAACAAGAAAAAAGAAAAATATAAACATAAGGTTTAAATTGAGATCTCCTCCTTTATGAAGTCAGTTACTAATAAGAAATCAAATGAAATAAGAAAAATTTATTTTGCCTATTAAATGAAAATGTTATTTTAGTTTTAAATTTAATAATTTTGAATGGAAGTCGGCAGCAAAACTATTAAAGCACACATCTACATTTTTCATATATATATATTTACTTCAATTACCCGACAACCGTAGGTAATGTAAGTATTGCATTCAGTCCAAAAATTCGATATTGAGTTTTCACCTGATTTACATGTTTTACGGTCAGTTTTAGATCGTGGAAATTCATTGTTAAAAAATGGATCTAACGATTTCTTTTTCCTTTATTTTTTAACTTGCGATGCCAAACTATGTTTATATGTCTATGTTTATATGTTGTTATCAAACTATGTCACGTGTATCATCTTTCTCAAACTGAAAAAATTTTAGGTCTTTGCTATGTTAGGTTAATTTTATGTGTTCTAATCACATTATCTCCAAAAAATAAGTGCGTATGATACATGTAACAGTCGGTACTAAAAGTCATGTTGTTGTTTCACCCCGAATTTTATTTTTATTTGATCACTAATTTTTATCATCATTTTATTTTCTTATAAACAGCATAAAGACTAAGATTATGACTCGACTAATATTTACTTAACAAAACGGTATTAGGTGGACATCCTTCAAATACGAATTATTGCAGCGCTTCAAATTTCTGCTTCCGAATGTAGGTACTGCTTGCTTTCGGTTAGCTAAATATATATCGACAGATTTTTCACACACAGTTTTTCTGCAAAAAACATACACTGTCAATATCTCTCTCAAATTCAGAAGAAAAGTTCAAAATTATTAATATTCAAATCTTAACATGGTTATTTTCGATGTAAATCTCTTTTCACTAATGTTCCATTAGGTAGCGCCTTCTACTCTCAAGAAATAACTATATTAAAGGACTCTCAGTTCACCTTTTTTGAAGTTAGGGCCCTATTACTTATTTGTTGATCACAAACCACTTTTTCGTTCCAAAGAAAATTTTGTCGCCAATCTAAATGTTCATCCATGAGTTCGTCCTTTTATCCTGGGGGTGACCGAAGCAGGAGAGCCATCCCTTTTGTGGAGGATCAAAATTGCGATGGCATGTCTACGGACCACTTCTAGGGGTGAGTCCCAGACCGTCGCCAATTGCCCATCTGCGCAGCACTGCCCATCTGCATAAAACCAATCAAATCAATCAATCGTCCTTTTATCAATAATTGCCGACATTTACATGCATTATTTTGAAAGTATTTTTTTAAGAACTATTCCTTCCCATTTTGGACCCGTAATATTCATAATACTTTCACGCTTAACCACACATTTCTTTATAATACTCAGTACGTCTGGTAAACTATAAAATTCATAGGCAGTAATATCCAATTTACATAAGAAATAGAAAATAATGACGAAGTTACTGTCTTTGATATCCTTATCTCTCACGCGGAAAAAGGCATCTGTACCGCCACTTATCCCAAAATTTTTTCAGCCTCTTTACATCCACATGCTCGTTCATGTTATCTATCTATCTAAAAAAAATGACAACTATTTATACACATGCACTGAAGAAGGTATGGTAAATGTTACCGAAACAGTTGTCTGTTATTTTATTATTTTTTTGCGTTCAAAAGATTCATGATTTTTCATGTGTTTTTTTAAAGTCACCTTTTAATACATTTGATTCAATCTCTCTTTATATAAATGTCTAAGAGGTTTTCTTGGGACTCTGTTCGTCTGTGTGTTGACGCAAGTTAAACCAAATTTTCATACTTTAGTTAATTAAAAAAAAATCTAATTGTCCGATCGATAAGTTAATTAATCTGATGGATTCAGAAAAATTGCCCCTGTCATTTGGTACCTTATTTGTAACGAAATTTTGATTAGATTTTTTAAAATTAATTAAAATATGAAAAAATAACCTGGTAAAAGCTTTAAAAATGAACATTTAAACCTGCAATTGTTGCCAAAAAAAAAAAAAAAAAAAAAAACTTATATATATATATATATATATATATTTTTTTTTTTCCCCAACATTATGAAATGTGCTTTCACGCGAATATATATATATAGGTAAAATATAAAATTTGCTCATGCACATAAAAAAAGGAAAATATGAAAATTGAGTAAAAAAACAGTTTCGATAAAGTTGCGCGAGAGTTCCAAAAATTAATGGAAATATAAAGGAACGTTAAATAATTAATCGTCTGCTCAGTCACCTGATATTAAAAAACAAAGAATCGAATTCAGTAAATATTGTTCTTAAAAGCAAAAATATTACTATTCAATATAAAATAAAATAAAAGTAATATTGTGCATTTGTAAACAGTAGAATAATTCTATTTGTGAATTTAATAATTTTTAAGAATACTTTATACGTTTATTTATTTTCACAAGTAAAAATCGATATTTTTATATTGTAGTGTAACCGTTACGTTAACTAATTTAGCAATAAATAGTTGATTCTCTACCTTCATTGATTTCATTAATTTAAAAATGATTTCATTAACAAACTTTGGTTTATTAGCACCCAAGCAGCATCTGTCCGAGTTCTGTACATTTCGAGTTGGAATTTAAAAATTTTCCCGCATTCAGAATTCGGTTCGTTCCCGAACCCGGGCTTTTCTAGTTCAATCTAGATGGAAAGCGTTATTTTTCCTGTTAGGAAGAAAACAATTACTAAGCATTTTTTCCCTATAAAAAAAGAATTTGATAAGTAGAAACTTTTATAAAAAATAAAGATATTGTAGTTTATATATCTTCCTCCCTATATTTATATGCAATATTTTTATTTCGGAAAAAAACGAAAATTCTTTTACCGTTGAAGATCAGTTCTCGTCACAAAGTGATATTTAGATTGCTTGATAAAACAATGAGGTTAATTTCAATTCATTATTTCCTTAATCTTTCTTCTTTATTGCATTTTTTTAGCTTAGAAAAAAAAAAAAAAAAATGCGCATTTGCTTTTTCCTTCTGGGCCGCGTTAGTCCAGTCGGTAGAGCACCGAGCTCGTAATTGTAAGATTACTGGTTCGGTACTCGAGATGGCCAAAGACCGTCATATACACTAATGGTGCCTGGTGCACGTAAAATCTGTCGTGTCCGCCATGTCCTCCATGTTCCCATCAGAATTATACCACTGGCTGTCACCGAAGCAGGAGAGCAATCCGTTCCGTGGAGAATTAAAATTGTGATGGCATGTCTCCGGACCACCTCTACGGGTGAGTCCCAGATAGTCGCCAATTGCCCACTGTGCAGTACTAATGATACGTAAAAAAAAAAAAAAAAAAAAAAACCATCCAACCTCCCCTTGTATTTTCTTATTTCATTGTCAATTGAATTTTGCTTGATTTCTTCGCTATAGATTATAATATTTCATAAAACAATACATATTTTGCAATGCATATTTTATACATGTCTATTTCTTATTATGTACAATATTTATTTACATATTTATTTTCATAAAGGTATAAACTAGATGAATAGGCTTTTATATTTTATAAAATTTTTATTAAAACTTATAACAGTAGAAATTTCAAAGAAATTTTATTTCAAAATTAATTTTATAAACTAAACCATGAATGTGTTTAAAACTGCGAAACACCATGCATTAAAAAATATATATATAGTTAATTATATAGTTAACTTAATGTTTTAATTTTAACGTATTCAAAGAATTTTTTCTTCCTTTTTATAAATCTACTAAAAATAATTTGGTTTTCGCGAAATAAACTCAATCAATGGAATTAATACTCAAAAATTTAATAAAATAAACGTAAATGTTTATGCAAGAGTAATTTTTCTGAGATAAATATTTTTAACTCACGATTAAGAAAAAAAAAATGTTTTATTACAAAGAAAGGATTTTATAGCACTTAAAATTAAAAACTTACATCAAAAGTTATATATTTTTAAATAATTTCATTTAATGTTTAGAAAATTTTCAGAATTTAATTAAACCTAATTTAATTATTTTTTTTTACTCTCTAACAGTTCTTAATATATCGATATTAACGGAAACTTAGATGTAAAATTTGAAAAAAGTATCTTTAAAATATTTAACATTATTCAAGTTATTCCAAATTTTCGTTTTGATTACATATCTTTTTAAAGGAGAAATTTTTGCCCTTTCTTGTATAAAACTGTATAATATTATCATATTTAATTTAAATTATTACAAAAGTGTTCTTAACTAATATTCACCGGATAATAGTAAATGTGATATGATCATAAATTAATTCCTTTGAATTTTAGCCTTGAATTATGTTACTTGAATTTTATTTTTACATTTTCAGTTTTGTTTATATGTTTTAAAAATGTTTTAAAAGTAGTACAAGTCGAAATATTTAACTTTAAACCTTTCCTTGTAAAAAAAAAAAAAAAAAAAAAAAAGTGTTTTTTGATTCTGTGTTTCACTTTGTCACTCTAGCACACAGTCTGTCTATCCACCCTCGTTTCCTTTTTTGCAAATATATTTAAACTATTGCAGATACAATATATGTTATTTAAATAGACTATCTTTCTGTAGGAAATATGTATATATATATATATGTGTGTGTTTTCTTTTTCATTTGATAGACTATTTATTTTTATGTTTTCCGTTTTGTTAATGAGTTATAAGATGGTTTTACAGTCCTATATGTATAACAAAATTTTCTGACAAAGTTGAAAAGTTTATCTGTATTTTATTCACCGTAACACACTGTCTATAACTTTTTCAAAATTTGCGGAATTAATATACGGTATTAAAAATTAAAATGGCATGTTTAAGAAGGCAAGTGAGCCGTGGGGAAAGAAAGAAGTATAGTTGTGTAACACATACACACGGTGGACTAAAAATTTTACTTTGGAAACGTTTTGTTTTAAATATGTCCCTGGAATATAAAATTTTAATATAAACATACAAAGGAATGCGTTAAATAAAATAGTTATCGCAGATAAAATTGTTTGTATAAGAATAAAAATAAATAATATAACAAAAAGCACAAAAAAATATAATATTTTCAATAGTTTAATAATTTCAATACTTTTAAGTACAATCAATGCAAATGAGCATTTTTATGTATAGTAGGATAACAAAACTTTTAAAGTTAAGAAGCATTTGGAAAATTTAAAAGCTCTGGTTTTGGAGTGTTATAAGTTTAAGAAGAAGAAAAAAGTTCCAGAAACTAGAGAACATAAAGAAAAAAAAAAGCTATTTGTTTAAAATATGGAATACTTAGAGTTCTAAAGTTACCTTATTAGGTATATTGTTTGCTCAAAAGTTTTCTTTTTATTGTAGTTCAACTTAACTTTTTACACCCTATGAAGATTAGTTAAGGTCATTATTGTTTTTTCGCTAAAGAGATTATTTTTTTGTTTTTAGTAACATTTTAATGTAATATTCGGAGAGACTGGGAAGTAAAACTCTAATTCCACATTTCCAGCATCATGCAGAGTTGGTATGGATCCGCCTTTTTCTAAATATTTTTCCGCCCCAATTTGTATATAGTAAAAAAAAATTAAAATTGTAATTTTATTTTATAACAAAAATTGCTATAATATTTTACTGCGTCTGAAAAATTAGGACTGTACAAACCCTAAATATACACGCTAAAAAAAAAAAAAAAAAAAAAAAAAGACGCACTAAGAAATAGTTATCCAAATGGGAAAAAAATTGGAGTATGTGATGTACATGGGGAGAAAAACAATTGATTACAGTTTCTGAAAATTTAGATGATTTAATCAAGATAAAGGGCCTCACAAAATAAACAAGTCAATAACACGTTATTCCACTTCCGACCCTTATGTAAGCAGTTATTCGTCTTCGTATTAATTGGTAGATTTGTCAAATGTACTTCTGTGAGATATCGTGCCAAATTATGTCCAATTGGTACGTTAGATTGGCAAAATCACGAGCTGGTTTTCGGACTATTTTCATGATGCTCCAAACATCATCAATGGGAGAGAGATCCGGCGAATTTCCTGACCAAAATAATGTTGGAAAAGCATGACAACAAGCAGTAGAAACTATCTCTGTGCGTGGGCGTGCATTATAATGCTGAAATATACGGTGAGGATTGCATGATACGAAGGGAAAAACAACAGGACGTAGAATTTTCTCGACGTACTGCTGTTCTGTAAAAATGCCACGAATGACCACCAAAGGGGTCCTCCTATGAAATGAAATGATATCGCAGACCATCATTCCTGGTTCTCGAGCCGTATAGCTGCAAACAATCAGGTTGGAATCTCCACTTTTTTCGGGACGTCTTCTGGGACGCGTCTCGAGGCTCAAATCGGAATGGGACTCACCACTGAAGGCAATTCTACATTATTCAGTGACATTCCAGTTCGAACCCTCCCGATATCATTGCAACGTGCTTGACGGTATACAAAGTTTAATAGTAGTCCGCACAAGGGTCTTCGTGAGCTCAATATATTTCTCTGAGGTACCTATTAATGGTCTTTGAAGTCATTGAAGTACCAATTGCACGTAGGATTGATGATTATGATGAATTTGTGGCTTTGATTTCAACTGTAACGATTGATCGGTTCTCACGTTCTGTCTTCTCTCTAGGCCAACCGCTTCCTCCCTGACGCTGTATTCGGCCATAGTCCACTCATTACTGCCGATATCATCTTATAGTGGCATCACTTTTATCCAATTGTCAAACAATTTGCAGATTAGAATAACCGGCTTCTCTGAGCCCAACTACACACCTCTCTCAAATGCTGACATCTGCGCATATTGTTTGATCACCTGTATATGAGGCATAGTTACTGCCTATTTCAGTACGCGGAATTAAATTATCAAAGAATTTATGACCTGTAATCAAAATGTCTCTTCTTTAATATTCTCCAAAATTTGGCATTAAGGTGCGCTGTAGCGTCTCATGCTCATTTTATAGCAGTGAATTTTTGCATTTTCCATCGAAATCTTCTATGCATAGTTATTTGTGTCCAATTTGAATTATTCCTTCTTAGTGCGTAGTTTGCTTTGTTCTAGAGTGTAATAAAAAGTAAGAGTGCTGTTCAATTCTTCAAGCTTCGGAATTGTTTGAAGTATTATATTCCAAATATTGCTATGTTTGAACGAATATTTAAGAGGCTGCCGCGTAACGATAAATAGGTAAATTATGAAATTATGAAAGGCAGTTGGCAAACAATTTAGTTTTAATAATAAATATTTTGCAATAGCAGTGCCCGCAGCGGTCCTATATTTTCACGTGTGTTTTATTATTTTAATACCACTATTTTTTTATGCATTTTCTGTCAATATTTAAAGCTAAAGCAATATGTATAAAAAGTATACTGATTGTTTAAAGTGGTGGGAAAATAATAAAATGCAAGTAAAAATATAGGACTGCTGCGGGCACTGCAATAGCAATCACATATTGAAACTCAATAATATTAAAAAAAATAAAAGTAGATATGCTTGGCATGTTTTAGGTCTAAGGCCGATTGACAGAATTAAGGTCCTATGCCTGAAAGTGTGTGCCTTACGTGAAGGTTTTTCTAAGGGGTACTAGCGCGTATTTACACAGATTTCGAAGAACACCACGAAAATCTTTGAATGACTAGGCCAACGAGCGCAACCTGGGATCGAACCCGCCGTCTCATATCTACTAGCTTTTGAGCAAAAAATCGCTCGGCCGCTGGTGGGCTAAAAATTAAAAATAGGAAATTTTGATAGCTCTTTTAATACAAAAAAATGTAATCTTGAAAGAAATTTCTAATAAAGAAAAATAAAAGTAAATCCTTTGATATTAATCAATTTGAAGTATGTGTTTAATATATATTTATTTTCGTATATTTATGAAGTAAATATAAAATGAAGAAATAATGACAAACATAAAATACAAACATTATATGTTTACCTTCTTTCAATAGATTTTTAATCAACTGAATTTGCATATTTCATTATCGTTATCTACCGAAAACAAGAATCTACCGAACACAAGTCTGAGTAAAATTTAAAATCTTTCATTCCAAATCAAGATGTCATTTTTAGAAATTTGCTTAGAAAAGAAAAAAAAAAAAAAAAAAAAAAAAAGGCACTACTAAACGAAACGTTTGGATAGGAAGTTTAAAATATAGAATGGAGATAAATTATCCGAACTAACATTCCAAGAACACTTCATTATACATTTCAACTACAGAAGTCTATAATTGAAAGAAATTAAAAAAGTAAAAATAAAGACTTTTTTTTTTTTTTTCCCGAAAACAGAATGATGAATTGTTATTTGAAATATAACAAGATCTATAAAAAGAAAAAAGTCTCAAAAATTACTCTATTGAAAACAATTTAATCAATTGATATAGTTATTATAATTATTATTGCTTTTTTCAAAACAAATACTGCCTGAGACATTTAATATCATAATATAAAAAATGTAATAATTCAAAAAAAAAAAATTACCTTTTATAAATTACCAGCAGGCTTTGTACATTTCGCTAATTATTGTACTTAAATAAATTTTAAATGTTAATAAATAAATAACAAATAAATAAAAATAAAGAATCACTGTTTAAAATAAAGAATCACTGTCATCCTTCCTCTAAAAAGGGTAAAGTTTCACTATAACACAGTCATCTATCGAATCATGTACATGCAAAATGAAAACTTTTTTTTTTGTTTTTTTTATGACCATTATAAATATTAATTTTTGTACACTTATTCACCACAGAAGCTGAAATATAGCTTTTTTATAAGCAGGAAGTATTGCATAACAATGATAAGGTAATGATGATAAAGATTACTATTATTGCATGTGTTTCTCTAAAAGTTCTCTAAAAGTAGAAGTTTTCATGAGTGTAAATACTACACTCATGAAAATTTAAAAAGATTGTGCATCGGGAATACCTACATACCTACCAACCTCCGGCTCAAACGAATGTAGGGTTTAAATATTATTATTTTCACTCCCACATATACACACAATATATACGTGCACACCCATACTCGTACGTGTATGTGTGTGTGTGAATCTCATATACAAATCAGCATAATACTAACAAAAAGTTAATTCGGAAGATTTCAAAACATATAGATACACTGAAATCTCATAGTTATTATTATTATTATTATTTTAATAGTATATGTTCGGAAAGTAAAATTCATATATTATCCTAGTTCATCAAAGCTTAATTCCTCCTAGTTCATCAAAGCATAGTTTTTAATAGCTCACTAAAGACTAGTTCAAATTAGTTTATTAAAGGTTTATTCATCTTTGTTCACTGAAGCCTTTTTCATCAAACTAGTTCAACAAATGTTGCATCCGTGAAACATTTGTTACAACCTTTGTAAAACTTTTTTTATTCTGTAATCTGCATATTAGGTAAAAATCAAAAGCCTTTTTTCTTCATGTGAAACTATTATTCAAATAATAAAAACTTACTGTGTGCTTATACATAATTCGTGATTATGGAAGGTAGTCATACGATTAAAAGAAAAAAAAATGGTGTAATGGAAATCATTTTATGCAGTCATATTGTATACTACCAAATAAAGGCAGAATTAATAACATCTTATTTCATACTATGTGCATTTTAATAACTTAATTTAATATTATTAAAATTTTGCCGTTTATTATGCCTAATTACTTACTCTTTACATCGATTTCACATTTATGTATTAATTTATGCTTCATAACTAGCGGGAGGCGGAAAAAATCGCACCGGAAAAAATCGCACTGGAAAAAATCGCACTCGGAAAAAATCGCACTCGGAAATAATCGCACTCGGAAAAAATCGCACCGGAAAAAATCGCACCGGAAAAAATCGCACTGGAAAAAATCGCACAGGAAAAAATCGCACTCGGAAATAATCGCACTCGGAAAAAATCGCACCGGAAAAAATCGCACCGGAAAAAATCGCACAGAAAAATAAAACTATATCACAGAACTTATTTCTAAGCAGCGGTGATATATATATAGATATAAAGAGAGAGAAAATATTTTATGAAACAGTTATTTTGTTTTCTTTTATTTGAGGTCTGTAATCTTGCAAATTCTCATTTTGTCTGTGCGCAGTAAAAATGGCTGGGGTTAGAATAGTAATGGGGGGGGGGGGGGATTACAAGAAAGAATGGCTACAGTAGAAAATGGAATTTAGGTAAAAATGGCAACGGAAATAATGGCAATCGGAAAATATGGCAACAGGAAAAAATGGCAATGGAAAAAATGGCAATGGAAAAAATGGCAGCGTAAATATATAAAAAAGGGTAACAAAATAAAGTAAAACGAAAAAGGATAATTTGAGAAATCTTACTAGCGAATTATATGCTAAAATATCTCAAGAGTAAAATATATTTCATCTTATCTTTGGTACTGATAACATTTTTCGCCGTCAGATATAAATGTATATATATATATATATATTAGGGTGGTTCGAAAAAATCGATTTTTGTATTTCGGAATCGCGTTACCTCTCAAAAGTTGTAGTTTGGTATCCTCAGTTGGGGAAAAATAACAAAAAAATTCTAAGTTGACATCTTCAGTTCGCGCATGAAGCTGAAAGTTTGAAAAAATATGAAAAATTTGAATTTTTCAAAAAATAATAAAATTAGTTTTTTTGTAATTTTTTATAATACAACAGCCATAAATTGTCAGTATATAGCGTAGTTTGAACCGAAAAAAATATTTTATAGCTTTTACATTATATCTTTAGTTCGCGCATAAGCCTTAAATTGGGCTAAAATCTTCTAAAATTTGAAATTTACCTGTTTAATATACAATAATACATACATGGCATATTTACGTTTCAAAAGTATTTTAAAAATTCTAAATGCGTTGAATATAAACTTTTATTACAGTATTATACGTACAAGTATAGTTACACACACACATTTATATGTATATAATAACATCGCATGTCCTAGCTAATTACAGAATGATATATAGATTTTACCTATTTTTTGTGTCTTTAAGATTCCTCAGATGTGTTGAGCATTGTTTTAAATTGAGATTTATAGTCAAATAATGGCATAGTTGACCTTCAGAGCAAAATTGTCCTTATGAAACAATCCCTGTTCTCTTCTCCACTTTAGTACAAGATTCTGTTAAGAGCTTTACAATTCTTTCGACACTTTTCGTGTGGCAAAAAAATTTAATGAGCTCGAACTCCGGGAGAACATTAGTATTAATAAGTTCTACTAGGCTTTGCATTGACACATTGCTCATTATTGAAGGAGGTGTAAGTTTGCACTTGGAACAATGAATAAGTTCAATGTAATTTGAAGCTGCAAAATTGATGGTCGGTGGTTGAAAAGTTCGCACCGAATTCCCTTTTGTCTCTTGTTTTCTTAATTTTAGCAATCTTCGAAAAGCTAGCTGTCTTACGTGCACTCTCTCATCTAGTACCATTGAAATTAAAAGATTTTCGGAATGACAAAAATACGCATTCCTCTGAATGACAGGATCAATTATTTTAAGTACCCTCTCGGGCAGCTGTCAAGTCTTCTGTACTAATTTATACACGAGAACTGCTCCAAACTTTACGGAAGGGTGCATTTTAATTCCAAACCATACTGGAGCGTATATCTTCGTAATATAGCTGACCAGAAGTTTAATTTCGTCAGAAAGTTTTACTTCAGAAATATATAGTCTTAAGATCCTATTTGCCCAAATTAACCACCTAGAGTTATTAAGAGGACCAGGATCTTTCACATCGAGATCTGGCGCACACTCTCCTGTCTTGACTGCTCGATAAATATTAAGTAAATACTGTTGGTCCTTGTTTAAGTCAGTTTTGGTCACATTTATCTCCTCAGTATTAGTCGTTTCAAAATTAGCAACAGAGCGTTTTTCACAGTCAGTCAACTTCTTGCCAATTTGTCCTGAAAAACTATGAGCATAAGGTAAAAGTGAATAGACGAAATGGTCAAGAATTTCTTATTTACACATTTCTAGATGGTGAAACAATATTCTGAATATTCCAAATTTTTTGCATTGCGAGAAATTCGCACTTGATTTCCTAAAATAAGGTCATACACCAAGATTATAGTTGCTGAAACCCGCCTCTTGTAGTCTCATTTATTTGCAGAGATTTTTAATAACTTTGCCCTCGAGAATATAGGCGAATGCTCTAGAATTCTAATACGGGCTTCTAGAAATTGCTTTTCAAGGGGACTAGAATTTATAAGGATGACATGGAACTATTTTTTATAGAGCTACAATTTAGATTCTAGCTGTCAGTTACAGAATTTTTCCTCAGTGTGCCTAGACAAGTTGCCAATGGAATAAGAATGCGACGGCGCGGCGCCAACTTTGTGCTTGCCGGACAGTTACTGTTCGTGTTCAGTTTTTGACAGTTTTTTTTCAAAGTTTAAGCCTCATGCGCGAACAGAATATGTCATCTAAAAGTTATAAAAAATTTTTTAGGTTGAAACTACGCTATATACTAACAATTTATGGCTGTTGCATTATAAAAAATTACAAAAAACTAATTTTATTATTTTTTGAAAATTTCAAATTTTAACACATTTTTTTAAACTTTCAGCCTCATGCGCGAACTGAAGATGTCAACTTAGAATTTTTTTGTTATTTTTCCCCAACTGAGGATACGAAACTACAACTTTTGAGAGGTAACGCGATTCCGAAATAAAAAAATCGATTTTTTCGAACCACCCTAATATATATTCCTAAGGGGCTCTGAACATTAGAATCATTCATTTTCCAACTTTTTTCGGCCTTTAAGAAGAAATTTTAGCCTTTATTAATATATTTATTCACGTATTCAATATTTGTGCGATTTTATATCAATGTTAGTTATTAGAAAAAAAAAAAAAAAAAAAAAAAAAAAAAAAGAATAAAATAAAATTTAAAAAAATAAATGGTTAAAAATAAATAAATAAATAAAGAGTTGTGGATGGGTGGAAATTGGAGGCTAATTTTACTTTTTGAGCATGGATAAACAGAAAGGCTTTCTTTGTGTAGACAATGGGGGAATTAGGAAGGAAATGTTTTTCCTAGAAGCATTCTCCAGTTTTTTCTTTCATCAGGTAATGTCATTGAGTTACCCTCTCCTATTCCAACTTCTGCTTTTGTATTCTCACCTCACAGTTCACAATCATAATCTATATAGTGGTCCTTCTCTTTATAGCCCTACTCTTTGAACACTGAATAGATAAGGAAGATTTCAAAAGGCCAGAGTTTGTGATATTTTCTTCTTTTCAGATACAGAAAACTCCCCTTTACCTTCTTTACAGATGTTAAAATCTTGATTTCCTTTCTAGAAGAATCTTGTTGTATAAAAAGATGTAAAGAAATGAAGACAAAAGTATATTATACAATACACCTCTTTGAAAGGTGTGACATAAAATATTGAAAAGACATACAATCAAAATTTTAATACACAATTTTGATTCGTGCAAATTTATTCTAGACAAGTTAATTTTTAAGTAATATTATTACATAAAATAATAATTAATAATAATATTTTAAATTTTTAACGTTTTCAAAGGTAAATTCAGTTTGTTATTTAATAGTTATTTAATGAAGTATTATGAATTTATATTTTTCTAATATAATAATTAAATTTTAACACATTTTATGATTGCTTACGTTATGTACAACAACAATAATAATAATAATAATAATAAGTGATGATTACATTGGAGATAGGCATTAATTACAAAATATCTTTTATAATCAATCATCTGAAGCATCACAAATTAAGTTTTAATATTTTTTTTATTCAATAAAATGTATTGGATTCATAAAAATTTTCAACTTCCGGTTTTCGATGGAATTACATGTTTTGAAACCTCCAGAAAACGATTTGACCATTTTTAGAAAATATATGTCGGTCTGGGATCCCGGAAAAAAGAGCACTTTTTCACTTCGCAAATCGCAAAATAATAAATATAAAGTAAGGAATTTAAAGAATGACTTTCAAATTACATTTTTAGAATTTCATTTGATTTGGTACACCATTTATTTTATATCTGAGAAAAAAAAAAGGGTGGGGGGGGGAGCTAGCAGGAAATGGAAAGAAAACAATTGTTTTTATACCACCTTACCAATTTTAATGAAACTTTGTATAAGCACGTACAATTTGTGACTATCACAATGAATGTACACATTATATACCTGGGGGGGGGCAAGGGGGCGCAGATGGAAGTAAACTATATTATTCTTTAAACTACCCTATTATTGGTTTAAAAAAAAAGTATGTGTATATACAACGTACTGTTTCAGAAAAATTACAGTGAGTATTACACATATCTGGACGGTTTACTGGGGGTGGAGGGTGGAGGGGGGCAGAGTGAAGAAAATCGTTGTTTTTGTAACACCATGCTACTTATTTATATGAAACATTGTACTATCACTATCAATTACATTTTATTAAAGTTATAGTGAAAGTTACCTACAGTTGATTGGGGAGGGGGGGGGGGAGCAGATGAAAAATAAAATAATCTTTTTAAAAAACACTTATTATCCATTTTTTTTTTTTAATAGACATTTTGTGTAAATATCACTTACTATTAATGAAAACTTACAGTGAAGTTACATATGTCTGGGGGGGGGGGCACAGAAGGAAAGAAAATAAATGTTTCTATCACTGTATTTTGCATTTTAATAAAATTTATTATAAATATCATTGAATAATTAGGAAAATTTACCCTGATTATATGCATATCTTGGGGGAGATGGGGAGGGGCCAAAAGAGAAAAATGATTGTGTAAGTATCACAATGTTACGAGTTTTAATTTAAAATTTCAAAAACTATTACCTACATTTAATGAAAAATTTCAAAGAATGTTATATATATCTAGGAGGAGGGGGGGTGAGGAAAAAATATATTGATTTTAAATCACTTTGCTTTACATTTATAGGAAATTCTGCATAGATATCTTTTATTGTTTATCAAAAATTGAAGAGAAGAGGGTTACACTACCAGGTGAGAACTAAGGGCTAATATGTTTTTTTTGTACAATTTTGTTGCTCATTTAATGAAACTTTGTAGAAATATTACTTACTGTGTAAAAAATATTACAGTGAAGGTTAAGTATCAGTTTCTTTCTCTTCCTGAGTTTGTACGCAAAAATTCAATGTATGATTTAAATCTGAAAAAATTTACTAAAAAATTAAATTTCTTCTTTTAATCTGTCTCTTTTGCCTCCCCCTCCCCCCACCTAGAAATAAAAAACTTACGCTCTCGTTGATGTTTAGCATGAGTTTTACAAGGAGAAATTAAGAAAAGTGCCCTTTTAATACGAACGATAGTAATTTTTTTTTAAATATATAAATTAATTTAAAGTAAATAAATGAATAGACGTCAACGAGTAACAAACTTTATAATAAGTAGCAGGGTACGCCGATTTAAATCAGCTTGATTAAAATCCATAATAAAATCCATAAAAACTGAGGTGTTTCAACAATTTTCTACCAGTATTGCAAAACAAACAACAGAGATTAATTTCAAATATGACCTAAAATTTGACTAACATTTCATAAGAAAAAAAAATAAATAAATAAGTAAAAATAAAATAAATAAAAACAGAAATTGAGAGGGCACAGCCTATTAGATCTATATCTTACAGTGCAAGTGTAGGAGGTAAAGAAGCACAAAATTTAGATGATAAATTTATTTTTAATTACAGAAAACTGTTTTTTTTTTTTTTCATGAAATTTTAATTATATTTTAGGCTGTATATTTGAAAAAAATGTCTGTTATAAGTACAACAATTTGAATAAACACCATAAAATGCAAGAACATGCAACAATTGTTTCGGGTCGAAATAAGACACGATTTTTCGTCAGGCGAACAAAGTAGGCACGAGTGCTAAAAACGAGTGCGTTGAAGCTTTGTTTGAAATTCTCGATCATTTCGTCTATTCATTTTATTTCTTTACCTTACTCGCATAACTAAGACATCTATACATCCCGTTTAGGGATTCAGAAAATGACTACTCGTTCTAGATGAAGGTAAAATATGTATATAAAATATTTTTTGTCAATGTAATTTCTAAAGAGAAAAAAATAGAAACATATTACAATCAAGATATGATTCTGCACATTTTTCTATCCTTGTGTTATTTTCAAATGCATTTATTATTTTCAGTAAATAGTAAGCGAATGCTATTTCATTAAATACACTATTAAATCAAAAACTAACACTACCATTGAAAAATGTTAAACTTATAACATTAATTCTCCTTTTGCATTGTAATGTTATCTATAATTCTATTTGTATAAAATAAAACTTTAAGTTTCTAAATTGTTTACTAAAATTTCTATTATGCGCAGTCTCATCAAAATATTCTTTTATAGCAGTCCAATGGAAGAGGTATATCGTATATCTTATATTAGTAAACAAAAATTTCATGTTATTCTTATTTGTCTTAATCTTTTAAATATTACCTTTTTATATGCATTTAAACATCTTTGTGCCGAGTTTTCATAGAATAAAAAGAAACACGCTCTTTTCGACCACCTTCAAAAAGCGTAAAGGTGTTTCCTATGTTATGTTCAGTATAAAATAAAGACTGATTTAAAAATACCGATCATGGACTTTAATGCATCAGAAATAATTTTGCAAGTCCATCTACACACATTAGTTGCGATAATTATATCATTTTCAATAGAGAATACCGATATGCCATAGAAAACTTGAATTAGGTATACCAGCTCCAAGCCCTTTAATAAACATTATCGGAAAAAAGATCTTTATCATAGAGGTTAACAGACAAACAGAAAGACAAAACGAAGCCATACTCATTCTTAAACATCCTTAGAAGCTTTTAAAACGCTTTTTTTTTTTTTTTTTTTTTTTTTTTTTTTTTTATGGACTTTTTTCTGGTGACTTTTATTCCACCATTCATAAAAATATATTCCTTCCATGTTGTCTCTAGCTGTCACTGGGTAACATAATCCTATCTGCAGTTTTTGATAAACAATAAGAGATATTTATGCAAAATTTCCTATAAATGTAAAGAGTGATTTATAAACAATCATTTTTTCTCCCTAAGCAGCCCCCCTTCCTAGGTATATGTAACACTCTTTGAAATCGTTCATTAAAAGAAAGTGATAGTTTTTGAAATTTTAATTCAAATTGGTAACATTGTTATATTTATGCAATCATTTTTCTCATCCCCCCCCCATTTCCACCAAGATACATATATAATAATCAGCGTAAATTTTCCTAAATATTCAGCGATATTTATAATACATTTTAATTAAATGTAAAACATAGTGTACAAACATTCACTTTCTTCACTCCCCCCCCAGACATTTAAAACCTCACTGTAATGTTTCATTAATAGTAATTGATATTTACACAAAATATCAATAAAAAACCGATAATAAGTGTTGTTTATAAAGATTGTTTTACTTTTCATATGACCGTACTAGCCCCCCCCCCCCCCTTATCAAGTACAGGCAACTTTCCTTATAATTTTAATAAAATGTAAGTAATAGTCGTACATAAAGTTTCATGTAAATAGCAAGGTTAAATAAAAACAACCATTTTCTTCACTCTGCTCCCCAGATATGTGTAACACTCACAGTAATTTTTCTTAAACAGTAAGATGTATACACACTAAGTTTGTTTTTTTCTTTAATTGATAATAGAGTAGGTTAAATAATAATATATTTTACTTACATCTGCGTCCCCTTGATCCCCCTGGTATGTACTACACTCATTTGTGATCTTCATAAAAAAGCAAGTGTTACAGAATATATCATTAAAATCGGTAAAATGGTGATATGAAAAATCATTTTATTTTCCTGCCTCCCCCCTTTCTTTACCTCCCCCCCCGAAAAAAAAGTCTTATATATTATTATTATTATTATTATTATTATTATTTTTACAAATTTTACATGATTATACAAAGTTTTTTTTTTTTTTTCTTAAATCGACAACAGGGTAGTTTAAAGAAGAATATATTTTATTTCCATCTACTCCCCCTCCAGGTGTATAATACACTCATTGTGATCTTCATAAAAAGTAAGTGATTGTTATAGAATATATCATTAAATGCGGTAAAATAGTGATATAAAACACCATCTTATTTTTCTCTGCTCCTCCCTCTTTAATCCCCCACCCCCAAGTATGTCTGTTACTGTAATTTTTTCACAAATTGTACGTGATTATAAAATGTTTCATTAAAATTGGTAAGAAGATGATATAAAAACAATTGTTTTCTTTCAACCTGCACTTAGTCCCCCCCCCCCCCTTTTCCGATGAATGTTGTACCAAATCAATTGAAAATCATTCTTTAAATTCCTTATTTGATATTTTTTATTTTGCGATTCGCGAATTGGAAGAATGCCCTTCTTCCGGTGTCCTTTTTTTTCGGAATCCCCATATATCTCATTGGTATTCAAACATTTACTATTTTCTTAAATTTTATTTCTAAAAAGTTATTAAATTATCATATGTATCCACTCTTCCGGATCTAGAGGGACAAGGAATGCAATTTAATAATACCCCCGCTCATTTTTTTTTTTCTTTAACCTCGTTTATAAGATTAAATAGAATTTAAAATTTATTGCCTAAGGCCCATAAGTTTTGCTTTCTGGGGAGAGAGGCATGTGTGTACGCAAACATGAATGTTTTTCTGTGCGATTTTTTCCGGTGCGATTTTTTCCGGTGCGATTTTTTCCTGGTGCGATTTTTTCCGGTGCGATTTTTTCCTGGTGCGATTTTTTCCGGTGCGATTTTTTCCTGGTGCGATTTTTTCCGGGATTCATAACTAGCATTACCACTTAAATATATATATGTATATATATATATATATATATATATATATATATATTCCTTCCTTCAAGATTTCTAATAAACATATACTTAATATTATAACATAATTCTATTTATTTAATAATATATTTTAATTTACAGAAGCATAGTTCATGCTATCTCAACAAAAAAGATAGTGTTTCCTACGTCATTAAATCCTAGTTTATAGAAACCTGTTCCTTCATGGTTTCTTGAAGATTAGTTCATCTTAGTTCACGAAGTGTACGTGAAACAATTAGTATATTATCAGTAAAGATAATTTTTCTGTAATAATTTTCTGTAAAATTTTATGCTTAGTCAGAAAAAAAAAAAAAAAAAAATAGTAGAGCTTTTTTTTTTTTTGAAATTTTTATTAATTTAATAAAGAATGATTATGTGCTTATATATATATTATGGATTTCTGAAAGAAAGATACTATTGGAATAAAAAAATAATAAATACAAATTTTGTTGTAATAGACGAAAGTTTAAAGAAACAATCTAATATTAACAAATGAATGCAGAATTAATTACATCAGATTCTATTCTATGTTTACTTAACAAATTTAATTTTCTTTAAACTTTTGCAGTTTATAATGTCTGAACATTAAATCTTTACATTGATCTCAGCTCCACGTAAGAATTTATGCTTCGTAAATAACATTGCCGCTATTTAGAAAATTACATTAATTTCGTTCCTTGAAAACTTCTTTTCCAACATCAGCCTGTATCTTTACTATTATAACATAATGTGCCTTGCTCAAACTTTGGTCATAATTTAAGAAAAGGTAACTCCTGTTATAATTTTCTAAATCGATTATTATCATGCTGAAGAATCTGGCTGGCATCCAGTCTTTTACAATGGACCAAAGTTATTAATGGTCTTTTGTAGTTACCTAGAAATTCACTCATCCGTGTTGAAACTGTTTCGCTGCTCTAATTGATATTCGACTGCTGAACTTATTGTTCTTAGAACAATTTAATAGAAAATGTCATTTCTAACATACCTAAGTTTAGTTATAAAGAATTACTTCCATTAAAATCAAATAAATGCACTGGTATAATAGAAATTTATTATTGACATTACTAGTAGTAATTGTACATTAATAATAATAATAATGATAATGATGATAATTTTATATAAGGAAATATACGTTAAATATTATATTTAAAACTAATTCAAAATAATTTATATAGTAATCGATGTATTGATATTTTAAATATTTATACATTTAATCTTGCGTATTTTGTTAAGAAAGTTTTAATAGATTTTAACTGGATATTATAATTTAAAAATTTGTTAACTTTCTTGAAAAATAAATAAATATCTAATTCTAATAACAGAAATGACAGAAAAAGTATGATTAAAAGAAAAACAAATATATATATATTAACAAAAAAAAAAAAAAAAGTTTTATGATAGTTTGCCACAATTTTAAAAAATATCGAAAATTAAAGCTCTCCAAATTCTAAATTATATATATATATATATATAAACTCTTGTAGGATAGACAGACATGATGTTCAGCAATATCGATGATAAAACTAAATTTAATTTAACACACTCTTTTCCAAACAAATATTCTGTATCATTTGTCAGTTTTCTGTTACAGTAGGAAAATCCTCATGCTATATGAGATATACACCCCAGTAGCACATAACGTTGTTACAAAGATGTTATAACTAATTTTTCACTGTTCAGACTTATTTTCAACGCTATAACAACGTTATGTGCTACCTGGGACACTCATGTTTGTGAAAATTGCAACACCAAGAAAGAATGCGAATATAAGAATTGTATTTGTTATGCACATACTAAAGTATGTGCCCAATTAATTGGGACAAACATGTTTTTCTTGTCTGAGTTGGTATGGATTACCAGTGATGTCCCGACCTGCTTTAAACCGGTTATATCTACGTAGAGGTAATGTGCCGGATCGAGTTTGGCTATAATTTACTCGTTTGACTGTTTTTAGTGTATCAGTAGTTCAGTTGTGAGCCTCTCAGTGTGGCAGTTGATAGTTATAATTTTGAGCTCCGTGTAACCTGTGTTACTTTCGTTTGTTCAAAGATGGATATTACACTGAGAAAGCATTATGAAATAATCGCTCTTAATGAACACACTTCTGTGACTGTGAAAGATATAGCTACGGCAGTTGGTGTAGACAAATCAAGTATTTCAAGATTCCGGATCATCGTCTCCAAAGAGAAAAGGAAAATGTTGGTGCAAACGGAAAACTACTACAAGAATTGATAACATTCTAATAAGAAATTGGAAAATAAATTCCAAGAAAGACGACCGCAGACCTTCGAAGATATTTTTTAGATTTTGGTGTTGAGTTGAGTACCTCAACTGTACGGAAAAGGCTTCTGGAAGTTGGCCGTAAGGCAACAGAACCGGGGAAAAAACAATTTTTAATTCAGAAAATGATGAAAAAACATTTAGCATGGGCCAAAAAATACTGATCATGGGCTGTTAATGACTGGAATAAGGTGATTTTTTGTGATGAAAAACATTTATTTGTGCAGGGATACAAATCAAGTGTAGTTACACGAAGTGAAGGTGAAATCTGTGACCAAATCATATCCAACAGACTTTTAAGCAACCTTCTAAATAGATGCTTTGAGGTTTTTTCACAACAAATAACACTGGAAGCTTAGTTCCTCTTAAAGGCATGATGAATTCTGTCAAATACATAGAAATAATCTGCAGTAGGATTGTTTCATTTATGGAAACATTTGACGGAACATTTCAACATAGCTTGGCCCCTTGTCACAATTCGAAATTGGTCCAGACTTTTATACGGGAAAATAAAATAAAAGTGATTGATTGGTCTGGTAATTCACCAGACCTAAATCTCATTGAGAAATTATGACATATTCTCAAGAATCGTTTAGCTAAGATGAATTGCACGATAATAGTACAAATGATAAAAAGTGCGGTACAAGTGCGGTTCCACGTTCATGATGTCAAGAACATGTGTGCTACACTAGTGTAGTCAATGCCAAGATGTGATGAAGAGGTCATTTCTGCGAAAAGAGGACACACTTCATTCCAATATAGAGATTTATCAGTTTACTTAAAGTATGTAATGATTAAAAGCTAAGGTTTTACAAAAAATAGTTTTTTTTTTTTTCCATTTGTCCCAATTAATTCGATCAGTGTTGTATAAAAAGCTAAAATATTAGATATTATTAATTTTTGAAGATAAACGTATTGTTGAATCGATTTCATAAAATGTATATATATATATATATATATATATATATATATATATATATTTTCTCCATACATTAATCTATTGAAAATCATTTTTGACAAATATAAGTATTAGCCTGTTTCTTTTCTTCTCGTTCTTTACTTCTCTTTTTTTCACTTTTCATTTTTCCCTATAACTTTGTCATTCATTTTGATTGATGCTCTGTTAAGGTTGAAAAAATGAGAGTATCTGTCTAGAATACATAAAAGGATTTAGATTTTTATTTTTTTGTTATAGATAAATATTGATTATGAAATTGTATAAATTGATTTCAGGACGACGGTATTTTACGAAATGTAGGAAATAATAAGGTGATAATGAACTTTTATTTTTATTGTTATTGTTAAGGGTCGATGATTTTTTAAATAAAATCAGTTTATTGATTTATGAGTTATGCATTAGTTTTTATGAGTAAACGACTTTTATTTAGCTTGTAGTTTTTTCCCCCTTTGGTTTACTTTCTATATAAATAAAGAGATGTGTGTGCGTGTGTGTGTGTGTAACTACGCTCTGGCGCTCACACTACTGATCGCAGAGCTTCCAAATTTGGCATATAGGTACCTACGACACTGCAGGTGTGTACCTCATCGACATATTTTCGAATTTTGAAATTGAATTTTTTAAATTAATGTTTTCTCAATTTTAAATATTGACTTTTTTTGTTTCATTTTTTATAGATTTATTTTTTTACTGTAATCGTCTGCGTATCTCAGCAACGGATATTACGCTACTTATTTTTTATTTAATACATTTATTTAAAGACAAAGTCTTTTTTCTTTGTTTAACTTATTATATTTATCTTATACTATTAAGTGAGCAATATTTGTATGTATATTTCACTGATCTCGAAAACGGTAGCTCGGACAGTCACGAGATTTAACACAAAGGTGCATCCCGAAGGGTCATTGTGCACATCGAAGTCAGATTTTCGAATTTTTGATTAGTTTTTTCTCAATTAATTAAAATGTGAAAATCATAACCTTCTAATTTCTGATAAAAAAAGCCATTTACATTTTAATATTTTATCCATAATTTAATTGTTGCCAATTTTTTTTCGACAAAATAATAATAATAATTAAAAAAAAACGTACATTTATTTAAAATGAGGAAAATAAATCAGAAATATTAGAAAATAAATTAGAAATATCACTCGCATCGTTACAAATAAGACACCAAATGAAAGAGAAAATTTTGGTAAATCCGATGCATTAAACAGCTTATCAATCGGATGATTAGTTTTTTCTTAATTAATTAAAATGTGAAAATAAAAACCTTCTAATTTCTGATAAATAAGACATTTAAATTTTAAAATTTTATCCATAATTTAATTGTTGACATTTTTTTTTTCGACAAAATAATAATAATAATAATAATAATAATAATAATAATAATAATAATAATAAACGTACACTTATTTAAAACGAGGAAAATAAATCAGAAAGATTAGAAAATAAATTAGAAATATCAGTCGCATCGTTACAAATAAGATAGCAAATGAAAGGGAAATTTTTTTTAAATCCGATGCATTAAACAGCTTATCAATCGGACAATTAGATTTTTTAAAATTAACTAAAGTATGAATTTTAGGTGGCAACAGCAGAAGATTGTATGGAAACCGTTAGGAGAAAAAAATGAAAAATCTGCTTCACATTAAGTCACATGATTTTTAAAAGGTATTAAAAATTGCAGTTTTCAAATTCTTTTAAATTTTCTCTCACGAACACAAAAATATAACATACAGCCTGTACCCCACAAGACCAACTTGCATTTCAAATTTCATCAATTATTTTGGTTAATAAACAAAAGTTATTATTATTATTTTTTTTTTCAAATTAAAATTTATTCTATTTTCGAAAAGATTTATGTGATCATAGATATAATAATATATATAGATCTATCATCCCCATATTATCGTGCAAAGATTTTTGATGCCGAAAAAAAAAAGCTTTGGAATCAGCCATTAAGTGGTATTGAAGGAAAAAAAAAAGAAGAATGAATTTGAAACTATATCTGGGGCTTTTCATTCACCTTTAGTAAATAAATTATTCATGAATTTTATTTGCTAAAACATTCGTGCATATTCCCGTGTGTATTCACTCGGTGAATGATTGCCATATTTTGGTAAAATCGCCGTCTTTTCCCGAGTGAAAAGGAATCACTTTTTTGTCCCCAATGATCAATCTATATATTATTACTATATATATGTATGTGATACGATAGATTAATAATTTGGGCTTTAAAAAAATTTTTAAATAGATTATTTAAACTCTATGAATCATATTTTTATTTTATCAGCTTCATTAACAGATCCTGCTGGGCGATTTTTTAAATTTTGGTGTTGAAGTACACCGAATGTTTTTCGACAAGAAGTTTAATATAGCAACAGCCATTTTAATCTAAGTAGCGCATCAAATATATAACAACATAAATGATTTATTTTTACACAAAATTTACAGAACAAATGCAGTTTTAAAGATAGGAAATTTATTTCAACAAGCACTATTTTAAACCTAAAAAGCATTAAAAATATAAGCAGAATATAAAGGATTCTTATGTATAAACAAAAAAGAGTCTGATAAAATTATTAGCAAAATAGTCTTCCCCTTTTCATACAAAAAAAAAAATAAAATAAAATAAATAAATAAATAAATAAAAATAAATAAATAAAAAAATATCCATCGTTAATATGGCGACAAAAATTTAAAAGCGTTGTGTAACACGATAATGTTTACCTATTTATTTATTTTTTTTATATAATAATCACTATGCTAATTTATCATACAAACAAATGAACCTCTGTGTGTTACTGCACTCTCACGCTGACGAACAGAAATATTTGAAAAATTCAAATTAATATTTAAATAAATAAATAAAAATATGTTTAATGGGAAATATATATAACCATAAAAAGATTAGTTGTCTAAAATACGGCAGAAATAGCGCTCATAGCATATTGTTACAAGGGATTAAGTCTTATTTTTACAATGGATTATGTCTAAAATGTGACAAAAATTCAAAAGCCGCCAAAGAGAACTATATTAAGGCTGTACTATCAGCTTTACAACCCATGAATTATATATAAACACAAAAAAAATTAATTGTCTCATGCGAAAGACGTAGCCGGTCACAGCATATTGTAATGTTTGGTGTGAAATTGTTGTCATTTAATGGTTGATTGGATAAACAAAAAAAAAAAAAAAAAAAAAAAAAAAAACATATGAAATAACGTAAATGCAAATATTATGTTTTCTAAACCCAGTTACGTTTGAGTCCAGTCCGAGTTACATGTGAACAACACGTATAGTGTTGTTCACATGTAACTGGGATTCAAATATAAAAGGGAAAGTCCAATTTTTTCGATACAATCTATTTCGAAACTGTTATATAATAAGCACCTAAATGGACGCTCATTGGTAAACTATTGTCGCAGGTAATAGGGACAAGCGCCCGAGTTGCAGTTGATGACGAAATCGCTGCTGAATGCAGCAGGGACCTGGAGCGAGCTTTTGAACAATTTCAGTAATTTATTTTCTTTTATTTTTATAAAACTATATAGAAACGAGTTTCCTTTAAATTTAGTGGCCAGCGAAGCGGGCAAATCCTGCTAGTTAAAATAAAATGGCAATGCAGCAGAAAAAATTAAGAATATTAAATTTAAAAATGTATATATAACAGTTATGTTTATGTATAATTTTTATAGTATAATAACTTTTTATTTTTCATTTTTAATTAATTCCTTTAAAAGATTTTTATTTATTTATTTATAGCAGTTATCGGAAAACAATGGTAGTATAAATTTGATAGGATTAAACTGATTAAAATTTATTCGTTTTTCATGTATTTAATTCCTTTTAAGAGAAAATCAACTTTTTATTTTATTTCGTTATATTGGTCGGAATCAAATTGTTATATAGTGTAAATAGCGGGGAAATACATGGTTCAAAAACTAAGATATTTAACACATGATGAGACACAGTCATACTTAAAATCGTAGTTCGTAAATAATAGCAGACCCATCTGTCACCATATTGAAATGCCCAGGAAATAACATTCTGCACACAATGGAAACCTTATCCCGATGCAGTGCGGGCAGAAAAATAGCTACCGTTGGCAGCGGGTACCCGATGCAAGGTTTAGAGCGATTTAAATGTTTTTTTTTTTGTTTTTTTTTTGTTTTTTTTTTTTTAGTTTTTTTTTTATAATATGATGTAAAAATATACTAATCTAATTCTTCTGAAAATTCATTTAAATATAGTGACCGTCGAAGCGGGCGTAGCTTGCTAGTATTGAATAATTATATTGATATAGATATATATGAAAAATTACGATGCTTATTATTATTATTATTATTATTATTATTATTTTGTTCTTTTTTCAACACAAACTATTCATATATATACATGTCAAGCAAACATTCGATTGTCTTTTCTAAAACTGCAAGCATTAAAACATTGATATAGAAAAAAAAAAAAAAATAGAAGTGACTCGTAAAAGCAATTATTATTCAAATAACTAAAAATAAAATGAATTTGAAAATTGCGTCTAAAAGTATGAAATATTTTTTTTTTTGCTAAACAACATAAACAATGTAATTCATTATACTTTTTGACTTTTAAAATTAAATACAATTTGGTTATTTATTTATTTATTTTTATTTATTTATTTATTTATTTATTTATTTATTTTTGCGTATTTTTTCTAAACCGATAGTTACAAACGTTGCTGCCTCGAATGTTCCATCTTCATATTTTCCTTTATTATTTTAACTTTGTTTACAATTGGTCCATTAGTAAAATATACACAATGCAGTGAACATGCGTACCGATTCGGTATTTATTTTAGTTTTCTTTGCAAACTTGGCACACCTTTGATATCTTTTGTCTTTGGCGGTTTTTCGATTTGGCGTTCAGAACGTAATGCAAAAATGTACACGTGAGATGTATATATTTTCGTAATATATATTGCGCGAAATATTGTTTCATGTTTTTAATTGCTCTTTTAATAAACCTTATTAAAATAACAGATATTTTTGAAAGGAATTAAATATGTTCACCAGATAATTCGACAATCTATTTTTTTCTTTTTTTTTAATCGCAAAGGAATACAGGTACCAAGTCAACTCCACAAACTTTTGCAGATTATCTTACGAGATGTAAATTCTTATTTGAATCAAAGTAATTTCCGTCTTTGTTTGGCAGACGCCAAAGTGATATGTATAATTTCAATAGAATTTGACTTTTATACTGAGTAACATTATGAATTTTTATTCAATTTTGCGCCAACTGAAAAAAAATTATGCTTAATTCTAGTGTTTATATTGTTTGGCGAAGAAATTTATTTCATACTTTTAAGAACATTTTTTTTATTAAATTTAATTTTTAGTTGTTTGAATAATAGTTGCTTTTGGAGTCGGTTCTATTTTTTTTTACAGAATCATGTACTTATTCTTTTCAAGGAAAATGTATTCAATGCAGAACCTAAGAAGACATTCGACAACGGTTTCACTTAACGCAACCAGTCAGAAAAATTATACAACTCAAAACATGTCAATTTTGAGTTTATGCCACTGAAAATATATGAAGTACCTATATGTGCACAAAAATCCTTGCATCTTTATCTAGAAAATTATCCAGTAGAGAGGGAATTGTTTCAACTTTGTTTTAGTCAATGCCTTACCTTTAAGTTGATTTTAATCTAATACTTCTCGCATTTCTTGGTTTTAAGTGAGATGAGAAAAAATCTATGTTGAATCCACGGACATCAAATTAAGAAGGATTTCGAAAAATAAGGAACGGTTGCGATGCGTTCGTAACCAAAAATCCTGTAAGGCACTTAACACAAAATTATCAAATATCAACAAATATATGAAATATAAACATTCAAAAGAGAAGAAGCTTGAAAAGATTCAATAACTCTCTTTGATTTATGTAAGGCTATCAAATGAGGCTCTCGAGAAAAAAATTACAGAGTATATGTTTAATAAATTAAAATAAGCATAGAAACGATACAATGATAATGCAATGCACATCCGGGTTCTCATAGAAATTTATAGAACGTATTCCTTATACGCTGGGATGGGCATAGCGTATAGTTGAAACAGGGATACAAATATGCGTTGCAGCTGAAGGATAGAAGTTTAAACGTCGAAATAAAGGCCTTTTTGGTTTCTAAGTATGCTTCGGCACGTTACAGTGCAGGAAAATGCGAACACACAATGTACATTTGAACGTTTTGTTTTAACATTCACGTTTGTAAGGTGTCTTTCTGTACTAAATCCATGATGCTCTTCAACTTTGTAATTTACTTTTTTCTCCTTCATTGTACTGTTTTCGAGATAGAAATGCTGATTCCGCTATTAACCACAAGGTGGCACTGTAAGCGGTCGCATCTTATAGCACATGTCCACTTTCCTATAATTACATACTACTATTACGAATGTTGCTGCAGTCGTTCAGTAGTTAAAAATGTGGTACCGAATTTTTGTGAGCACCCTGTAATCAGTTTAGAACTTAATAAAATCGTAACAGGAGCTATTTCAGGTTAAGATCTAATTAAAAAAAAAAGTGTTAAATGGAAGCATCTCTCTTACGATATTTTAAGCTTACAAACGACAACAACAAAAACAGCAACAAAAGTATAAACATATGTTTGTACTCAAAAACACCTCCTTCCTGAAGTTGGTTAAAAACGACAATGCACAATCGATATAACCGATTACAGTTATCGTACGTAGCATACATATATGAGTTGCATAGCATACATGTCACCCGCTAAGCTACAACGTGTCCAAGGTAGTGCAAATGTGCACAGCGTAAGAAGTTGTGAACAAACAAATGTACGTTTTAAACGTTCTATTTTTTGCATTAATGTCCACAATCTGGTACTAAATCGATGATGCTCTAAAAGTTTGTAATTCAATTTTTTCCGATATCTTTAACCGTTTTTGAGATAGGAAAGCTAACTCCGCTGTTTCCCACCTGGTGTCGCTATAAGCGGTTGAATCCGGTAGCGTATGGACACTTTACTATATCTACATACAATTTTTACATTTATAGCTGCAGCCGTTCAACAGTTAAGAGAGTTGGGACTGACTTTTTTGGGCACCCTGCATTTTCTTTAGATCGTAAAGATATTACAATTGGATCTATTTCAGACCAAGAATTTCACAACAAAACAAAATATATCAAATTTGGAGCACCCATTCAGAAGTTATGACCTAAGAAACAAACAAACAAGAAAAAAGAAAAAGAAAACATACTGTTTAAATTGAGATCTCCTCCTATTTGAAGTCAGTTAATAATAAGAAATCAAATGAAATTAAGAAAAATTGATTTTGTCTATTAAATGAAATGTTTATTTCAGTTTTAAATTTAATAATTTTAAATGGAAGTCGGCAGCAAAACTATTGAAGCACGCATCTACATTTTTCATATATATATATATATATATTTACTTCAATTACCCGACTACCGTAGGTAATGTAAGTATTGTATTCAGTCCAAAAATTCGATATTGAGTTTTCAGCTGATTTACATGTTTTACGGTCAGTTTTAGATAGTGGAAATTCATTGTTAAAAAATGGATCTAACGATTTCTTTTTCCTTTATTTTTTAACTTGCGATGCCAAACTATGTTTATATGTCTATGTTTATATGTTGCTATCAAACTACGTCACGTGTATCATCTTTCTCAAACTGAAAAAATTTTAGGTCTTTGCTATGTTAGGTTAATTTTATGTGTTCTAATCACATTATCTCCAAAAAATAAGTGCGCATGATACATGTAACAGTCGGTAATAAAAGTCATGTTGTTGTTTCACCCCGAATTTTATTTTTATTTGATCACTAATTTTTATCATCATTTTATTTTCTTATAAACAGCATAAAGACTAAGATTATGACTCGACTAATATTTACTTAACAAAACGGTATTATGTGGACATCTTTCAAATACGAATTATTGCAGCGCTTCAAATTTCTGCTTCCGAATGTAGGTACTGCTTGCTTTCGGTTAGCTAAATATATATCGACAGATTTTTCACACACAGTTTTTCTGCAAAAAACATACACTGTCAATATCTCTCTCAAATTCAGAAGAAAAGTTCAAAATTATTAATATACAAATCTTAACATGGTTATTTTCGATGTAAATCTCTTTTCACTAATGTTCCAATAGGTAGCGCCTTCTACTCTCAAGAAAATACTATATTAAAGGACTCTCAGTTCACCTTTTTTTGAAGTTAGGGTCCTAATACTTATTTGTTGATCACAAACCACTTTTTCGTTCCAAAGAAAATTTTGTCGCTAATCTAAATGTTCATCCATGAGTTCGTCCTTTTATCCTGGGGGTGACCGAAGCAGGAGAGCCATCCCTTTTGTGGAGGATCAAAATTGCGATGGCATGTCTACGGACCACTTCTAGGGGTGAGTCCCAGACCGTCGCCAATTGCCCATCTGCGCAGCACTGCCCATCTGCGTAAAACCAATCAAATTAATCAATCGTCCTTTTATCAATAATTGCCGACATTTACATGCATTATTTTGAAAGTATTTTTTTAAGAACTATTCCTTCCCTTTTTGGACCCGTAATATTCATAATACTTTCACGCTTAACCACACATCTCTTTATAATACTCACTACGTCTTGTAAACTATAAAATTCATAGGCAGTAATATCCAATTTACATAAGAAATAGAAAATAATGATGAAGTTACTTTCTTTGATATACTTATCTCTCAAGCGGAAAAAGGCATTTGTACCACCACTTATCCCAAAATTTTTTCAGCCTCTTTACATCCACATGCGCGTTCATGTTATCTATCTATCTAAAAAAATGACAACTATTTATACACATGCACTGAAGAAGGTATGGTAAATGTTACCGAAACAGTTGTCTGTTATTTTATTATTTTCTTTTGCGTTCAAAAGATTCATGATTTTTCATGTGTTTTTTTAAAGTACCCTTTAATACATTTGATTCAATCTCTCTTTATATAAATGGCTAAGAGATTTTCTTGGGACTCTGTTTGTCTGTGTGTTGACGCAAGTTGAAACCAAATTTTCATACTTTAGTTAATTAAAAAAAAAAAAAAAAACTAATTGTCCGATCGATAAGTTAATTAATCTGATAGATTCAGAAAAATTGCCCCTGTCATTTGGTACCTTATTTGTAACGGAATTTTGATTAGATTTTTTAAAATTAATTAAAATATGAAAAAATAACCTGGTAAAAGCTTTAAAAATGAACATTTAAACCTGCAATTGTTGCCAAAAAAAAAAAAAAAAAAAAAAAAAAACCTTATATATATATATATATATATATATCTTTTTTTTTCCCCCCCAACATTATGAAATGTGCTTTCACGCGAATATATATATATATATATATATATATATATATGTAAAATATAAAATTTGCTCATGCACATAAAAAAAGGAAAATATGAAAATTGAGTAAAAAAACAGTTTCGATAAAGTTGCACGAGAGTTCCAAAAATTAATGGAAATATAAAGGAACGTTAAATAATTAATCGTCTACTCAGTCACGTGATATTAAAAAACAAAGAATCGAATTCAGTAAATATTGTTCTTAAAAGCAAAAATATTAATATTTAATATAAAATGAAATAAAAGTATTATTGTGCATTTGTAAACAGTAGAAAAATTCTATTTGTGAATTTAATAATTTTTTAAGAATACTTTATACGTTTATTTATTTTCACAAGTAAAAATCGATATTTTTATATTGTAGTGTAACCGTTACGTTAACTAATTTAGCAATAAATAGTTGATTCTCTACCTTCATTGATTTCATTAATTTAAAAATGATTTCATTAACAAACTTTGGTTTATTAGCACCCAAGCAGCATCTGTCCGAGTTCTGTATATTTCGAGTTTGAATTTAAAATTTTTCCCGCATTCAGAATTCGGTTCGTTCCCGAACCCGGGCTTTTCTAGTTCAATCTAGATGGGAAGCGTTATTTTTCCTGTTAGGAAGAAAACAATTACTAAGCATTTTTTCCCTATAAAAAAGAATTTGATAAGTAGAAACTTTTATAAAAAATAAAGATATTGTAGTTTATATTTCTTCCTCCCTATATTTATATGCAATATTTTTATTTCGGGAAAAAACGAAAATTCTTTTACCGTTGAAGATCAATTGTCGTCACAAAGTGATATTTAGATTGCTTGATAAAACAATGAGGTTAATTTCAATTCATTATTTCCTTAATCTTTCTTCTTTATTGCATTTTTTTAGCTTAGAAATAAAAAAAATTGCACATTTGCTTTTTCCTTCTGGGCCGCGTTTGTCCAGTCGGTAGAGCACCGAGCTCGTAATTGTAATATTACTGGTTCGGTACACGAGATGACCAAAGACCGTCATATGCACTAATGGTGACTGGTGCACGTAAAATCTGTCGTGTCTGCAATGTCCTCCATGTTCCCATCTGAATTATACCACTGGCTGTCACCGAAGCAGGAGAGCAATCCTTTCCGTGGAGAATTAAAATTGTGATGGCATGTCTCCGTACCACCTGTACGGGCGAGTCCCAGATCGTCGCCAATTGCCCACTGTGCAGCACTAGTGCGACGTAAAAAACAACCAACCATCCAACCTCCCCTTGCATTTTCTTATTTCATTGTCAATTGAATTTTGCTTCATTTCTTCGCTATAGATTATAATATTTCATAAAACAATACATATTTTGCAGTGCATATTTTATGCATGTCTATTTCTTATTATGTACAATATTTATTTACATATTTATTTTTATAAAGGTATAAACTAGATGAATAGACTTTTATGTTTTATAAAATTTTTATTAAAACTTATAACAGTAGAAATTTCAAAGAAATTTTATTTCAAAATTAATTTTATAAACTAAACCATGAATGTGTTTAAAACTGCGAAACACCATGTATTTAAAAAAATATATAGTTAATTATATAGTTAACTTTATTTTTTAATTTTAACGTATTCAAAGAATTTTTTCTTCCTTTTTATAAATCTACTAAAAATAATTTGGTTTTCGCGAAATAAACTCAATCAATGGAATTAATACTCAAACATTTAATAAAATAAACGTAAATGTTTATGCTAGAGTAATTTTTCTGAGATAAATATTTTTAACTCATAATTAAGAAAAAAAATGTTTTATTACAAAGAAAGGATTTTATAGCACTTAAAATTAAAAACTTACATCAAAAGTTATATATTTTTAAATAATTTCATTTAACGTTTAGAAAATTTTCGGAATTTAATTAAACCTAATTTAATTATTTTTTTTTACTCTCTAACAGTTCTTAATATATCGATATTAATGGAAACTTAGATGTAAAATTTGAAAAAAGTATCTTGAAAATATTTAATATTATTGAAGTTATTCTAAATTTTCCTTTTGATTACATATCTTTCTAAAAGAGAAATTTTTGCCGTTTCTTGTATAAAACTGTATAATATTATCATCTTTAATTTAAATTATTACAAAAGTGTTCTTAACTAATAATCTCCGGAAAATAGTAAATGTGATATGATCATAAATTAATTCCTTTGAATATTAGCCTAGAATTATGTTACTTGAATTTTATTTTTACATTTTCAGTTTTTTTTAATATTTTCTAAAAATATTTAAAAAGTAGTAGAAGTCGAAATATTTAACTTTAAACGTTTTCTTAAAAAAAAAAAAAAAAAAAAAAAAAAAAAAAAAAAAAAAAATGATTCTGTATTGCACTTTGTCACTCTGGAACTCAGTTTGTCTACCCACATTTTATTTTTTGCAAATACATTTAAACTATTACAGATTCAATACATGTTATTTAAATAGATTATCTTTCTATGGGGCATATATATATATATATATATATATATATTCATTTGCTATAGTATTTATTTTTATGTTTTCGTTTTTTTTAATGAGTTATAAAATGGTTTTACAATCCTATATCTATAACAAAATTTTCTGACAAAGTTGAAATGTCTATCTGCATTTTATTCCCCCTAACACACAGTCTATAACTTTTTCAAAATTTGCGAAATTAATATACGATATTAAAATTTAAAATGTCATGTTTAAGAAGACAAGTGAGCCGTGGGGAAAGGAATAAGTATAGTTCTGTAACACATACACACGGTGGACTAAAAATTTTATTTTGCAAACGTTTTGTTTTAAATATGTCCCTGGAATATAAAATTTTAATATAAACATACAAAGGAATACGTTAAATAAAATAGTTATCGCAGATAAAATTGTGTATAAGAATAAAAATAAATAATATATCAAAAAGCACAAAAATAATAATAATGATGATAATAATAATAATAATAATAATATTTTCAATAGTTTAATAATTCCAATACTTCTAAGTACAATCAATGCAAATGAGCATTTTTATGTACAGTAGGATAACAAAACTTTTACAGTTCAGAAGCATTTGGAAAATTTAAAAGCTCTGGTTTTGGAGTGTTATAAGTTTAAGAAGAAGAAAAAAGTTCCAGAAACTATAGAACACAAAGAAAAAAAAAGCTATTAGTTTAAAATATCGAATAATTAGAGTTCTAAAGTTACCTTATTAGGCAGATTGTTTGCTCAAAAGTTTTCTTTTTATTGTAGTTCAACTAAACTTTTCATACCCTATGAAGATTAGTTAAGGTCATTATTTTTTATCTCTAACCAGATTAATTTTTGTTTTTAGTAACATTTTCATGTAATATTCGGAAAGACTGGGAAGTAAAACTCTAATTCCACATTTCCAGCATCATATAGAGTTGCTATGGATCCGCCCTTTTCTAAATATTTTACCGCCCCAATTTGTATATAGTAAAAAACTGCTTAAAATTGTAAGTTTATTTTATAACAAAAATTGCTATAATATTTTACTGCGTCTGAGAAATTAGGACTGTACGAACCCTAAATATACACTCTAAAAAAAAAAAAAAAAGACGCACTAAGAAATAGTTATCTGAATGGAAAAAAAATTGGAGGGTGTGATGTACATTGGGAGAAAAACAAATTATTACAGTTTCAGAAAATTTAGATGATTTAATCAAGATAAAGGGCCTCACAAAATAAACAAGTCAATAGCACGTTATTCCACTTCCGACACTTATGTAAGCAGTTATTCGTTTTCGTATTAATTGGTTGATTTGTCAAATGTAATTCTGTGAGATATCGTGCCAAATTATGTCCAATTGGTGCGTTAGATTGGCAAAATCACGAGCTGGTTGTCGGACTATTTTCATGATGCTCCAAACATCATCAATGGGAGAGAGATCCGGCGAATTTCCTGACCAAAATAATGTTAGAAAAGCATGACAACAAGCAGTAGAAACTATCTCTGTGCGTGGGCGTGCATTATAATGCTGAAATATACGGTGAGGATTGCATGATACGAAGGGAAAACAACAGGACGTGGAATTTTCTCGACGTACTGCTGTTCTGTAAAAATGCCACGAATGACCACCAAAGGGGTCCTCCTATGAAATGAAATGATATCGCAGACCATCATTCCTGGTTCTCAAGCCGTATAGCTGCAGACAGTCAGGTTGGAATCTCCACTTTTTTCGGGACGTCTTCCGGGACGCGTCTCGAGGCTCAAATCGGAATGGGACTCACCACTGAAGGCAATTCTACATTATTCAGTGACATTCCAGTTCGAACCCTCCCGATATCATTGCAAACGTGCTTGACGGTATACAAAGTTTAATAGTAGTCCGCACAAGGGGCTTCGTGAGCTCAATATATTTCTCTGAGGTACCTATTAATGGTCTTTGAAGTCATTGAAGTACCAATTGCACGTAGGATTGATGATAATGATGAATTTGTGGCTTTGAGTTCAACTGTAACGATTGATCGGTTCTCACGTTCTGTCTTCTCTCTAGGCCAACCAATTCCTCCCTGACGCTGTATTCAGCCATAGTCCACTCGTTACTGCCGATATCATCTTATAGTGGCATCACTTTTATCCAATTGTCAAACAATTTGCAGATTAGAATAACCGGCTTCTCTGAGCCCAACTACACACCTCTCTCAAATGCTGACATCTGCGCATATTGTTTGATCACCTGTATATGAGGCATAGTTACTGCCTATTTCAGTACGCGGAATTAAATTATCAAAGAATTTATGACCTGTAATCAAATTGTCTCCTCTTTAATATTCTCCAAAATTTGGCATTAAGGTGCGCTGTAGCGTCTCATAATCATTTTGTAGCAGTGAAATTTTGCATTTTCCATCGAAATATTCTATGCATGGTTATTTGTGTCCAATTTGAATTATTCATTCTTAGTGCGTCGTTTGCTTTGTTCTAGAGTGTAATAAAAAGTAAGAGTGCTGTTCAATTCTTCAAGCTTCGGAATTGTTTGAAGTATTATATTCCAAATATTGCTATGTTTGAACGAATATTTAAGAGGCTGCCGCGTAACGATAAATAGGTAAATTATGAAATTATGAAAGGCAGTTGGCAAACAATTTAGTTTTAATAATAAACATTTTGCAATAGCAATCACATATTGAAACTCAATAATATTTAAAAAAAATAAAAGTAGATATGCTTGGCATGTTTTAGGTCTAAGGCCGATTGACAGAATTAAGGTCCTTTGCCTCAAAGGGTGTGCCTTACGTGAAGGTTTTTCTAAGGGGTACTAGCGCGTATTTACACAGATTTCGGAGAACACCACAAAAATCTTTGAATGACTAGGCCAACAAGCGCAACCTGGGATCGAACCTGCCGTCTCATATCTACTAGCTTTTGAGCACAAAATCGCTCGGCCGCTGGTGGGCCAAAAATTAAAAATAGGAAATTTTGATAGCATTTTTCATACAAAAAATGTAATATTGAAAGAAATTTCTAATAAAGAAAAATAAAAGTAAATCGTTTGATATTAATCAATTTGAAGTATGTGTTTAATATATATTTATTTTCGTATATTTATGAAGCAAATATAAAATGAAGAAATAATGACAAACATAAAATACAAACATTACATGTTTACCTTCTTTCAATAGATTTCTAATCAACTGAATTTGCATATTTCATTATCGTTATGTACCGAAAACAAGAATCTACCGAACACAAGTTTGAGAAAAATTCAAAATCTTTCAATCCAAATCAAGATGTCATTTTTAGAAATTTGCTTAGAAAAAAAAAAAAAAAAAAAAAAAAAAAAAAAAAGGCACTACTAAACGAAACGTTTGGATAGGAAGTTTAAAATATAGAATGGAGATAAATTATTCGAACTAACATTCCAAGAACACTTCATTATACATTTCAACTACAGAAGTCTATAATTGAAAGAAATTAAAAAAGTAAAAATAAAGACTTTTTTTTTTTTTTTTTTCCCCGAAAACAGATTATGATGAATTGTTATTTGAAATATAACAAGATCTATAAAAAGAAAAAAGTCTCAAAAATTACTCTATTGAAAACAATTTAATCAATTGATATAGTTATTATAATTATTATTGCTTTTTTCAAAACAAATACTGCCTGAGACATTTAATATCATAATATAAAAATGTAATAAGTCAAAAAAAAAAAAAAAAAAAAAATACCTTTTATAAATTACCAGCAGGCTTTGTACATTTCGCTAATTATTGTACTTAAATAAATTTTAAATGTTAATAAATAAATAACAAATAAATAAAAATAAAGAATCACTGTTTTTATATCACTTTATTAATGTTTTTAATAAACAAAATAATGCTTAAAATCCTTTAAAAACACGTTTCTGACGATTACATAAAATTTCATGATTTAATGTTTCTGTAATTTATTCCGTTGCCACTGGTTGCATCCCTAATAGTACGCTTATCCAGGGTAAGTTCTCAGGATGTCACTAGGATGTCATTTCAACCTCAGGATAACTTGCGAACGTACACGGGTTAGTATATGCTGTTAGGGATTTTGCCAATAAAATCATAAAAAATTCTACTGAAAACCTGACAAAGTTTTATAATAGAATATTTTTAATTTATATTTGAATGTTTCAATTCAAATGTTAAAATTCATAAAGATTTAGCTTGTTATACATTTGTTTTTGAAATTTCTAACATGAGTAAATTATATTTTCTAAAACATATGTAATTAATTCTAAAATTATCTTATTCTCATTAAAACTATTCTCACATTGCGGAAAAGAAAGATTAGTCATGTAATTATATATCAAACGTATTCAAAGGAAAGCCTAATATTGATTTACAGCACACAACGATTTTTTTTTTTTTTTTAAGAATTTCAGTAAGAAAGTTAAAAAAAAAAAAAAAAAAAAAAAAAAAAAAAACTTGTATGTTATTCTTATGCATATATGGCTTAAATTTCCCTTTAATAGAATATTTTTCAATTTAAACTTTAGGCATTTAAACTTATTTGATTAAAATAATAATAATAAAACTACTATATTTAACCCCATATACTGCAATTTATTTTCAGTCAGCACTGCTCATGCAGACAATTTAATTTTCTTAGTTTTAAGAGGAGAGATTGGTATAGAAACTTACGCTTTTGTTGCTGAAATAATTTGTTATTATTAAAAATAAGATTTGTTTCAGGCATTTATATGAATGTCTATTGTTATATATACATACAAGAATATAATTAGTATCGGGAAATCCATGACTAGCTGGAATCGTCATTTCAGTTCAAGGGGTTAACTTTCTAAAATATCAGTCTCCTTATAAATTACTAATTTTTCATAAATAAATAAATAAATAAATATAACTCAGAAATCAGAAAAGGAACGAAATTATAAGTCGAAATTCGCTGACGATAGTGCAATTTGCAAGTGCTGCGGGATTGAGCTGCATATTAATTTATCCGAGAAATTCCTTTTAAGAGCCCAGACGATCTAATGAACCAATCACCAGCTCAGAAAATCAGGTATAAAATCCCAAACATTAAACAAACGGACACTTCTTGCCGCGGAATTTGACTTGTTAAACATTTCCACGATGCCCTTCCTCTGAAATTACGTAAATCTTACAAGCCTTCCCAACGGATTCGGCGGCCCAGGGCACCGACGGAGCCTCCCGCAGACCGGCAGAGTGTCGGAATTCAGACTCCATTCGCCTTGCCCTGTCCCGTCTGGGAAATGATGAAGCAAAAAGATGTTTCCTGAAAGAAAGCCTAGTCGTCATTGTGTGCTGCGCCTGTTATCTATCTTTCATCAAGTATTTAAATACGTCACATATATACATATACATATATATATATATATATATATATATATATATATATATATATATATACGTATATATACGTATATATATGTATATATGTATATATATATATATATATATATGTATATATATGTATATATATATATATATATATATATATATATATATATATATATATGTATATATATATATATATATATATATATATATATATATATATATATGTATATATATATATATATATATATATATATATATATATATATATTGAAAAACATTAATATAATCAGTGCAAAAATGTTTTTATGAAATTTAAAGATGACTCAACTTCAGTATCAAAACAATTCCTCGGATCACAAGCTGAGACTACCCATATCAAATCAAAGAATAATTATAGAAAAATCGAAATAAATATTGGAAATTGGAATTAGAAAAAAAGCATTATTTGCATTCTAACGTTTTCAAGGGCCTGGTAGAATGCAAATATGCTAAAATATGGATGTTTTTCTGTAACAAAGAAAGCAAAAGCTAAGAATTTCTTTGTTCGCAGGCCCGAAACACCCATAGACAATCCATTAAAGAAGAAGATAAAAATAAAACTATAACCTAATATGACAAACCATAACCATATAAAATTAAGATTAAAAGAAAAATACAAAGATACAAAAATTCATCTTACTGAATAAAATATTTGATATGAACACAACTCAAAAAAGAAATATACATAGTCAAAACAGAAAAACGAAAAACGAAGATCATAATAAAACGATAATCATAATAAAACCTTTACCTAAATATGAAAAACCATAACCATTTAAATGTAAGATTAAAAAAAAAATAAATAAAATAAAAAACCCATAAAATTGTAGAAGAATAAGATTACCTTAACCTTTCAAAAATGAAATTGAAGCAATAAACGTCGCACATGTAAAAATGTAACAATCAGTTAGCAGTTAGATTCACAGTTAATTAGTTCAAAATAGCATGGACCATAGAGTAATTTTTAGGATTCACAGTGGAATTCATGTAGGGTAAGGATTCAAATCCTGAAATAAAAAGATGATGATTCCTAATATTGAATCATGAATAGTGCTGCCATCTGGAGTAATAAGATGAAAATAATGGAAAAATACAATCAAATAAATTTAGGATTCAAATAATCAATGTATTTGATTGAAAACCAAAAAATAATACCTAATATTTAGACGTAAATTTAAATTTGAATAAAATGTATGCGGAGAAAAAAAAAAAAAAATAAAAATAAAAAATAAATAAATAAATAAATAAATAAAATAAATAAATAAATAAATAATTAAAAGAATTTTTTTATTAAGTGTTTGGGATAGCCATTAATTAATGCTAAATTTTTAAAGAATCGAAATTGTAATTTTTGATGTTTGTCAGACACTAAATATTTGATCCTTAGATTAAAATTAAGAAGAATATTGACAAATACAGATTTATGTAAGCATGTTTTAAAGTTAGTGAAAAAATTTACCTTAAAGGGGAAATCTTTCTTTTTATCGTACAAGTCAAATTCTAATTGGCCATTACTATTAAATATATATATATACGTATATATATGTATATATATATATATATATATATATGTATATATGTATATATATATATATATATATATATATATATGTGTATATATATATATATATATATATATATATATATATATATATATATACATACATATACACACACATATAAATACGTGAGAATCACAATCCCTCCCAACCATCTAGCCAAACAACAACACCCATCCGCTTTAATCGAGCATCAGCCCACACAATATCCACCTTTTTTATTGTCTTTTACTTTTTATATAATTTTTTTGGTAAAAAATACACAAATGCACTTATTTTTATTAATGTAAACACCATAGACAAGGAAAGATGATTAAATCAGAAATTCGATTTAATAATTGAATTTACTATAAATTTTGGATAACCGTATACTCTGGCTTGAATATAGATAGATTTAACGTTTTTACTTTTATGTTTATTAGAACAAAGATGTTTTATTTTATAGAGGAAGTTAATTAGAAAATTTTTATATATGGTTTTATGTAAACAAGATTTGTAATGAGTAAATAGATTAACTTTAAAAGAAAATTATTTTCTCTTATCATAAATATCAAAATCTAAATTTCCATTATTATTATATATTTTTAAATCTAGAAAATTTATTTGTTTGTTTAACATTTCATTTTTAATTAATAAAAGTCTATCAGGATAATTATCTATGAAGGTGTTGGTATTACTATAATTGAAGTAAAAAACGATAATATCATCTATAAATCTATGAAACATTAAGTCATTACTAATAGAGAAATTTCTTTCATAATAATAAAGATACAAATGAGATAATAAACTTCTAGCAGAACCACCTTGTGGAATACCTTAAATACTTTGGAATATAGTATGATTGTACAGAATAAAATTATTATGTAGTATAAAATTTAACAAAGTTTTAAAGTAATGAATTGCTATTTTTTTTTAATACTATATTGATGTTCATTAAAAAGAATTAACATAAGTGTTATGTAAATCAGAAATGTCTATATTATTAAATAAATCATTAAAATCAAATGTACTAGTGTTTGTAATATTTTTAAAATTTTTAATTCTTTTAAAAAGTTTAAAACTAAGCAACAGTATTATATGCATTACAGCCTATAGTAACAGTGCGAAATTTGACAGAAGTTTTATGAAATTTAGGAATAATAACTATATATAGACAGTTGAAATTTTTACATTTGAGTTTTAATAATTTATAAAAGCTGAGAATTTTTTTATTATTAATTTCAGTGGTGAAGGTGTTTTGCTTAAAATTATTACTATTTAAAATAGAATTCTCTAAGATCTGTTTATAAAACTTTTTACAAATGATGGCATAGCTATTAGGTGATTTATCTACACAAGTAATAATAAATTTATTTTGTAAAAGACTGATAGATTTATTTAAAGTTTGATTTCTTTCAATTTTAATAAATGTAGAATGAATAATAAGCTGATTTTTTAGAATATTTAAAGATTTAATCTTCCAAACAATATAATATTCTAAAGGTTTGTTATAATCAATAGCAATTTTATAAATAAATAAATCTAAATCTAGAGAAAACTGACTTAAAATATTATTTATGTTACATTTTGTGGGAAGTCTAAATTTAGTGCCATAATTCAAAAGTTTATATAAATAAAGATCATTAACTATACTAAGATCACTAGTAATTATATGTGCATGTGTGGTGTCAACACATTTTTTGTATTTTGGGTCACTACAATAACAAACAATATCGGATGCAGGTGCATTTTTTGAAAAATTATTATGATTAAAAATTCGTCGACCTAAAGTAAATGGATATTTAATATATATACAATGTTCTTTAAATTTTGTTATTTTGTTTGCTCAACACTTGTAATAAAATATTTTATTTAGTACATTAAAAAAAAAAAAAAAAAAAAAAAAAAAAAAAACTGATAAAATATGTTTTATTTAACCTTTGAAATCCATGTAACATTTTAAGTTTACTTTTGAAATTCTTTTGAAATTCTTTTAAATAATTACATGACAATAACTCTATAAGGTAGTAGTTTCGGTTAAAAGAACTATATCAAATTTACACATTTAAATTTCAATTATGATAATTCATATCGATTTTTATCATATTACAGATTTCCTCTGGAAAAGTGTCACAAGTATAAAATACATTTTTTATAATTCCTGTAATTAATCCTAAAAACAAATCAAATTCTCATTAAAACTACTGCTAGTAAACTACCTTACTGAAAAGAAAAATTATCCATATTATTATACTTCAAATATTTTCGACTGAAAACATGACAATGATTTATAATGCCACAATTTTAATTTTATATTGAAAAAGAAAATGTTGGCATCCTTTCAACTATTGAAATCTAATACTTCGTTTCGAAAATGATTAAAAATAGGAACCCTCGCTTGCAAGATAACAAAAAGATCTAGATTATCGTTTTAAACATGGTGTATAACTTATATTGATAATCGATAAATTTGTTTGATATCGTAACATAATTTGCAAAAGAAGGAGATTGACTTTTATCAAATTTTATGGCAATCAAGTTTTATTTTTTGTTTGTAATAACACCTGCAAATAACACCTGTAAATTTATAAAATAGAAATTTTGTATTTATATTACATATAATTCATAAAAAAGGATTAATTATTATTATTTAAATTCCAATGGTTTCTGAAATTTTAAAGCATATCTCTGAAACATTTAAACACTACATTTGAATAATAAGTACAGAACTTAAAAACAAACAAACACATACCATAAAATGCATTAAACTCGCGAGTTTATTGTATTTTATGGTATTTAAAGTTTTACACTTATTATTTTAAAATGCCAGTTCTGTGTACATTTAAATGTTTAGTTTCAATACATTTTATTTAGCTGCTTGAAGTTAATGAATAACAAGAATTTTATTTACACAATAAAATGATAATGAACAATATGTTTAATTTGAATAAGGCTGATATAGTTGACTAGGAAAAGCGTTACTTTTTAAGCCTTTAAAATTACTATTATCCCACAAACTACTTTGTTAAAGTGATAGTTCAATGTTCCACCGTAAAAATGTGTAATTGAGAGAAATTTAGCTGCAACCATTATTTTAAGAATTTTTTTCAGTGCTTTGATATTTAGTATTGCTCTATTACTAAATAGCACTGGCAAAATGGTGAAAAATTAACATCAAATTTCTTAAAATTTTAGTTGCAGGTAATTTTTTTAATTTGCATCTTTTTTACAGTGAAACTTTTCTATTATTTTTAATAGTCTAACATGTTGTAGCTATTTCAAAACTTTCTTCCATATTACCCTATATAAAATCGCAATTTATTGTTTAATATGTACAAAGAGATTAATCACAGCTTATCACAATAAAGATGCCATCTATACAGATTGCTGCAATTTTAATTAATATTTACTGTGATTTAGCCATATAAAAATCAGATGGTGAATAATAGTGGCGCCATCTGCCGATGAAAATACACGCAATTAACCCAGCATTCGTTTTCATCATTGTTATCTCACATTTCAAGTTTAGTGCATTTATATGCCATAGGTGTTGAGAATTAGCCTTCCTATTATCGGGGTAAATCGCAACACAGCAGGGCCACCGGTCAGCCAATGTGTAACCAAATTTAATCAGCATAGTTTTAGTGACTTGCCATCTCATTGACCACATTTTTGAATTTTATATAACAGAATCAGTTAAAGCCCTCCCGTTCACGGGGAAAATTGTTGGATAATAACCCTACCTATCGGTCGATATGCGTCCAAATTGAAACATAACATTGTTTTATAGTGGCCCTCTAATACAACAAATTTACTTAGACTATATGCAGTTGAGCCTGAGATATAACCTTCTCTTAATTGGAAAAGATTGATGTATAGCAGCGCAACCCGTTCAGAGATTTGCCTCACAAGTTGATATGCATTAATTTATGTCAGGGTACAATTACGTATAAATACATATAAAATTCTGTACAACAGTTGCTAAAATACCGAAAAGTTAGAACAAAAAAACTCTCTGCGTGGTCTTACACACAGATATATTTTTCTAAAAATGTTCAAATTGTGTTCTGGAAATTTCAAACATGTTAATACACTAAAAAACGGAAGTCCACATTTTTTTTCCAATCCAATACTTTCTTCTATTAAATATAGAAGAGAATATAAAGAACGAGAAATCAAATCAATTAAATTTTAAATTTCATAGATTAAAATAATGACGATGATTTATATTGCAATAATTTCAATTTTTGTGAGGTATAATGTTATACGCATCATACGATGCGTATGTCTGTGTGGTATATAATGTTATGTGATGGATAATAGTACTTTAACATATGAAACAATTACATCAATTTGTCTTATTATAGATTTATTTTCGAAAATTTTAGCATACATAAAATAATATTTATTCATAAGGTTGCTATAATTAACTATAATATATTCTTATTTAATTATTATCTTACATATTAATAATAATAATAATAATCATTCAATTACATTTGAAATCCTGTCAACGGAAATTCATGACAATGATTTACAGTGCAAGGATTTTAATTTTAAATTTGAAACGAAAATTTTGGTATCAATTGAACTATTGAAATCTAATATTTTCTTTCACGAAGAGTTAAGATTTGCAATTTTTTGTGTGAAGATAGCAAAACTATTTAGATTACGGTTTAAAACATAGTGCATGATATATTGATAATCAATGAAAAGTTCTGCTATCTTAAACTGCTTTGTTAAAGAATGAAATAAATTTTTAACAAAATTTATGACAATCAAGTAGATTTAGTTTTTTGTCAGAATTTTTACTTATTCGTTTATTTAATATTATTAGTTTTTAATATACAGCAATAGAAAAATATCTGTTGTAATATTGATGAAAAGAAAATTGTTGCTTTAATAAAAGAACTGTATTATAGAAGGTAAAAATTTAATTTAACTTTCAAAATTTTCTAAAGTATTAAATAAAGTTTCTCATCTTTTCAAAAATAATTTTAATTTTTTTAGAAGTATTGACATTTAGGAATTTTAAATGTGCAAGTATTTTAATGAGACATTAATAAATTAAAAATGTAATCAATATCTTTAAACGATGTATTTATATTTCCATGATTAATGGAGAAGTAAGTTTGAGAAAAACGTTGAGTTATAACCAAACATCATAAATTGGAATATGACAAGAAGTATTTGTTTTGAATCGAATTGATGGAAGCATGACCCGTCCTCAGACAAAAAAAAAAAAAAAAAAAAAAAAAAAAAAAAACATGCACTAATGCAAACGAATACGTATCATGTAGCATTTATTTATTTATTTATTTATTTTTTTCATTATTCATTCCATTTTATTAATAATTATAATTTAACACCTGAAACATTAGTCTTTTTTTTTTCTTTTAATGGACAATTTTTAAAATTTGCAGCCAGTCCGAGTAAAAAATATCAGATAAATTTAAGATTTTTTAATATGTTCTTAAGTACTGCTTATACAGAAAAAGACTACTTAAAATTAAAATTCTCGAAAACAAGAATGCAAATACATGTTTATTATTAAAGCTGTAATATATATATATATATATATATATATATATATATATATATATATATATATATATATATATATATATATATATATATATATATTATATATATATATAGATAGATAGATACAGAAGATTCGAAATTTCTAATAAAAGTTGCCAACAGATGTTGTCGTGCAATGTACAGAAATTTAGAAATAAATGAATGTTCATTCGATAATATGTCAATGGAAAAAACGCGATTTGAAATTATTTTTTGCTACACTAATCGATATTTGTTCACAGTTTAGCACTTGTGCACCGTGAAACCAGCCCAACTCCTTTGCTAAGTTAGTGCATATACTAACTTCTTTTTACGTTTTAATGTTGAACTAATCACTCTGCGTCGGGACTTTTACGCTTTACAATATAAATAATATGACCTGGTAGCATACTTTTAAAAATTAATTCTTATAATGTAAAATTATCTTTTGCATTTCTTATAAAAAATTCTGGATAGATTCATAATTCAAATAACCAAATATTTTATATTAGCTTCTACATAAAAATTTTAATGTACAATCATATGCAGGTTAAATATATATGTACAGTGGTATACTAGTAATCCGGCAAATATCGAACGAAGATACTGCGGATTATCGAAAGCACCGTGTTACTAATGACGCATTTAAACGGTGGAATCTGTGTTTTATTTTATACATATAAATATGTAATACTATACACTGCGCTAGTATATAAAATTGTTAAAACACTATATCGGCGCATATTATTTTTTCTGTCAGCGTACAGTAGTGTAGTATACATCGAACACAACGGTCATTGACGCCGCTACAATCAGTTACAAGCACGGATTTACAGTATCCTTTCTTCTCCGTGCGTACTTGTCTTCAACAGTATTGCCAAATCATATCTTGCCCTGTCCCTATGACAGCACAAATTAACCATGATTTGACGATAAAAGTCCCTATAAATTAAAAATCAGTCCCTACAGCCCGCCTCTCACCTCACCCCCGATGAAAAAATAAATAAATAAAAAATAAACTGCTAAAAGTCTGTACAGTTGGCAAAACTGGATTCCAATTCTACATAATTTACAAAGCTACCAGTTAGCCAGCTACCTGTATAAAAATACAGGAACACTAGCAGAGCCTAAAATGTGAAGTGTCGTGTTACAGAGGGATATAGATTGTAGATATTTGTATACATATAATATATATAAGTGTGTGTATATATGTATATGAATGTATGTATGTATATATATCAAATTTTAATTTCAGTTTTCGAATAAAATCTTATTGTTACATCTTTAACTTTGATACGACTATTGTTAATACCAGAATAAATAAATAAATAAATGCTTATTCCTATTTTTATCTTAATTTTTTTTATTTATATTTTTTTTAAATTTATATATGTATTTATATATATCAAATTTTAATTTCACTTTTCGAATAAAATCTGATTGTTACATCTTTAACTTTGAAATCGTATGCCTATTGTTTAATACCAGAATAAATAAATAAATGTTTATTCCTATTTTTATTTTTATTTATTTATATATTTTTGAATTTTTATATATATAAGGTCAGCAGGCTTTAAAACATGTAAATCAGGGGAAAACTCCATATCGAAATTTTTGCACGAATACAATACTACCATTATTTTTCAAAATCAACTTCCCACCCTCATATAACTTTGTATAATGAAAAATATTGCATTAATTTTTATATTGGAATATTGAAATTTGCAATTGACGAAATTCCACCATTTCCTATCCATTCCCCTTTACTTCTAGTGAATCTCTTATAATCCTAATAAACAGAGAGCGTGCTGTCAATTAGAATGAAAAATTATCAATTTTCGAGTTTTTTACTCAAGCGGTTTATAAACTGCACAACTGTCTCCCACTTATTACCCTCCCTTGGTACTTCTTTAAAGAGGGTTGTGTAATTTTTAAATACCGTAGTGAATATAAACTGGATCAAAGAATTTTCATAATAAATATCAAGGTCTTGTGTTTTTCAAATTGCACCGCATAATTTATTGCACCCTTCCCCCATGTCACTCATTTTTAAAGAGCTGTGAATATCACCTTCTTAATCCTTTAATAGCGTAGTGAATGTAAATTTCAATGAAGAATTTTTTTCCCACCAAATATCAAGTTTATATTTCAAGCACTTTTCAAATTGCTCAGAATAATCCCATTTTCCCCCTTTTCTCCCCTTCAAGACAGAAGAGCAATTTCTCAATAACACAGTGTCTCCTTCTACATTCTAAAAAAGATGCGTACCACTTTTCTTTTAATAATCTCAAAGGATTTGTATATGTATAATGAACAAACGAACGGATTTTGTTATTTATATAAAGATAATGCTAGAAAAAAATCTTGTGTATTGCTAATATCTTATGCTCTGTTTAACTGTCAAATTTTATCAAAAAGTAGCAATACTGCATGTGAGTATATTTTATGAGAAAAGGGAAAAAAAAAAAACTTCTTTACTCTTTTTTAGTAAGATTAAAACTTAAAATATACTTTTAATTTAATGAATAAATTTTTGGATGTACAGAATGTTTCCAGATTTCTTAAAGTTTTAATACACCTTAGCTCAAATAAATAAATAAAATATTAAATAAATAATAATCTAGTTAATTTGATTTTTTTTTCTTTTTAACAAAACTATATAGGTTTATATAAGTGCTTCATATTGATAATCCAACTTGAAATTTATCGAACAGTAAAAATATTCTTTCCTTCCTTCATCTCTGGCCTTACAAAACTTAAGAATAGTGAAAAATTACTTAACGGACGTGATCTTAGAAACGAAGTGACTTTAACCGGCATTTTAAATTACATTAACATAAAAAGCATGCATTCTGCTGAATAGATAGATTTTTTCTTTTGAGGTTTTGAAGCGAAGGAAATAGATTTTAGCATTCTTTAAGTGTTAAGCGACTGTAAATGATTTCAATTTAACAGTAAAAGAAAAAAAAAATATGCACTGTAAAGAGTATACTTTTTTATATAAAAACTTTCGGACGTTTAAAAAAAATATGTTTTCGTAGAAATATACACATTTAATTATGTATATTTTAATTATGTATATACAATTTATAACAAAAAAAAAAAAAAAAAAAAAAAAAAAAAAAAAAAAAAAAAAACGCACCAAGAAGGAGTTATCCGAATGGGAAAAAACTGGTAGATACGGTGTACATGTGGAGAAAAACAACTGATTACAGTTTACGAAAATTTGAATGATTTAATGAAGAGAAAGAGTATAAAATAAACAAGTCAAAGTAAATACGTAAACACGTCAATAACGCGTTAATAATGTAGATAAACGTGTTAATAAGTAATAAAGAAAACAAGTCAATAACGCGTTGGTCCACTTCTGGCCCTTATGTACGCGGTTATTTGGCTTGGTATTAATTGATAGAGTTGGCAGATGTGCTCCTGTGAAGTATCGTGCAAATTCCGACCAACTGGTGCGTTAGATTGGCAAAATCCCGAGCTGGTTATATGACCCATTTTATGATGCTCCATACGTCCTCAGTGGATGAGAGATCTGGGAACTGAGCTCAATCCCATTTTACTGAGCCGCCTATTAAGTGTATTTGAAGTCACTGAAGTACCAGCTGCACGTAGGATAGACGACAATGATGAATTGTAGCTTTGAGTACCGCTTTGCGATTGACTGATTCTTACATTCTGTCTTCCCTTTAGGCCGACCGCTTCAGCCATGGTTCACCCATTCCGGTCAATATAATTTAATAGTGGTACCGCACCCATCCAGTTGTCAAAAAATTCGCTGATTACACCAACCGGCTTCTTTGAACTTAACTACACACCACATTCAAATGCTGACATCTGCGCATGTTGTTTGTGCACCTGCATGCGAGGCATAGTTACTGTCATTCTGAATAGACGGAATAAAATTCTCGAAGAATTTATAAACTGGAATCAAAATTTCTCATTTATAATATTCTGTTAACTGCGCAGTTAAGATAAGCTGCAGCGTCGTATGCTCATTCGATGGCAGACAAACTTTAAAAATTTGCATTTTCCATCGAAACCTGCATGTATGTCAATTTGTGTCCAGTTTGAATTACTCCTTCTTGGTGCGTTTTTTTTTTTTTTTTTTTTTTTTTTTTTTGTTACAGAATATATATATATATGTATATATGTACACGGTACTGCCATAAAAAAGTTGAAACGTGGTTTAATTCTTTAAGAGATATATGAGTAATGTAAGTTGCAAAATTGATCAAAATAAGGCACTAAATAAATAAAAAAAGAAAGAAAGAAAAAAGAAAAGAAAGGACCACATTATTAAAATTTTCTTATCGTTAAATTTCAAAAACTTACTTTTTAAAATTTTATATGACCACTCCAGCCAAACATTGCCAAGTAGAAAGTTTTTACTTTTCATGCCCTAGCCCTAATATCTTCAAACACACACGCGAGCGCACACACACAGAAAAAAAAAAAAAAAAAAAAAGCCGCATAGCTGCATTTTTAAAACTGAGTGAGTTAAAAATAATTGGAAATTTACAGATTTGCATAGGAACTAAATATAAATATAGAATTGTAAATATGTGACAGATAAACTAAAATAAATATATAATAATATTTTTCACATTCATAACCTAAATTGTTGTCTTTTTATTGATCTCACACAAACACAGTTTTCCTGTGGGCATCCTATAATTATCATACAAATCTAGCGCTTGTGATATCCTGTTTGAACCCATTAAATTTACGAAGAATACAATAAACGGATTATTCAACAATTCTTATTCACCGTAAAGCAGGTGATTTATTTTTACTAGGCTATCCGAAGATATTATCCTCGGAAAATACTATGCATTATCTGTTCGGATACACATGCGTTATTACCACGCGTGCAGTGTTGTGCAGGAGAATGAGATAAGAGTTAAATTTTGTGGCCAGTATATTTCATGATAGAAGGTTTTTTCATGTTGCTCGCTTGCTTTTAGAAAATCTAAAAACTTAATGGATAAAGTAAGTTTTTTATTTTTATTTTCTTTTGCATAGTTCATATAAACGTGAACTCACTGCATTGCAGATAATAATACTTGTCTTCGTGTTAGTCGTAAAACTTAAGCGAAGAAAAAATTAGGCGTTCGTATTGAAAGTTTAAACTTTGTTATAGTTTCACGATGCTTGATCAGGGAATACGTTTTGAGTGTCTGTATGACTGTCTCTATGTTATCTACAGGATGTCAGGTTATCATGAATATTCTACTTTCTGGACGGTTTAAGGATACCAGTAGGCATCCATAGGTTTCTTCTATAGCTGTCTGATAAAGATCATAAAAATTCATTACTTGGATGTTCACAAGTGTGACATTTTGACATCCAGAAATCTCCTCCAAATTTAAAAAGGACAAATTTTCTTATCCAGAGGATATCCGGTTATTCTGGAAATGGCATCGCCTTTCTTTCTTTCTTTCTTCTTCTTCTTCTTATTATTATTATTTTGTCACTGTGTAGTCTGGGATAATGTATACATATCCTATTAAAAATATGAAAATAAGTATAAGAATGTGTAATTTATTTTTAAATTTATCATACTTATCAAACTCACACTCTTACATGCTAACTTGCAGACGGTTTAAAAGATTTTACAGTTGATTATAAGACCTGAAATAATCTTTATTTACCGATAAAATTGTTCAATTAAAAGTTTCAAAAGTTATATTTATATACAGTTTACATTTTATTGTGCGTGCTGATTTTAATCTATTTATATTGGTCGTTACCGTAAAAGGGAACAATAGTTATTTTTAATAGTTTTAATATTAGTAAATTTTTATTATGTTTTATGATAATTGATACTTTTTCTTTTTTTACTTTTTACGCTTATTTATACCGGTAGAAGAGAAAAAAACAACAACAAAATTGCCAAGTGGCGATCCTTACATAGAACATCGTATTACATCTTTTTTGTTTCTTAATAATCTTTTGCTCTTATATTATTAGTTTTAGATTATGGGGGAAACATAATTTTTCTCATTACATTGTCACAATCGTGGAACCTTTTTAATTTCTCTTACCCATAGTGTCGAGAAAGAAATGTTTTAGGGTCAAATTTTTGAACGTGAGTTTTTGTTATATTCAAATGTTCTGAGGACCCCTGAATACGAAAATCATGTTTTTAACGAATGGTCTGTGTGTCTGTCTGTGTGTTATCAGCATATCCCAAGATCAAATAGTAGCAGAAATTCCAAACTCGGTATGCTAAATGTGTATCATATACGGATGCTACACTAAGCTTTTCGTTGAGATGAAGCAAATGGTTCGTATACAGCGAAACTCAAAAGTATTCAATTATATTACGTCTATGGGGGAAATTGCAGATAAGTGAAGTTTAACATCTATAGACTGAAATAAATAAAATGAAACGAATATATATTTTTTTGTAAAAGTGATAGTCAACTGGGAAAGAAAAAACTAGTATGTTGTGGCCACCACAAGACTTTCTTCTATATTTTCCTATACATATTCAATCAGTAACAATATTTAAAAAAATAAATAAAAAAAATACAATTTTTTTTTTCTAAGGGTTTTTTTTTTTGGAGGGTACTTGTTTTTTTTTAAGGGTACTTCCCCCCAGGGGGGGAAGCGATGCCCCCCCATGCACAAAAATTTTTTCCTAGTTACGTACTACTAATATCAATAATTCATATTAATTTTACAATCACAAGTGTAAAATAACTCTTATTATGCACATTTATACGAATTTTTGTCTTATTCTGCCATGTTAAAAATTTAGATAAAATGCTATCACAGCGCCTCCTGTTGAGCTATTGATCCGCAAATATAATCAGCACCAGTTTATGTCGGGGACCAACTAAATACCAAGTTTGGTAAAATTTCGTTTAAAAAAAAAAAAAATACGATTTTTTTGTTTTACGATTTTTTTAAGTTTTTTTTTTTTTTTTTTTTTTTGTTAAAAGTAAAAAAAAATCGATAACTTTGTTTTAAATTATCACAGATTTATGGTTCAACCATTCGTTTTAAAGGTATTGACGAGATCTTTCGAATGATACCCATCTTCAAAATTTAATCCCCCCGGGGGGGTACTTCCCCCCCAGGGGGGGAACCGATGCCCCCCCATGCACAAATTTTTTTTCCTAGTTAACTACTACTATTATCAATAATTCATATTAATTTTACAATCGCAAGTTTAAAATAACTCTCATTATGCCCATTTATACGGAATTTTGTCCTATAAAATGCGATCACAGCGCCACCTGTTGAGCTATTGATCCCCAAATCTAATGGGCACCAGTTCATTTCAGGGTGCAAATAAATACCAAGTTTGGTTAAATTTCATTCATTGGTTCGTGAGATACAGCGTCCACAAAAAAATGATACAGACACACAGACAGACAGACAGACACACAGACAGACAGACACACAGACAGACATTTTTTAAAAACTATCAATTCGTGTTCAGGACATCCCAAAACGTGTAGATCCGTCAAAAAACGGAGGTCGAAAATTTTCGCGAATCCAATACTTTCTCTATATTACATATAGAAGAAAGTAATAATGTATGTAGGAGCCTCGCCTCCCCCCCCCCCCCTGGGGTGGAAGTCTTCCCTCGAGGGGAGTAAATTTTCATGATGGGTATCTTTCAAAAGAGCTCGCCAATACCTTTAAAACGAATGGTTGAACCATCGATCTGCGATAATTTAAAATAAAGTTATCGATTTTTTTTTCATAAAAAAAAAAAAAAAAAATTAATAATAATATTGAGAATAAATTCAACATTTTTTTGGATATTTAGTGTTATACTACTTATCTAATATGTAAACCGTGTGCATTATTATGAAAGATAATTTTTTTAAATAATAATTTTAATAAAGTATTTTTACTGAGCGAATTTGTATAGGAAAATATAGAAGAAGTCGTGTGGTGGCACACTAGTTATTTGTTGTTAGTGGATGTGCTTTAATAATAATATTTTATCATTTCCTGGAAAGCTGTTCGAGAATTAAAATAAATTCCTCATAGACATATGGAAAATAATGTATGTTTTAAGCTAAATATTCATCACTTGTTTTTTGTATATTTACACGTTTTGAGTCTTCCTGATTTCCGTAATCATTTTTTTTTAACGTTTGATCTTTGCCTGTGTCTCTTAGAGTAACTTAAAAACGAATAAATTTAGGAGATCCAAATGTTGTATTTTGAAGTTAATGTAAGTTTGTTGCTGGAAAAGTTTAATCAAGATTGATAAGTTTCAATGAATGTTGCGTGTGAAAATAGTCTGTATAATTTTAAGTAAACTTTAAATTTTAATAACAGAATTAAATTCTATATAAATGTAGGTGCATTAATGAAACGGGGGGTTGAAGGGGCCCTCACACAGAATTAATTATCATATAAAATTCTCCCTAAGCCTAATTTGAATTTTTTAATGTAGGTTTACACTACAGTACTCGTTATCTTTCCTTTTGATCTCCAACCTGCATTTATAGTATTGAATTTCAGGGTAAGAGAAAGTCCTGTGAGTGACACACCATATTATTTTTTTTCTAAATTATCTTTCTTCTGTTACTTTATTCATTCTTCCATACCAAAGATACAAATTTATTTCCATTATTTCAATGCATTTTGGTAGGGGAAGCCGGGGTAATATGAGACAAAAGGGGTAACAAGAGACAAAAAATATTAATAAAATGTGTACTATTAATCTAAATAACTCGAAATAAATGTCAAGTATTTATTTCATTAATTCATTAATTATTGTATTAATTTCATTAAACAATAATTAATGAAATAATTAATTATTATTTGTATTGTATTAATTGTATTAATTTCATTAAATGAAGTCCTCTTGATTTTTTAGGTGATTTTACAACTTAATTTTTTTTTTTTTAATTTTCATTATGTCCTTGTCTCTAATAACCCCATGCGCGGTTATAGAGACCAGGCTTGTAACTGCCCAGATATAGCAATGTAAAATCATGTGGGGTAATAAAAGACATCTGGAAACAATTCTAAATCAGCCAATAGTTTTTAATTTTTATTATTTAATTTTTATTTTCATCCATTCAAAAAATATGCTTTCTCGAAAATTTACTGTCATAAATATGTTTGTGAAATTCATTTCTTTTAATATTAGGTCCTAAATAGTATAATATTGCACTTAATGACAGTTCTACATAATCAACGTAACCTAGGGATTAACCCAAAACATCAATATAATTTTTAAAATGGACAAAAAATATTTTACGCGTTTTCTAAAGTGTAGTCAAAAATAGACAAAAAAAACCGTATCTTTGAAGTGTATACAAGCGAACAAAATGTTATAAAAGATTTTTCTAGTAATTATAAATGAACTTATTTATTATGTAAGAAAGTATTGATGACTAAATACTAACTTATACACATTCTAAACATAAATTTACATAATCGTAACAAATAAATATGGTCTAGCCTAATGACTAAAACTGCTTTTTGATTTACAGTGAAAAAAAAAAAGTTCTCTTGGTAAACTTAGACTAGGCCTAACACTAGGTAAACTCTTCTTAAAGTAGTCAGGCAGAATTAACAGGAACTACAATGGGGGAGACACAGGAATTAACAGTGGGGGTAATAAGAAACATGCCTAGAACATGTAAATAAAGAATGCTTTCAAGGTTTTAAAAAATTGTACATCAAAAGTCATAGTCTTGGTCAAAAGGTTACACATTAATAAATCCCAAACATCTTACCTACAAAGAAAAATAATGAAAAATTTAGAAAACGTCACGAACTTTCAGGGTTAGTTCAAAGTGAAGGTTTTTTTTGGCGTAGAAAACGAATTCAAAATGTGTTATAAAATTCTCAATAAGTGTATTGTAGTAAAGAATACACATGATACTTAATATTACATATTTTTAAAGTTGTCTAAGTATATTTTTTGGTGGGTTTTTTGACCTTGTCTCTTAAACCCCTGTCTCTTATTACCCCGGCTTCCCCTAGTTATAATGTAGTTCTTGTGTTATCCCAGAGAACTTTGAGCTTTAGTTATTAAGGGGATAGTGCAACTTACCAGCTAAAATAATTTAGGTATAAAATTTAACATAATAAATTCTCACAATATACATATATATATATATCAAGTATGAAGTTTTCTTTAAATTATGATCAATAGTTACTGATATAAAACGATCTGAAAAATCAAACAAAATAAATAAGATTTTGGCGCCACTCCTTTTCCGATATACATCCAAAGTGAATAAGTATAATTGTACATAATATATAATCCACTTATTGCGTGTGGTGCATTTTTATATGATAGAAACTGAGATATATCTAAGGAACATCTAACAACAAATATGATAGCATATCAGTGCCATATATGTCCGTTATGTCCTATTTCTCAAATTGAATCGTCCCATTTTTTTTTTCTCTACAAACAATTTCTCATACCAAGCTTGTTGCATTTATATGTAATATAATGCAAGATATTTCCATCCTGTAAACAGGGTTAAATTTCACTATAACAGAGCCACCAGTCGTCCCATATACATTCAAAATGAAAACATTGTTTTTCATGATGGTCCTCATAAATATTAACTTTCATTCAATTATACACTATAGAAGATAAAATATACCTTTCCCGTAAGCAGAAAATATTCATCATAATTAACATAATGTTTCATAATACATGTTTTTCATTCCAGGTTCAGTTTATATAGCTACCATAAAGTCTGAAATTATTGCCTTCCTGTAAATGGTGTAAAGTTGTGGTATAGTTATAGTAGAGTCACTTTAGTCATATATGGTCAAAAATTGAATCGATATTGTTTTCATCATGGTGCTCATGCGTGTGTAGTTTTGAGCATTTATACTTCAAAAGGCTGTAATATAGCCTTACATTAAATGCGAGAATTTGCAGTATAACATTGCTATCTGATGGGTGCTTTATCCCCCGCCCCCAACAATTCAAAGCCCAGTTAAATATTGTTTGGTTAAATTTTATCTAATAATTCGCAAGATAAAGCTTTCACAAAATCTTGCTTATCCACACTACCAAAAACATTGGCATTTTCCACAAATGTTCGAATCGCATTTAGGAAGTTTTTTTTTTTTTTTTTTTTTTTTTTTTTTTGAATTTCCTCAATGCTGAGATTCCTTTTAAACCAAAAAACAGCCTTGAGTTTTTGTCTCCATTCTTCTCTGTCCTGAGCATCTTCCTCATCCATTCCATTCTCTGTCATGCCCCTCATAAGCTTGTCTTTCATCTTTTCTGCGGTCTTCCCCTCCTGTTTTTACCATCAGGTTTCCAGTTCAGTATAAGCTGTGGTATTCTATTTGTATTCATCCTTTGTACATGTCCGTACCATTGTAGCCTCTTCTTGTCTATTTTTTTTATGATATTCGTCTTAACACCTAGTTTAGGAAATTCAAAAAAGTAAATTTATCGAAAACAAAATATTAGATAATTTTCACTATGTTTTTCCTAATTATATAGAATAAAAGTAAAAATGTGTACATATATATATTTTTTTAATCTTTTCAGCCATCATAAATATTTTGCATGATTAGCATATTCTAGAAAGAAATCGGTTATATTTCAAAATTACAAAATATATTTGAACATGTTTATTATTTCAGTACTATTTTAACTTCTGATCAATATTAACGTTTCAAAGGATTGCTTGAAGTTTTTTTTTTTTTTTTTTTTTTTTTTTCTTTTTTACAGTAGGATTGTATTTTCACAGAATGTTTTAAAAAATGCTATGTCAGCACGTTTATTAGTAATAAATACACTTGGCACTAGTACGTCGCTGGGAAATTTTTCACCATCGTTACACGTTCCATTCTTACTTGGATTTTTTTTAACATTGTTCCCATATATTTTAAATAAAAATGCAGTTGGCAGTTCGCCTTTTCTGTTTCAATCTAAATTTAAAAGAAAAAGAAAAAGGTTTATAAACAGTATATTATTTTCACAATAAAAATGTGTAGTAATATACAAGTTAAATCGTTATTATAATATAAATGCACACACACACACACACACACACACATATATATATATATTAGGGTGGTTCGAAAAAATCGATTTTTTTATTTCGGAATCGCGTTACCTGTCAAAAGTTGTAGTTTAATATCCTAAATTGGGAAAAAAAAAAAAAAAAAAAATTCTAAGTTGACATCTTCAGTTCGCGCATGAGGCTTAAAGTTTGAAAAAATATGTTAAAAATCGAAATTTTCAAAAATAACAAATTTAGTTTTTTTTATTATTTTTTATAATGCAACAGCCATAAATTATCAGTATATAGCGTAGTTTGAACCTAAAAAATATTTTATAGCTTATGGATAATTACTTTATTTCGCGCATATGCCTTAAATTGGGCTAAAATCGCCCAAAATTTTAAATTTACGTGTTTAATATACAATTATACATACGTGACATATTTACGTTTCAAAAGTAGTTTAAAAATTCTAAATTTGTTGAATATAACCTTTTATCACAGTATTATACGTACAAGTATACTTACACACACATTTATATGTATATAATAACATTGCATGTCATAGCTAATTACAAAATGATTTATAGATTTTACCTATTTTTTGTGTCTTTAAGATTCCTCAGATGTGTTGGTAATATTTTAAATTGAGATTTATAGTCAAATGATGGCATAGTTGACCTTGAGAGCAAAACTGTCTTTATGAAACCATCCCTGTTCTCTTCTCCATATACTTTAGTACAAGATTCTGTTACGAGCTTTACAATTTTTTCGACACTTTGCGTGTGGCAAGGAAATTTAATTACCTCGAACTCTGGGAGAACATTGGTATTAATAAGTTCTTCTAGGCTGTGCGCTGACACATTGCTCATTATTGGAGGAGGTGCTAGTTTGCACTTGGACCAATCAATAAGTTCAATGTAATTTGAAGCTGCAAAATTTATGGTCGGTGGTTGAAAAGTTCGCACCGATTTCCCTTTTGGTTCTTGTTTTCTTGCTTTTAGCAATCTTCGAAAAGCTAGCTGTCTTACATGCACTCTCTCATCTAGTACCATTGTAATTAAAAGATTTTCGGGATGACAAAAATACGCATTCCTCTAAATGACAGGATGAATTATTTGACGTACCCTGTCGGGCAGCTGTCTTGTCTTCTGTACTCATTTAAACATGTGAACTGCTCCAAACTTTACAGAGGGATGCATTTTAGTTCCAAACCATACTGGAGCGTATATCTTCATAATATAGCTGACCAGCAGTTTAATATCGTCAGAAGATTTTACTTCAGAAATATATAGTCTTAAGATCCTATTTGCACAAGTTAACGACCTAGAGTTACTAAGAGATCCAGGATCTTTCAATGCGAGATCTGGCGCATACTTCCTATCTTGACTGCTCGATAAATATTAAGTAAATACTGTTGGTCCTTGCTTAAGTCAGTTTTGGTCACATTTATCTCCTCACTATTAATCGTTTCAAAATTAGCAACAGGGTGATTTTCACAGTCAGTCAACTTCTTGACAACGTGTGGGTCCTGTAGTATCACCATCTACACTTTCAAAATGTCTCAACGAAAATTATTTGAAATGTAATAAACATATAAGCCATTGTAAAGGACGACCAAGTTTAAGCTCAAGGTTGCGAATAACACCGTTTTTACATCCTATGTTGGTCGCTGTTTCGTCACATCCAACTGCAACAAGCTTAACATAACCAAGGTTATTGTTTTCTAAATAGCAAAAGATACTATTAGCTATTTCACTTCCAGTAGCCCTTGGAGGTGTCAAATGTCCCAGATACTTTCCTCCAGGCTCTAAATGACTTTATTAATGTGTAGTACTTATTATGGTAATCCTTTATCAATTTAACAATACGTTCATGACTGACCGTTGATATAGAAGCTTTACAGTACAGTTCTTCTATTTGAGCAGCAATGCAATATGAAATCTTTGAAAAAGATTCGTTTTTTTTACAGATTTTGTTGTATCTTCAAAACAAGCTAACAAAACATCTGCACATGTGGGTAAAACACTTTGACTTAACGCTTTTGGTGCACCGAAAAATGGACAAACACTTAAGTGTTTGACTTAACGCTTTTGATGCCCCGAAAAACGGACGAACACTTAAGCGTTTAGAAGTTTTTGGGGTCTTATTCATTATTATTTGGAGAAAGGAGAACAATATAACAAAACTTGAGCATAAAAATCTCCAATAACTTTACAAATTAATCTACTCAAAGCAAAACACGCTGCACTTTGTGATTCACTTACAGTTAAAAATTAAAGATGCTACTTGCTTAGCGGCTACTAACTGACTGACAAAGTGAAAGCAAAGCCTTTAAACTATCTACTAGAATGTGTCTACTGTCTAGACAAGTCGGCGGTGGAATAAGAATGCGACTACGAGGCGCCAACTTAGCGCTTGCCGGTCAATTACTGTTCGTGTTCAGTTTTTGACACTTTTTTTTTCAAATTTTAAGCCTCATGCGCAAATAGAATATATCATCTAAAAGTTATAATTTTTTTATAAAGTTGAAATTACGCTATATACTAACATTTTATGGCTGTTGTATTATAAAAAATTACAAAAAACTAATTTTATTATTTTTTGAAAATTTCAATTTTTAACATATTTTTTCAAACTTTCAGCCTCATGCGCGAACTGAAGATGTCAACTTAGATTTTTTTTTTTTTTTTCCCCAATTGAGGATACCAAACTACAACTTTTGAGAGGTAACGCGATTCTGAAATAAAAAAATCGATTTTTTCGTACCACCCTAATATATATATATATATATATATAGAGAGAGAGAGAGAGAGAGATGCCGGGAAAATACAATTAGGCAATTAATTTACATGTCAAATAATAATAATAATAATAATATATACATATGAAGCAAGTCCGAAATTTAAAATATAAAAGTTGGATTAACCGGTTAAAAAAAAAAAAAAAAAAAATGAATGAACATAATTTAAATGCGTTTAAGGTTGAGGTTTAATAAAAGAAACAGCACACTAGAAATACTGGTAATGGTTTAGGAGTCGGAAGTGAAAACGGTCTTTAGACATTCCATTACAATTTTGATCCTTCACGGGCGAGAAGGTTCACAGGTGTTGAATGTTTTACGCCCTGCGCACGAATCCAAGTATTTTACTGTGCAAAAAATAAATAAATAAATAAATGACGACCAGATCCCTCATTCCTCCTATATCTTGAAAGATTTTCGTACAAAAGGCAGAACCCGAGCTTTTCCAAAGCAACGACTCTATCCAGCCTGCATCCTGATAGTTACTCTGTTGTGAATCCAGATGAAATAACTGGTCCACTGCAGTATCTATTCAATCTGGATGTTTACTGTCGACTTTAATTATAAACACGGGTATCCAGAACTTGTTGAATTCAATAAGCAATTTAGGCTTTTTTACAGCAACTGAGCTATTTTTTGAGACCTATGTGACATTTTCATCTTCTGGTGAAAGACTGCTTGAAACTTTGGTACAGTCGGCAAAAAAAAAATATTCGAACGCTAGAAATATGTCTTAGGTAAAAAAAAAAAGTGAACTTAATACTGTTTTGTTAAATAAATTCTTATCGAATGATGTTCTTAGTCATTAGGGTTATAAGTATTAAAACTTAGTATGAACGGATGGTGTCCAGGTTTAAATTTGGCCTTGTGACTCGTATATACGCATATAAAATAAATTTGAGATTTGAGGTTTAATGCAAACCTCGAATTCATCTCTTTACGCATAGGAGAGTAAAATTAAAAATGTTATATAATAATAAACATTTGCAAGTTTTTATTTATAGAGAATAACATTATTTTAATAGTATTAGATTATAATAATCAGTATGTAACTTGTAAAATGTGTTACATAGTTTTATGAATCAGATTCACATTATATCACAAATTACAGTCACATTATATCGTAAATTTATGAAATAAAATGTTGAAAACTGTCAATCAAGTATTATTACAGATTTAATAAAATTAAACATAATTTATACGTCTCATTAATATATTAAAACCAATGTAACATTTAAAATGAGATAATAAATACAAAAATTTTAAAACTTAAAAATACACTTTAATTAAAAACATTAATATACATGACAGACGTTTCGGCTAAAACACTAGCCCTTCTCAGTGTCAAACATACAAGCACAACGTTTACAGAGAAATTCATAACACATCATAACAAAATTATATATTCAGGAGGAATAGCTTTAGCCTCGTTCAAGGCAGAATGTTGCATTTTAGTAAAAGCGCCCTTTAGAAAAATACAGGATTCATATAAATTTACATTAGAGGCTAGAATTTTAAAGTTGTCAAAATCTGGAATATGATCATTATTGAGGGAATGGATTACGAGTTTTGATCTTAAATCACCTGTTTGAACGTTTATGTTCCTTTAATCTAATTGCACCTGTTCTGCCAGTTTCACCGATATGTGTAGAATCCCAATTTTTACAGGGGATACAATAGATTACACCAATACGTTTAAGGGAGAGGGGGGGGGAGGGTACAGCGGGTTTAAAGTTTGAGAGAAAGTTACTAATACGGAGTTGAGGTTTAAAGCTAGTAGATATATTAACTGTTTTAAGCAATTTAGGAATATTTTTGGAAATACCTTTATAATAAGGGATAGTAGTACGGTGAGTAGAATTTTCAATTTTAGGATAAACTGATTTAGATGAAAAATTGAACTCTTCTTTATAAATTCTTTTAATAAAACGAAAGGGGTAACCATTATTATTTAAATCAGAAAAAAATTTTAGATAGTTCAATATTTAAAAATTCAGAATTACTACAATAGTGCTTTGCACGATGTAAAAGAGTACGAATGACTGCAAGTTTATGAGATAAAGGATTAGCATAATTAAAATTCAGATATTGACCAGAGAGGTGTAAAAGAAATGTATAAGTCCTACAATCATAAAAGCTTACATAGTTCATCTGACTATGGTCTACAGAATGCCTATTTAATTTATCTTAATTGAATGCATGATTATTTATACTATTAGCACACTATATAACTTAATAAACTATAACTAGGCCTTTATGATAATTTTTTTGTGTCCCTCTAAAAACTATTTAAAATTAAGCAAAAATATTTCGACCAATTTTAATGGTTTTCTTTAAAATGAACTTTTATTTACGTTCTAAATGAAAAAGACAACTGTAAGAGCTACTTTTTCAATAACTTACAAATGTTTTGTTACGATGATCTACAATATGCCAAACTACTTCTATCTTAATGAAGTGATTGTTTATATGCTAACTCACAACATATAGTTTGAGTTAAAAGATCGTAATAATAATAAATATTATATATATTTGTGTCCCCGTAAAAAATCTATAAAGACTACGCTCATTAAAATGAATATACGCAGTACGTTGGTGATATGCAGCGTATCATGATATATAGTGTGCGTGAAACTTTTAATATACTATCAGTAACACTCATTTTACGTAATCCTTTTATGTTTAATAAAAATCGTAGCGCTTTTCTTTTTCTGGCGCAATTGTTATTTTATTAATAAATGCTGATTATATGCTTATATATATATATGTACTGAGAAGTATAAAGGATTCAAGTCCATATTCTTGATTTTTCAGGAGACGAAAAATAAAATTTAACTAGCTAAAAACAAATCAGAAGAATCGATTAGGAAAAGGGTATTTCGTTGATTTATACCCTTTATACCATTCAGTGGTTGTCAACCTTCATTTAATAACGGGAGAAATTGAATTAAATATTTTATACCATATATGAATGGTAAATTTCTGAATTGGTCCTTTTTTTACCAATGGATTTTCTCAAAGACTAAATGACATAGAATTAAATCCTTTATACCAATGGATAGAGAATTTTTTTCTGAATCTGACTATGTACTTAACTCAAAATCGACATTTTTGGACTTAAATCCTTTATACTTATCAGTACATATATATATATATATACAATGGGCTTTTGAAATAAATATTGGAATAGAAGAAAAAAATAAATAAATACATATTTTGTTGTAATAGTCAAATGTTATAATAAACAATTCAATATTAACAAATGAACTAGCGAGCTTCGCCCGCTAGCGGGTCAGTATTTTCAAATGAATCACTAAAATTAATGAGTCACTAACAGTAACTTTTAGTGTTAAGAAAAGAAAAAAAAAAAAAATCATTTCTGATTGGGTAAAAAGTCGGCCCGGGTCCCCAGCGCTGCCCCGTGCGCGCTGCATGCGCGTATTCCTTCCCTGACCCTCCGTGCCCCCCCCCCTCAGAAAAAAATTCTGATCGGGTAAAAACTCACACCGGGTACCCACTGTCTTCGGCAGCGCAGACCCATGCGCGCTGCGCACGCACGTGTGAAGGTATACGCGCGCTACGCGCACATATTCCTTCTCAAATCAAATTTTTATTCTTAAGAAAAGAAAATGAAAAAAAAAAAAATCATTTCTCATCGGTTAAAAAGTCGGACCGGGTCCCCACTGCCTTCGGCAACGCTGTCCCGTGCGCGCGGTGCACGCCTATGTCTTCCCCACCCTTTCAGCCCTTCCTAATTAACCTACATATACCAATTTTGAACGGTCTAACTGAATTAGCTGAAATGCAAAAGAAAACCTAATCAGGAGACCTCAAAACGTACAAATCTGGTTAAAACTTTCGATAATATAAAAGAACTTTAATATATCTTTCGAATGATGTATTAAAAATACTTTAATCATAATTAGAATTTGAAATATTGAAATTTTAAAATATTACAGCGCCATCTGGCGGTAGAAATTTCTGTAATCTACTGTTCGATTTCAAACCAACAAAGCTATCTTATGAGGTATTACTTATGGAATTATTTTAATTAGTAGCTCAGATACAAAAGAAAACCGATTCAGGAGACCTCAAAACATGTAAATGAAGCGAAATCTTGAATCCCGCTTTCGATAATATAAAAGTACTTTAAAATATCTTTCGAATGATGTACTAAAAATAATTTAATCATAGTTAGAATTTGAAATACGCGTATTATAATAACATAACATTTAATTTGCAATTAAATTGTACCTTTTTTATTTATTCTCGAAACCCGATGATATTTGAACTGGAACTTCGTCTTGTGATGTTAAAAGTTTGTAGCCAGTTTGAATTAATTTTGAAGAAAATTGAAGCATTTTGAAATTTGCAATTTTTATTTCCAGTACAAAATCAGTAAAGCTGGAAGTAAAATCTATTTATTCTTTTGCCCGGCGCCATGGTAACCGAAATACGTCTATTGCGAAATTAATAGAACTGTTGTGATTTGTTGCCACCTTTTTTTTCATACTTTAGTTAATTTTAAAAAATCTAATTGCCCTATAGATAAGCTATTTAAACCGTCGGATTCAGAAAAATCGGACCTTTCATTTGATATCTTATTTGTAACTATACGACTGATATTTCTAATTTATTTTCCACTTTTTCCGTAAAAATGTCGCTTTTTAAGCATTTAATCATGAATTTTGGGTCATTTTTCGGAAGATATGGGTCGACGTTTTAATTAATATCTCCGCTAATTAGGGTCGCATCGCTTAGCGAATTATCGCGATGTCGAGATTAAGAAATTCTGCGTCTGTCGACACCGGTTTCGAAGCGCTGCGACCATTAGCGCCGGAGCCTTAGCTATGACAATGCATTTCTCACAGACAGACAGACAGACAGACAGACAGACAGATGCGCACAGATTTTAATAATATAAGGAGATGCGGAATGGATTACACCAGATTTTATTCTATGTTTATTTAAATAAATCAATTAAATTTTCTTAAAATATTTGCAGTTCATAATGTCTGAACATTTATTCTTAACATTGATCACAGCGCTATGTAAAAATTTATGTTTCGTAAATAACATTGCCGCTATTTAGAAAACTACATTAATTTTGTTCCTTGAAAACTTCCTTTCCAACATCAGCCTATGTTATTATTATTATAACATAATGTCCCTTACTCAAACTTTGGCCATGATTTAAAGAAAAGGTAACTCCAGTTATAATTTTCTAAATCGATTATTTTCATGCTCGAGAATCTGGCTGGCATCCAGTCTTTTAGAATGGGCCAAAGTTATTAATGATCTTTTGCAGTTACCTAGAAATTCACTCATCCGTGTTGAAACTGTTTCGCTGCTCTAATAGATATTCGACTGCTGAACTTATTGTTCTTAGAATAATTTAATAGAAAATGTCATTCCTAACATAATTAAGTTGAATCATGAAGAATTAGTTCCATTAAAATCAAAGAAATGCTTTGCCATTACTAATAGTTTATATAGTGTAATAATAATAATGGTAATAATAAAAATATTTTAAATATTTTTATACGTAAATCTGCACAAAATATCACATTTAAAACTAGTACAAAAAAGCTTACTACGCGAACTTACTGTTCTTAGAATAATTTAATAGAAAATGTCATTCTTAACACAAATAAATTTAGTAATAAAGAATTAGTAGTTTTACTCGTACAATCAACGAAATGCATTGTTTTAATGGAAATTTATTATTGCTAAAACTATAAACAATTGTTCTTTAATAGTAAATAATAATAATAATAATAATTTAGTAAAAAATGCTGTGAATATCATATTTAAATCTGATTCAAAATAATTTATATATTAATTGAAATATTAATAAATTAATATATTATATATTATATATAAAATTTGAGGTGTTTTTTTTTTTAACCAAAATGCCTTACATAATTTGTTTGCATATTATTTTTTTAAAAAGGTCTATTTTGTTATTTTTCGTTAACAAAAAAAAAAAAAAAAAAAAAAAAATCATCTTTATTTTTTCTAACATGATTATCAGGTGAAAATATTATCACATTCAATATTCAAGATCGTGAAGGGATTGTAATTATTGAATTTCTCCCCACTATTACGAGTATCTTTAGAAACTTATTCGCCTTAGTATTCGCACATTTATTATTCATAATTGTAAAGGATTGTAATTGCTGAATCTAGGTATTAAAATATCTTAGTGTCCCCATAATTTCAATCTCAGGAATTTAGGCTGGGCCGCGGTAGCCCAGTCGGCAGAGCACCGGGCATGTAATTGGAAGACTGCGGATTCGGTACTCGAGTAGGCCAAAGGTGGTCTTGTACACTAATGGTGGGTGGTGCACGTAAAATCTGTCGTGGCCGCAATATCCTCCATGTTTCCATCAAAATTATACCTCTGGGGTTCAGCGAAGTGGGAGAGCCATCCCTTCCCCGGAGGATCAAAATTGTGATGGCAAGTCACCGGATCACCTCTATTGATGAGTACCAGACCGTCGCCAATTGCCCATTGTGCAACACTAGTGCGACGTAAAACCCAACCAACCAACCATTTTGAAAAATTTCGCAGATCAAGCTGATTAATAAATTTAGTTGAGACCCTGATACGGGCTATGTACAGGGTGATCAGAAAATGAGTATACATTTGAAAAATTAATAATTCACGGAATAGTTTAGGTAGAGACGTAAATATTGACACATGCTTGGATTGACATGGGAATTTTGTTACAACCACAAAAAAAAGTTTAAAAAATGGTCGACACATTGCGCTTCATGTGATAAGAAAAGTAGTAATTAGCGTAACAAATCATGGCAAACAAAGACGATGTTTATCAGAACAAATGCTCAACATGTCAACCGTCATTCCCCAACAATAGCTGCAGTTGAGGGAAAATGTTGTGAACATTACTGTACAGCATATGTATAGTTATGCTGAGACATTCGCGTCGGATGTTGTCTTTTAGCATCCCTATTGATGTCAGTCAATCGCGCTGGACTTGCGACTCCAGGTTACCCCAGAGCGAATAATCACACAGAGTGAGATCTGGGAAACTAGGAGACCAAGCATGACAAAAGTGGCGGCTCAGCACGCGATCATCACCAAACGACGTGCGCAAGAGATTTTGCACGCGTCTAGCAGTATGGATTGGAGCGTCTTTCAGCATAAAAATCGTATGTTCCAGCAGGTGTTTATAATCCAGGTTAGGGATGATGCGATTCTGTAACATATCGGCGTACCTCTCATTCGTCCCGCTAACAGTTGCAAAACCAGAATCACGCATTTCCTTGAAGAAAAAGGGACAGAAAACGGTAGATGTTGTAAATCCACACCACACCGTGACTTTTTCCTTCTTGCAATGGAGTTTGCAATGCAGTTTTAGGATTTTTGGAGGACCAAATTCTGCAGCTGTAGGAGTTGACAGACCCTCGAAGTGTGAAATGGGCTTTGTCGGTTCACAACACGTTAGACAAACAACCATCATCTTCCGCCATATTTTAAAACGCCCAAACCGCAAATGATCTCCGCTTCACAAAATCATCGAATAACAGCTATTGAGGACGCTGGACTTTGTACGGATAACATCGGAGGGTACGCCTTAGTGCTACCCAAACAGTAATGCATGGAATACCAGTGCGACGTGGGACATCACGAGCGCGGAATTTCTTATACGTAGACGGACCCGCTACAATCTCCATTTCTTCCTAAAATATCTGACCAGCATTCGCACTTGTGCTCAGTTAGTTACTACGGGGCCCATCGTCTAAACAACCCTTGGCTTCGAACTTCGAAATCATTCTATTCACAGTTGAAACTGTCATAGAACTTTACTCGTTCGAACACATTTCCTTTGGCGATAGGATCCTAAAACTGCAGTAGTAGATTCCGCATTATGATAGCACCGCTTCACTAACAGTGCCTTTGCTGCGATTGCTGGTGCATCTGATTCCCTCTCTCATTACAGCCACTTTTATACATGATTCTCATGCAGCGTCAATGACGTTTTTTTTTCCAGCGCAATCTGTTTTTCCATTTTTTGAACTTTCTCTTTAATGAGGTTACACATAACCCCATGTCATTCTAAGCATATGTGCCAATTTTTACCTCGCTACCTTCATTCTTTCATGAATTATTAATTTTTCAAATGCATACTCATTTTCTGATCACACTGTATATCGTCACTACCATATCAAACTATCGAATCTGCAAAAAAATGTTTTTTTTTTTTTGTTGTTGTTTGGTTTTTTTTTTTTTCATATTCGATATTTTGAGCTTCTTTTAAAGTAATACGTACATTCAACAGGAAAAGTGCACTTAACCAGCAACTTAAAAGTACATGAAATGTACAAAATTAAGTTATTTTTGCCTGGTGCTGGTTTTAAGTTTACGATTATAACTGATTAAAACTATCTTAAAATATAACCACATTCGCATTCGACAGTTTGGCATGGTAGCGATGATATATCAAATATGCAAAAACGCTTTATACATATCCGATATTTTGAATTTACTTTTAGAATGATACGTGCAATGCACAGGAAAAATATACTTCCCCAGAAACTTAACATTGCATGGAATATAGAAAATTAGGTTATGTTTGCGCGGCCTTTGAGTTCACGATTACAACAGATTGAAAGCTGTCATGAAACGTAACCAATGTCATATAGGATATTTTGACATTGTAACGTTGATATATCGAAATTGAAGCAAATCCGTTTTAAAAGCGTTATTAAGCTGTGAGTTTGAAATTTTCAAGTAGCCATCAGAATTTAAGCAAATCTGCTCTTACATATATAAATATGTATATATATATATATATATATGTTTATTTATATTGTGAGGTTGAAATTTTCAAGTGGCTGCCACTTGGAAAACGGCGGAGCAAGTCCTAGCGAACTCGTCCAAGATATTTGTAAGGTCAGTAAAATATGCAATTTTGGTTCAGACTAATTCAGTATTTCAAAAGTTATCGTGTGCCAAAGTTTCGCGTGGTAGCGTTATTTAAAGTGACCATCATTTTGAATTAAAATGCCGGATCAAGTTCATTAACAAAATTATAAACTTATACAGTCTATGTATACATCGAAATTTAAACAAATTCGATCTTAAATACGTACAAAAAATATGCATACAATAAATACAATGTTTTACGTAAAACGAATATACGTATAACAAATAAATACAATGTAAATTTCAAATTTTGTGCGGTCGATCAGTTGGACAAAGAAGGAGCAAGTTACCCAGAGAACTTAACAAATATTATTGATCGATAAGTCAGCTGTCCAATTTTAGTTCAGCTTGATTCATTATTTTAGAAGTTTTCGAGATGAAAAAAAATTCCTTTATATGTTGTGAGATTGAAAGATAGATTCTATAAATAGATGCATATATAAAAATAATTGTTTAAAAAATGTATAAGCATGAAGTTTGTCTTCCTACCGCTGACGGATTTTTTACATCTGGATAATATGTACATTTTTTTGTGGGAAAAATATAACCTATTGCAAATAAAGGGTGGCGACTAAGAATTCACAAACAAATCACGGTACCCTTGACAATTTAGCATACATCTAATGATATTCTGAAATGTTTTTTTTTAAAGATTTGTTAAATATATATATTCACACACACACACACACACATATATATATATATATATATATATATATATATTGTATGTGTGTGCGTGTGTGTGTGTATATACATATATATTTAAATACTGATGCAAATAAAATAACAATTATTCAATAATTTTGTATTATAATATTATAGGAAGAAAATAAATGTTGAGGAAAATCGCTTGTTTGGGAAATACGCTGATGCTTTTGTAGTGCACTCGTTCCTGCTTGTTCTCGTTATGAAGATTATTACATTTTCTTGAAATGTTTCTTGGGAATTTAAGCATATTGTTGTATTTGTTTACAAATATTTTTATTAATTAAAAAAAAAAAAAATCTCAATGTTATGTCTTTTAATATATAGGGTTAATTTCATTATATTTTTGGTAGCAAAAACTTTTTAATTAACTATAAAATAATAAACTATTGTTGTTGTATCAGAATAATCGTAGATCATTAGGAAATCAATTATATATATATATATATATATATATTAGATTTTGCGTAAGAATCTGTAGTGTTTTTAGTATTTTTTTTAACAGAAAAGTACTAAAGTGTTCCTTAATAATATATATTACTTTTAAAACATTTTAATTATGTTTACGTAAACGAAAACCCACATAAACCGAAATACTCAAACATAGTGTTTATAAATGGGAAAAGTCGCGTTACAATCCTTTCAGATACGAAATTTTTATGCGTTTGCAAACTTGCTATTTTTGAATAAATAAATAAATAAATAAATAAATAAAAATAATTAAATTTATATATAAATTTTATGAAATTTGTGGATCTGCAGATCAGGAGCCTCAACGTCCTATTTGCATCACACATTATTCAACAGGTCATTTTTATTTATTTCTTATTGTATAATGTATATATTGATTTGATTGACTTGCTATATAAACAGATGTGTTCTTGAGGGGGGCTGCCGCCCTCTCAACCCTCCGCTGTATATCTCTTTCTATATCTATATGTATGTCATGTATATGTATGTCTATTCTTAATAACATCTTCATGTATATGTATATCTATATGTATGTCTATTCTTAATAACATCCATTCTTGTATTATTTCCCTGAAATTCATTTGTACCAAATATCATGCAAAAATATTACATAGGATATCGAAATTATTTTGCGTAACTCTGTAAAGTAATTATTAATTCTATTCCCACACTTTTCCACCGAAAAACACGCTTTTACAATTTCAGCAAAATTCTAATATATTTAATGGGGTATAACCATGTTAAAATACACTTTTAAGAAAAAACGAGTATAGACCGTAATAGTACAAAATTATTTTATGTATCCCCGGAAAGTAGCAACAGTCATTATATATGGCAATAATAAGAATACATTAATAATTCATGACTTATTATTTTTCCAGATTAATTTGACATCATTTGGATGATTAAAGTAAGTCATCGGAATTATTTTGTGTTGTTCCATAAATAAATTATTTAGTCTATACATATCGTTTTTAAGAGTGAAAATGATTTTAAGCGTCTTTACAATGTATGTTAATTCCATTCTTTTCAATAGAGCATAAGAACACTAACACCTACTTAAATAGAAAATTGTCCCTAGGCTCTAATGTCGCGAAATTTTTTTCTGTGTCCCTGTAAATGAACCAAAACCATTGTATACACCAGTAAAAACTATTTAACTTATTCTGCGTTCTTCATTAATAATTGTTCAAAATTTAACATAGTTTGGATGATTACGTGACATTGTCAGAACACTTTTGTAAGGGCCTGTACATTAATTAGAAAGCCTAAGAGCACATATTTTCTTTAAACATCATAAGTTTAAGCATCTTATTCGCATGCCCGCTAATTGCATTTTGTTGACTACAAAGTAATGATGTTAAAATGCGTTTAAACGAAACTCACCTCATACGCCATAATGTTAAGAATTTTGGCGTCTCCCAGTACACAGCTTATTAACAATATAGCCATAAAAAAATTGCAACTATTTCTATGCAAAACGTGAACGCGTGTGCAAATTTGAAAGTCAATCGAAGGATTTTTGCGGCCGCTATTGCGATACATACAAATTCTTCCCATAAGCCGTAATGGTAAGAAACATTTTGGTGTGTCCCTGTGAACGAACGACAGATGGAATACACGCCTAACACTATACAGGTATTTCGGTCAAGCTCATGAACATGTGTACCAAATTTCTAGTGAATAGTGTGGTTTTTAGGGCTGCTATCGTGGTATATACAAATTCTTTCCATAGGCCGTAATGATAAGAAAAACTTTGGCGTGTCCCTGTACGAATGGAATGCACACCCAAAACTATACAGCTAATTTCGTGAGATCATGAACATGTATAGCAAATTTCAAATCAATAGCGGGGTTTTTGCGGCTGCTATCGCTCGACAAACACACAAACAGACGGACCTCAAAACCGCTTTTAGTCGCAACAGAGGGCCTCCACTAACGTTTCGGCAACAAGTAGCTTTAAATTCTTATACATTTATTGCCGAAACGTCAGTGGAGGCCCTCTTTTTAGACTCAAAGCGGTTTTGTGTTCCGTCTGTTTGTGTGTTTCGTTTAGGTACACGATGATTGAAACAAATAAAATTTATATTTGTCTAATTAGTTCGCCTAAATAATGAGTATTCTTGTAAATTTACAATATATTAATATATCATATATACTGAGAACTTTATTTCATATTTTTATTTATTTTTATGACGCAAATGTAAACCGAAAAGTGTACAGCGGATTTACCGTTATATTTAGGTAAAATTTATAAAATAAATTTCTGGCATAAATATTTTTTGTGCAGGAAAAAAAAATATTTTAAACATTTTCGTTTTTGTTAATGTTTGCATGGTTGGCCGTGATATAATAAATAAAATATTTTCCTAAAGGCTAATTGATCTGTAAAACAATAAATTTAAACTTAAAACAATAATAAGTTTCACAGATTTTCTCAGCGTAAGAAATGAACAGTTAAAATATTAGATTTTTATTAATTTCAGAAGATAAACTCATAACACTGCATCGATTTCATAAAAAATAAAAAATGTTTTTCTTTATACATTAATCTATTGAATGTCGCTTGTTACAAATGTTAATATTAACCTGTTTCTTTTCCTTTCTTTCTTTTGTTCTTTTAGTATGCGTTTATCATTCATTTTGATTGATGGTCTGTTAAGAATGAAAAAAAAAAAAATAATGTGTTTTTTCTGGAATATATAAAGGAATTTAGATTTATTTTTAATTGTTTTGTTTTGTTTGGTTTTGTTTTGTCATAGATAAACATTGAATATGAAATTGTAGGAATAAATGTATGGACGACGGCATTTTACAAAATTTTTGAGGTATTAAGGTGATAATGTCTTTTTATTTTTGTTATTATCGTTAAGGGTAAATGATTTTTTAAAATAAAACTAGATTATAGGTTTATGAGTTATATATTAACTTTTAACAAAAAACGACTTTTATTTAAATTTGTAGGTTTTTTTTTTTTTTTTTTTTTTTTTTTTGTCTATTCCACTTTTTATTTTATTTACTTCTAAAAATGCAAGCTTTAAAACTGTGATATATAGACAATAAAAAAATTTAAATAACATATCACAAAACTGATTCTTTATATTAAAAGGGTATAAGCACACACACACACACACACACACACACACACACACACACACACATATATATATATATATATATATACATTTTTTTAATACATTTTTGCTTTAAATTTAGTAATTTTGTTTTAAATTTTACTATGTTTTGCATTCACAAATGTTTTTCTTTTGATTTAATGCTGATTTTCTTTTTAACTAATTTTTAAATTTCAGTTAAATTAGAGTCTTTAATAACAAATGTGAGTATCCGCTTGCGGAGAATTATTGCTTTAAAACGACACAAGAGTAGTTATATTAAAATAACATTTAATCTTCATTTATGCATACAGATAAGAATTTTGAGTCACACATTAAAATTTAAACTTGCAAAATATAATGAAGAATTTTACAATTCAATAAATTCCTTGCCTATATCTGGTCAAAAGGCTAGCATTTTGACTGTTAATCAACTGGTATGTATGAAATGTTTTATTATATCTGTATTTTAAGTATAATGATTGAGGTAAAAAACACTGAACGTTCATAGTTAGATGGGTAAGTATATTTCAATTGTATACTTAAAAAAAAAAAAAAAAAAAAGAGAAAGGTAAATGTTTTGTTACCTATATGATTATATAACAGGTTTATACCGGGTGCGTCAAAAAAAAAAAAAAAATATATATATATATATATATATATATATATATTCACACCTTGAACCGTCATAGAAAATTTATGTTCCGTTCTATGAGGTTCAATTCTTGAAATGGAAAGCTTAAAGTTAATATAGTAATAATACATAGATTGATAATTGGGGAGAAAAAAGTCATTCCTTTTCACTTGGGAAAAGACGGCGATTTTACCAAATTATGGCCGTCTTTCCCAGAGTAGAATACACACGGGAATACAAACGGGAATACAAACGAAGATTTTTGCAAATAAAATTTATGAATAATTTATTTACAAATGGTGAATGAAAAACTTCAGATACAGTTTCACATTCATGTTTTTTTTTTTTCTTTTTTTTTTTTTTTTTAGTACCACTTAATGGCTGATTACAAACCTTTTTTTTCGGCATCAAAATTTTTTGCACGATAACATGGGGATGCTAGATCTAACTATATTACTAATCTACGGCATCAATACAATGCTGAGTACGAGCCACCACTGATTCTGTACATCGTACCAACGTGTCTCGTACCAATGAGACATCGTACCAATGAAATTTCTGCTTCAATCTCATTCCAAAGTGTGTCTAGGTTACGGGGTTTACGTTAGTACACCTCATCTTTTACTGTGCCCCATAAGGAAAAAAAAAATCAGCGGTGTAATGTCTAGAGAGCGTTGAGGAAACTCGATTGGCCCCCTGCGTCCTATCCACTGCCCTGGCAAATTTTGATCGAGAATGCTCGTGCGTCGCGATGTCAATACGGCAGGGCGCCATCTTGTTCGAAATTGTACCTTGTAGCACGGGAAATAGAGTTTTTATGACTGTTTAAAGTGTGTATAAATTTTTTTGACGCACCCGGTATATATATATAAACAAAGAAAGTTAACCGGTATTTGTAAGTTTGAAACATATTTCTGAGGATACGAGGTGTCCTCCCCACCCATGAAACTTTTGTGATTTCAGGGATTCATAGGTCTTTTAATGATAAATTCGAGGAAAGTTATTGGATGATATTGGAAAATTAACTGCCTCAAATTTTCCAAGAATGTTTTGGCACTTTTTGTACAGGGCAATTGTGAATTTACGCTTTTTTTTTTTTTTTTTCTTATTTAAGATTAAATGTTTTTGAGAAGACGATTTTTTTTTCTGCAGTTATTAGAGTTATTCTTATACGGATTGTAAAATAAATCTAATATGCGGTTATTTACTAGTGTAATTTCAATTTTTGTAAAATGGGCACAGATTGCCCAATCAATATATTGATATGCACATGAAAATGAACAAGAATTGTGAAATTCCGTTCATTTTGAAAAATCAAAAAGTATTTATATATATTATGATGTTGATGTCCGTAATATAATTAATTATAGTTCCCATTTACACCATATTCTTGACCGTAGAATCGTTGTGCCACAATCAAGTAATTAAAAGTCTGGAAAAGTAGAAACAGTTTTTTTATTTATATCGGAGAAAAGTCACATTTTAAATTATTTTGCAGGTTCAATTTTTAAACATAAATTACTTAAAAAGTTTCAGAGTTATTTCGCGGAGCTAGGAAGAGAAAGGGAAAGAGAGAGGGTGGAGAGTAAAATTATTACGTGTTAACTACACTGGAAAAAGAGCAAAACTGGGGATTCACGTTCTGATGGCACCAACAGATGAGAGAAGAAGAAGGGAAGCCATCTGCTTCCGTTATCATTGTTTTATGTCAAAATGCATGCCAATTTCAATTCTTTGTTTCTAAGAATAAACCAAGGTTAATTTTTGAATTATCAATGACGGTTTTTATATGTATTAACCCTGTAGTTGCCGATTTTATGCCAAGCGCCAGGCTGACTACAGAATAGCTGTTGTAAAACTGAAATATCATTAATATTGCGTAATTTCAAATAAATTATTACATCCGGTTTTGAAACACATTAATTCTGACAATGAGTTTTCTTGTTTAGAAATATTTGAGAACACTTTTTTTTATAATTATACTCAATTTCAGAATTTCCGTTTGTTATCATTTCTTTATTCAATTTTTTTTATATCGTATAAAATGAAGTACATTTCTATTAAAAAAAAAAAAATATATATATATATATATATATATATATAAACATTTTATTTACGATTTTCAATTATAAAACATATAAAATTTAGATCTCTGAATGATGTCTGTTATCGTTTTATGTTAATATCTAGTGTAGATCGTATGTATCATTAAAATTGTGTAATTTTCGATGACATTTAAAAACAATTCTTTCTTCAAATGCCCGAGAACAAATTATGTGAATACAATATCTCCTTTATTTTTTTTTTATTTTTTTTTTTTTTTATTTATTTATTTATTTATTTTTTTTTTTGCGATAATGCATTAATTTATCATTCAATTTTTTGTTTTATTTAAAAATTCAATTAAAATTTAACCATATATATGTGAACACATTCACATATTTATAAGATTTATAGGTAACAATTTGATTTGACTTATCCTCATCTTGAGTAAAATTATAGTTCGTTAGCTTTTGCGTATATAAATTAAATACAGCAAAATATTTTGAAAATGTAGCAAGCGCCTAGATTTCAAGAAAATTACTCGAATGCTTCTAATGTAAAAAAAATAAGCTTGTGTTTGAGAGATTACGGTTTTTATGAATTGACATCGGAATTACCCAATGTTTACGAAAAATAGAGTTTACGAGTAAACCGCGCTACACCAAGGTCAAATATCTCAAAAATATGGTTTTCTAGGAAAAGACCCCTAAAGAGCTTAGTGGAATATGACAGAAAAAGGATATTTTAAATTGTAATCGATATTAATTGTTGTTCTATTCAATAAAACAAGCCTTTATTTGCAAACTATTCAACCTATAAACAAATAAATAAATAAGTAAATGACCAGTTCTATTTAAAAGATTTCTCAAGACTTTTTGTTGCATAAAAACAATTCCAGAAAATTACCACAAAATAGGTAAAAATGTACTTAATCAAATATATACATATATATTATTATCTTTTATATATTGCTTACAAAAAGGTAAATTCGTACTAAACATCTTTTTTTTTTCTTTTTTAAATTTAATTTTGAGTTTTAAACGTAACTTTCAAAATGAGATTAACAATGACACCGAATAGGACACTGTTATTCAGTTACTATATATTTAGAGGACATAATATATTAGAAAGAACATAGTGGAATTATAATATAAAAATATTAAATATCTGGTGAAATATCATAATATTTACTAAATAATATTATTTGCGCATGTGTGGGAGTTAGCAAAATTTATTTTGTGTGATTATTTTTAAATATATAGAGTTACTCTGTAAAAACACCAAGCAAATATCATTAAAATTCAGACAGATATTTTTCTCAATCGAATTAGTTGAATTTCAATTTCTGTCAAAGAGAAGAGAAATTTATAAATGCACACATTTTGAAGAAGGACACTCTAAAAAAAGAAAGAAATGTAAGAAAAATTCAAATTTCTAAAACTGTCACTGTTTTCTATTCGATTTGGTTTCTTACAGAACATGTTAAAAAAAGGTTGAAACAAACAGATATGAAAACTTTTAAAGAGGAATTCAGCTTATCAATTGAATTATGAGACGAGATTACAATTATCCAATAGTTATACTTATCCCATAAATGAACACAGGAAAAATCATCAGTGTCTTTAGCTCAAATGGGAATAATCAAAGAGTAGACAGCTGTGTCAGTAGCAATTATCCTACAATCGTACACTGATGACGGCACACTAAATCCTACCAAAACAACAGTCAGCTATTTTATTATTTTCTTTGGTGCCAGGACTTTTATGATTTAGTGGTAATTATTTCAACATTTACTAAATTAGTTAATAGTTTCTAAACTTTGCGTAATAAAAAGTTACGAGCTCAATCGTCTTATGTTACTTCTATTTGCAAGAGTCACCATGTCAATCCCAAATTCATTCAACTGAAATGAAATATTTCTGGCTCTAATTCTCTGGACAATGCAGCACGCAAGTCTCATTTTTATATTCTTCACGCAGTTTTAAAATAACTCGTCCTAATATTGTAAAGATTGGAAAATATTTACTTGCTCGCTCTTCACTTAAAATTACCTTTAGGTCTTCTTAATTTCACGCTTGTTAAACATGATTCCTGAATACATTGCGATAACCTCTCTCGTAAGCATTCGGTTAATCTATATGACAAATTATCACACCTTACCTCATGGAGACCTTCTTGTTCTTGGGATCTTCTTAACGTAAAGAAATTGCTATTGTCAATCTTTCTAGAGTTCAAATTTCCAAAATTCAGTTTTCAGTTCTTAAACTTAACAAAAATTTTGCTATTTCTAATCCAACTTCTTCCCTCAGTTAATTAATCGTGTTGAAAACGTTTTAAAAAATCCTCGTCTTACTGACCATTAGATAGAAATAATACGTCATTTAATCCTCAGTAACGCTAATTTCAATTCTAAAAAAAAATATTATAATATTATTATTATCATAATTAAGAAACATTTCATTGATAACGCTACGAAAATTAATCAGTGTTAGTTCATATATTTCTTTTTACCGTGGACACTCCTCAAAAGGAGTGAAACTAGATTAAATATGCAATGTTATCTAGCCTCTTGTTAATGAATGGAACTAAATCGCATCTTATCCCTTACATAACCAGCAGTGTCATATTTTACATTTCACCAGAAGTTCACAAACCTAATATTCCTTTTCGTCGTTTAATCTCTAATATACCGGGTGATCCAAAAGTCAGGACAAATTTTAAAAATGAATAATTCGAAAACGAATGAAGATACAAAGATACGGTTTGCACCAAACGGATGAAAAAGAAACCGGGTTTTGTGTGGCAGAGGAAAAAAAAATAGTTCTGTTGGCGACCAACAGATGGCGCTATAGTGTTTTATTTCACCAAAAAAGGATTTACAAATGAAAAAAAAATTTGGCAACTTACAAGTCAGCTTAATTACAGTTAATTAGTACTACTACAGTAACTGTTCAATGTCCATCATTCAGAAGTACAGCTGTGAGATGATTCACCACATCTTTCACAGCATTTAGTAGCACTTCTGGCTTTATGGCAGACACATTTTGGCGGATGACATCTTTCAGTGCTGCTAGTGATGCCGGTTGGTCGCGGTACACTTTTGATTTCCAAGAATTCCGACAGCCAACAGTCACAGGGTGTCAGATCGGGAGATCTTGGAGGCCATGCGTGATTAAAGTAGCGACTGCGAATGCGATATTTCGATGCATATAAGCTTCGACTACCATTACCTGCTGTAGTTGTACCTTTTTATATAGTTTGTTGCTTTGCATAATCCTACATCAGAAATACGACAGCGCCATCTGTTGGTCGCCTACAGAACTATTTTTTTCTTTGCTACACTAAACCCGGCTTCATTTCCATCCGTTTGGTGCAAACCGTATCTTTGCATCTTGATTCGTTTTCGAATTATTCATTTTTAAAGTTTGTCCTGACTTTTGGATCACCCGGTAGATAATACTTCCTATCAGTTAGCCAGATAGTTCACCACATTTTTTTCTTAGGTACGTTTTTCAAATACATACACTGCCAAAATTTCACGAACTTCACGAAAAACATTTAAAATGAACGTCACAGTAATCTTATTATTCTTCATACTACCCTTTTATTAAAAAAAAAAAAAAAAAAAAAAAGTTTCAGCTCACATTTTTGAAATACAAGAACTACTCTCCCTAACCCACTATCAAAAATAATTTTTTTTTCTAAAGAATTTTTTATCGCCAATTTGAATGTTTAGCAATGGATTCCCCTCTTTTACCAATTTTCTTTGATATTTACATGCATTTATTTTGAGAGTACATTCTTTAAATTACATTTTCTTCTGTGCTTATCCTGTTAAATTGATAACACTTTCACGCTTATCGATATATCCCTACATAATATTTACCACGCCTTTTGAAATATAAACTCTATAGACAGTAATTTCCAATTCACATATGATTAGAAATGAATGGTACACTTGCTTTCATTGACATCCTTGTATCCCGCACTGAATAAGACTTCTGTACCACTGTGTATAGTAAAAAAATTGTAGTCTCTTTAACTCTACATACGCGTTCATCTCACACTTCTACCCAAAAAATGACCGTCATTTATACTCATGCATTGATGACAATAGTTGTCTGTTATAACAGTTGTCTGATATTTTTTTATTTTCTCTGGCGTTCAAAAGGTTGAGAAACGATGATGACCTATATGGAAAGTGTTTTTGTTCATGTTAGGGGGGAAAAAAATTCTAAGTTTTTTTTTTTTTTTTTTTTTCTCGAAAAGAGAAATTATTAATTAGAAACCTTTATAAAAATGATGATACCACAAATTCACAAAATTACTTAAAAACTCTTCTGAGAAACTAACTAATTTAGTCAATTCCATAAACAATATCAACCAACTGGAAACGTTCACTAACACACTCATAAATACATTACACTCCACAGCTGCTTCTGTCTTCAGGCTAAAGAAGTCGGGACGTCAGTTCACGTATAACTTCTGGTCGCCCCAGCTCCGAGCCATGCGGAACCATCTAACAGCTCTTCGCCGTCAACAGAGATTTATTAATGACACAGACCTCCCCCAACATAAATTAAAAATTAAACAACTTTCGGCAACCTTCAAAAAACGTATTAACACTACAAAACATTCCGCATGGAAACACTTCTGTACAACACAAGCAAATACCTTTGGCATTGCACAAAAGTTTTATAGCAATAAATTCTTTACACCTACAGAGCTTGGGCTTGAACGACCCCCAGATCATTCTTCTAAAGAAAACAATCTGGAATACTTAACATCAGTTCTTTTCCGCCCAGTAAATTTCACTCAATAGAAAAACCCATTTTCACAGCCCAACCAGACGAACCCTTTTCGGAAGTAGAAGTCCGGTCAGCCCTTTTTAGCTTCAATACCAAGAAAGCCCCAGGTCCTGATAAGATTGATTTTAGAATTCTCCGACACTCATTTCTAACATTTCCACATATTTTTCACAAATGGTCTAATCTCTGCCTGCAACATCAATACTTCCCAGAAACACTTCGCAGGGGAGAAGTGGTATACTTTCTGAAGCAAGGGAAGCTTCCCTCTGAACCCTCTTCTTACAGACCGATCTGCCTCCTTCCAACTTTAGGCAAATTATTAGAAAAGTTGATTGTAACCAGATTAAATTTTCATCTGGAAACAAATTCACTTCTTCATCCCTCACAATTCGGGTTCAGAGAGGGCAGATCATGCGAACATGCTTTATAACAAATTATAAGCCCCTGCACCTTTAATATTGATTCCAGTCGGTATACCACTCTGATCTCACTTGACATACAGGGGGCTTTCGACAACATTGAATGGATTGATATCCTTAACTCTCTCAAAGCAATTAATTGCCTGAGTAACATAGCGAGAGTCATCAGCTCCTATCTTTCCAAAAGAATAATTGCAATAAATTAGGGTCCGGAAATGCAAGACCTCCCACAATCTAAGGGATGCCCACAGGGATCCTGTTTGGGTCCGATCCTGTGGAACTTGATCGCCAATAACATCTTGGAAAGTATGAACATCGCAGGCTTTCAAACTTTTGCTTATGCGGATGACTTTTCGCTTGTTGTCTCGGGTCGCACGAGGGATGAGCTGCAGAGTCAGGCCAGGATGGTCCTCTCTCTCTTTAGCAACCTGTTACATAAATATAACCTTAAACTCTCCCCTTCTAAGTCCCAAGCTCTTACCTTCGCTAAACCAAGAATTCTTCGTAGGACTCCGGTGATGAGGATTGATGGCGTCAGTGTTAGACATGTACCCATCTTAAGATACTAGGTCTTACAATAGAAAAGAACATTAGTTGGACTCAACATTTAAATGATCTAAAAATAAAATGTCTCAAAATTTATCATAACTCAGCTAAAATGGTAGGGAAAAGATGGGGTATCTCTACAAATTTACTAAAAATCTGGTACAATACTACTATAGACAAGATTATTACATACGGTGCAGGCATCTGGGGCGGGGGTTTAAAACAATTGGGAAACACTAAAATTAACTCAATTCAAACAATGTTTCTTTTACAGATCTCGCGAGGCTATAGAACTATTTCTACAGACGCCCTCTCAGTCATCACTGGGGTCCCACTTGCTCATCTTCAACTTAAATATTGTTGTCGTAAAGTAAATATTCTTCAACTTAATACCCATACAGCACACTTACATCTCTGGAATGTCGCAAGAACATCACACTGCGACATTGCGATGTTGCATAGATGTTCTATTACATCTCTGGAACATCGCAGATGCGTTCTAGGGATGTAGAAATGTCTCAGCTTTGTGACATCGCGTGCTACATCTCCAGTACATCGCATACAATATCTCTAGTACATCGCACTGCTACGTCTTCAGTACATCACACTGCGATGTCCCACAGATGTTCTGTTACATCTCTGGAACATCTCAGATACGTTCTATGGATGTGGAAATGTCTTAGCTTTGCGACATCGCATGCTACATCTCCAGTACATCAAATGCAATATATCCGGTATGTCACATGCAATATCTCTGGAATGTCACATGCCACATCTCTGGTATGTCGCAAGCCATATTTTTGGTATGTCGCATGCTACATCTCTAGTTCATCGCATACTGTATCTCTAGTTAATAACATTAATATCTATAGCATTAGGGGATATTTATTAAGATCATTGATTTTTTTAGAGGTTAAATAAAATAATACATTTTACTGTGTTTTTGAAATAAGACAAAACAGTCACAATCAGAAAAAACAATACAAATGAAAAGATGGAAATATTATATGATCACAGAAGTAAAAATAATATCCTATTCAGTGATGTTTTGAAGTCTTAAAAAAAAAAGCATATTTTCTCTCTCTCTTTTTTTTTTTTTTTTTTTTTTATTATATAACAAATAAATTTTTGTATTCAAATTTTATGAATATAAAAGAGCGACATTTGAACAATATTTTAGAAAATTTTCATTGAAAAATTTGGTAAATTCCGCCAGTGGGTCCTGGTTTTCGGAGATTTTTCAGAAAAGCAGTGGCCACAATTTCTCAAAAACTAATGCACCAATCTTAGTGAAATTTTATACAGTTCTTCAAATTGAAATTTACTTAAGTTTGAACTTTTTTTTTTTTTTTTTTTTTTTTTTTTTTTTTAATTTCTGGCAGAATTGTATGCAAAAACAATACAATTTTTAGTACTTTTTACCTTCACATATACCCTTGTAAAATAAGTAGAAATTGGAAAAAAGAAATTTTTTTCTTTCAAGAACGAGTCAATTTAATTAAAAAATATATTGAGAAAATTTACTGTTTTTTAGCCATCGAAATCTATGTAACCCCTTAACTAACTATATTTCCAAAGCATCATTTGATGGGATAGTTTTTTAACTACAATAATAGTATAAGGAAGTGTTTTCTTTTACATTTCTTTTTCTGATTGTGATTGTTTTCTCTTGTTAAAAATATTCAGTAAAAAGTATTATTTTATTTTAACCTCTAGAAAAAATCAGTGAATCTAATAATATGCCATGCTACTATAATGTTATAAAGCTAGAGATGTGGCATTCAATGAATGAGAGAGTGGCTGGTGTTCTCAGAATACCAAAGTAACGTTTTTAACGGTTAAATTTTGTGTATCTGTTATCAGCATAAAAAAAAAAAAAAAAAAAAAACTTGCAGACAACTTAAATGTTTTATTTTGAAGTTCGTACGGAGTTGATACTTGCATAGTTTGATCAAGATAGATAACTTTCAAGGAATAATGCATGTGAAAGCTATCTGAATAACTTGGAATAATTTTTTTAATTTAATAACAGCCTTGGAATTTTATATAAATGTCGGTACAATTTAAATGGGGATAAAGCCAGTCACATAATTATTTTTTAATAAAACTGCTTTTAAACCTGATTTGAATTCTGTTTAACGTATGTTTATATAGAGTACAGCCAACTCTGGGAAAATCCCAAGATTCGGGACCAAGATTTCTGCAGATTAAAGATCATTGTTTTGCTTACACACATTTCTCTTCATATTAGAGTATAAATTTGCAATGTTAATGTAAATATTAAAATACAAATTACATTAAGGAATTAATCATAAAAACAAAATTAATAAATAAAATCAATAATAAATAGGAAAAATGCAGATCTAACACATGCCAGTTGTAAAAAAAAAGGTAATTAAAAATGTTTATTTTCCAAACATTATTTTATAAAAAGAGAAGTTTTCCTCAAGATTTTACAAAATTTTATTGAACAATTGCGAAAATTATCCTGTTATTTTTTAAAAAATAGTTGAAATTTACATAACTGTTAATTGCGATTTTATTGTTTACATTAGGAAATATAGCTGCAGATTACAGAATCACAGAGTCTAATGTACTTATTATCTTATCTCTCAATTTGGAGTCTGTCTTTACAGAATTGAAATGCAGGGTAAGAGAAAATCGTGAGGGTGCCACACCAGATTATTTCTTTAAATATATTTATCGAAATTATTTTAGATAATATTTCTATTAGTATTTCAAAAGGTAAATTTTGATGCAAACGTAGTTATTAAAAAACATATTATATTAAAAAAATTGCAAAAGGTCTGTAAATCATTTTTTTTTTCCTTGAAATGAAAATTTTAAATATTTCTAACTTACTTTTAAATTAGATCAGTTAATAGAAAAATGCTTCAACTCTATTCTTATACAGATGCGCTAACAAAATTACCCCCCCCCCCCCCATCCCCTTTTAAGAATATTTTTCTGAGTTTTCACAATATTTGCTCAGATTTTATTAAAGATTAACAGTAAAAATTTGGCTAATTAATTACGTAAAGTGTAGGGGAAAGTTGGACAAAACCGGGTCCCAAAGTTTTTTTTTATTTTCCTAAGCAGTTAACTGAATAAAATTGCTTAAATTTCTATTTGAATGATAAATTAGTTCTTTAGTTACAGAAATAAATATTTTGCAATGTCGAAGAACAATATTCTGGAGGGTAAATAATTTTTTTTTGGAAGTATAAAAGTACCCGGTTTTATCCAACCAGGTTGGATAAAACCGGGTATGTTTAGAAACACTTAAAAAATGTTGTTTTCTTACTACTGAAATATTTATTTATAACAATAAATTGGTACAATGACCCTCCTATACTGAGGAACATAGGTGGGTTAAAAAATAACGGAACATAAGTAAGTTTGAATTTAATATATTTGTAATTTATCGTGAATTCAGTTAATTGAATAGATTTGTAAGAAATTTTAAGAACAGAAATCACAAATAAAATGTTGATCATGCTACAGGCTTCGTGTGCCCAATCTTTACAGTGGAGACACTGTATCCAACCTTCCAGAGATTTTGACTTGGAATACAATTCATTAAAAAAGATACAGGCTTCGTCACTTTTCTCCTCGTCTTCATCTGATGACAAGGAATCTGTTTTAATGCTGAACTTCTTTTTCTTCCGTGTTTGGACAGTTTTTTGCTTAGGGACCTTAAACAGTTTCTGTTTTAAGGTTTTCTTTTCTTTTTTCTTAGTTTTTCCTTGTTCTTCAAGCTCCAGCTCTAACTTATAAGGTGAAGAAGTAAGAATTACTGTCTTCCCTCGACGCTTGTCGGGCTTCTTCACAATTCTTGTCTCTTTTTGCTCTGGAGGAGGCCTTATTTCTCTTGGGGATACTGAGAAAGAAGACACGATAGCCTTACCTGGATCATGTGTAGAAGTTGAAGGTTGCTGATCATCGACATTTAGTATCTCAGCCTTTTTGCGATCATTTGTTTGCGAAGAAATCGCAGTTTCCGAACACACTTGAACTTCAGATTGTTTAGGCAAGGGATTGTCAGTGATTAGTAACTCAACTTGAGGTTGTTCAGGCAAAGGGTTGTCGATGATTGTTGATTCAACTTGAGGTTGTTCAGATAAAAGATTATCCTCAATCTCCATTGGTCTTTCAGTTGTATCAGAGGGTGCAAAGAGGTGATCTGGAAACACATCCTTGTTGAATGGGTAGATCCCTGTCTTCTCAAACCCCTTGATAGCTGTCTGAGGAATCGCTGCCCTTAAATATGCATCTCTAAATAAATGTCCAATTTGGTAAATTGTCACAGCACGACCAGGATGGTTGATTAGCCACTTCCTCACTTCCTGTTCGTAGAAGGCACTTAAAGGTGCCATGAGGGACACATCAAGCGGCTGTAGACGGTGAGTCGTATGAGGAGGGAAGCATAAAAGTATAACATGATTTTCTATTGCAGCATTTATTAGCTCAATACTTTTGACATGTGAGGAATGGCCATCTAGGATTATCCGGTCTTGTCCAACTGCCAAGGCCCCGGTTTTATCCGACAACGCCATTAATCAGAAAAGAAGGCTTAGCACATTTCAAACATGATGCAAAACCTGGTTTAATAATTTAAAATAACTGCTGAAAAAGGTGTTATCAAATGTTGTACTTACCTAAAACAAATCTCTAAGCAATTAGAAACTACAGGGTGAAATCGGTGGTGTAAAAATCAAAACTTTTCTACTCGAATTTTTCGAAACATCAGCGTTGACAAACAAAGAAACAACACTGCCTTTCATTTAACTCTAAATAACATGGCGGTTGTTTGAGACTAGTTTCAAGCGTTTTCCGACAGATGGCAATACTAATCAAGCTAAAACTGCTGTGTCCCGGTTTTATCCACCTACCCGGTTTTATCCAACTTTCCCCTATATCATGTATTTCTGTAGATATTTGCAGGGTTGAAACTACCTAACCTGCAAAAACCCTGAAAACGAATACTTGTATGCACATAGGGGGACACTTATTAGTGATATATTACATGGCTACCTATAATAAGTGATATTTGAAAAGTTCTTAATACATTTTAAGGCAAATTAAAGATTCAAATGAGGAATTTCTGCAAAAACAAAATAATTTAACATGAAATTCATAGACAGCAAAATTTTCAAAACCCGGAATTCAGGGGTAGCTCCTGAAAAGTTTCATCCCTGTATTTGATAAATCATCTAAATTCAAAAGTATTCATGTTGTTACCCAACTTTAAATAAATATATATCATGTATATACATTCATAAGTGGAATCTTTGCGAATAATGTTTTGGGCTATTTCTATGAAGGTGGCTATAAACAAACAGTTATCAGTTCTGTTAAAAGTTAATTCATCTGATTGATTTTTGAAAAATCGTCACATCAATGATGTTTCTCGAAATAGGTAAACCAACCAGTATAATTAATAAATATTCCATTAAAATGTACTGCTTCAAGCCACCCTGTATGGAAGTAGCCGCATAAAGTTAGTCACTATCATGAGCCACCACTGATGTAGAAACACAATATTCATTTGAAGAAAACCTGATTTTTTAGCACAGTTATAAGAAATAGAAACATTGTTATACTCAATCATATCATATCAAGCTGATAACTAATGTCTAATGATATTTTATGGAAATTTTAACTTTTTCTTTTCTTCTTGTTATATGTAACAAATCACAAAACATTCAACATTACTTATTTGTATGCATATTAAATGCAAATGACACTTCAAATAAAAATCAGAGCTAAAGTAATTAAAAAATTGAAATTACAGATTTAATAACGTACAGATTGGAAGATATTGATTCAAAGATACTTATTGCTGAAAAACATTTGGTACAAAAATATCTTACCTATTTAAAGTAGTTATGTAAAATATAGCTGTGCAGAATGTTCAATAAAATAAAACATATATATTACATTTTTTTTTTATTTACAATTTAGAAAATACACATTTGATTCTTCAAAAAACATTCCATAGCTTTTTTACGTTTTTTTTTTTTTTTTTTTTTTTTTTTTTTTTTTTTTTTTTTTTTAATGTCATATAAAAATAATTAAATACACAAAAAATATTTTAATTATGTGCTAAAAGAAATTCAAATTCAGTTTTCTGTATATAAGGATTGTAAAAAATTAATGGCAATTCTCTACTCTTGATTACTTTTTAGGTACTGGAGGAAAGCAGGTAATTATGCACTGTGATGCCTCAATATCATCACGTGTTTTTTTATCTTTTCTTTTTTCAACTTTTACATGTTTGTAAGCATCTAAAATAAAAAATAATAATATTAAGATTCTTATTATTGCTTTGATTTTATTATTATTATTATTATTGAATTTCTAAAAAAAACAACAGAATAATCAAAATGCTTCCACAGTTTAACTAGTCATTTTATTAAATACTAATTTAAGGCTGATTGTAACCCTGTCTTAAAAATCCTGAAAGTATATGTATGTATGTATGTATGTATGTAAATAAACCTAGTATGTATGTATACATAAATAAACCTAGGGTTATTATTATTAAAGAATGTAAGCAATGAAGTACATACAAAGTTTTTGTAAATGTAGAAGAAATTTAAAATACAATAGATATTCCTAAATTTTCATTTTTTTTTTTTTTAACTTCCTCTTATATACAACGTCCTCATATATATAATAGAGAAAATATTATTTTTCAACAAAATTTTAAAAATCAAATGTTTGTTATATATTTACACATTTCAAGGTCCCCTGAATTTGAAAAACATGCTTTTAGCAGTTGGTCTGTGTGTCTATTATCAGCATATCTCAAAAACAAGATGTTCAAACTCGGTACTATTCTAAATCTGTATTACACAGGAAATGCTACATTAAACTTTTTGTTGACATCAAGCTAATGATTCATGTACAGGGACATCCAAGAAAATTCAAACGCATTACGTCTATAGGTGAAATTAAAGATAAGTAAAGTTTAACATCTATAAGCTGCAGTAAACCAAATGAAATGAATTAGCTAGGCATAAAAGCATATTTCACATAGAATATGGTATGAAAATTATTCACCGTACTTTTACAGGGCTACACAAAAAAAATAGAATTCAACGGAACAGTTCTAGGAAATTCTTGTAAATGCATTTCAGGCCCTGATATATGTTATTAATACAGTATTATATTTAAGTGCACAATATGGTGCGTGCAAAATGTTTAGAAAAGATACAGAGGGCTACGAATTATGAAGGGAAAATATATTTTTTTTTATTGAATATGATTAAAGGAAGTGCTTTGTTATAACATTTTACCATGTTAAAGTAAGATGGTCAGAAATTAATTCCCCATACTAAGCTTTTAATGCATCTAATTAGACATTGTGACAGTTTTAAATACAATTATAAATTACCTTTCCATTTCAAATTTGTTTCATGTGTAATACGAAATAATTCTTTTAGCATAACATGACTAAATTTTAAAAGTAAATTTACAAATGAAAGGGAAACACAGAAAAATCTAGTATAGTATGCTAACTCTAATTTTTGGCATAATTATTTTAATATCTGGATGTGGAAAATTAAGTATTTATTATAAAAACTAAAAACACATTCATCAAAATAAATAAATAAATTAAAGAAAAAAAAATCAAGCTCTAAAATACTTGTCTTTAAAAAAAAATCAAGGTACTTTTAAACATCATGAGAACTGTGTGTGCTATTCTAGTATCGAATCTCGCAATGAAAGAAAACTAAAACGATAAGAATGACTCCAAGTCAAAAAATGTTACAAGATTACTTACCTGCATATATACTGGGCTGATTTTTTTTTTCTTCTTTAGTCAAATTAAAGGTAATAGATACTACAATCCCTCATCAAATTCAGCGACTGCAAACATCCTAAACAAAAAATATGCAAAGTTTGTTGTTTTACTTTATAGTTTGAAAAAGCCAGAGGGAAAAGTACAAATTACACACACACACAAAAAAAAAGTATTTTGTAAAAGAATGTACTGGTTACATTCTTTGTAAACAGGATACAATTTAGTATGATAGGATTTATTTTAATCTATTCTTCCATATAAAGGCATGCAGTAACTAATAAGTACAACACTTTGAATAAACACCATGAAATGCAATAAACTCGCCTGAGTTAAACTGCGAGTTTATTGCATTTTATGGTGTTTATTCAAAGTGTTATACTTATTACTTTAAAACGCCAGTTCTGTGGTGATTTCTTATTATGCAATAATTGTATTTCCTTCCCTAGCATCAGTTACTAATATCCATTTCTTAAAAGTACTTTGACATAGCTTAAACTTATCAGCCCCTTGGCGGCTTTTAAATTTTTATTGTCATTTTGAAGATAAAATAAAATGGCTATTGCAATTGCATCAATAAAAGACCTTGGCAAGAAACGTTCGAACTAATTCAATGCTAAATTTAAAATTTTGCAAAGGAGTTCTGAAATGAAACTGTTTCATTTCTTTAGGACGATTTTTCTCAATTGTATTTTAATTATTAAAAAAATAAAAAATCTTTGTGCATTTTTAATTTATTTATTGACCTAAAAAAAGTATATTCACTTATTTAATTATTTTTGTCATCAATTTCTGAAAAATAATTTTAAAGTTAAAATGGGGTTTTTACTTAATATTTTTTAGATCAATTATCCGAAGGAACTAAAAATATGGCGTTAACTAGATTTTATCCTTATTAATAAGTGTGCTAATTTTGACAAAATCGTATAATCCAGATAGATACAATGACAAATGTTAAGCATTATCTATTTTAAATAAAAACAAAAATGCTTGCATATATTTATTCAAGCTGTAATACAATAAATGGCGACAACGCAAAATTGCTGTCTGAAAGAAATAGTCGTATTAAGTTTAGATCACTCTCTACAACTTAATACTTTTAATCAGGAAACAATTCTCCTTCACATTTGGCCTGACAAATTTTTAATGTTTGTACGGAAGTTAAAATAAATACATGTTTTACATTTCACTGGCACAAAAAATTATTCCTTAGTATTTTTAAACTATTCTGTAAAATGCATTAAGCATTGTTTGAAAATGCAGTAAAGTCATATTTATTTTAATAAATTTACGAAACTTAAATAAAAGTCAATATTATATCTATGTTTATGATATTATTATTCTTTTAGAGTGCTTGTATTTTATTTTTTTTTTATATATATAAAAAAAAAAAAAAAAAAAAAAAAAAAAAAAAAAAAAAGTAATTATTTCCATTCAAATAAATATAACTTTCGTAGAGAGTGAATTCCATCTTGAAATATTAATTAGTAGTAACATAAATTTAGGAAGTAAATAAATATAGAATTCATTAATTTATTATAATTACAATTTAACACACAAAAAAAATTCTTTAGAATTTTAGCTAAATGCATAAGCAGTATTTTAGCTTTTTCGAAAGCTAATTTAATTCTTAAAATAAATAAATAATATTGTTGATTTATTTTTCTTAACTTGCTTATTCCCAACTTCGTTTTCCATTTCATTTGTCCCCTGATAAATTACTCAAGAACCAAGAACCGTACTTGTGATTTAAGAGTCAGCAAAACTTTGTTTCGGTTTTAATAACAGAAAAACAGCTATGTCATGCCATGTGCAAAATGAAAAAGTGATTAAAAAGGGGAGTATTGAGCAATACTAAATCACTGAGCAATGCTTCTAAGAAGCAAATTCTGACATACTTTTAAATATTTTTTCATTTAAATTCAACCCTTAAAAACTGAAATTAAAACCTATATTAAACATTTATTGCAACTAATAAAATTTCCGATTTTTTTCATATGAATTAAAGAACGCAGTTCCATATTAATTTCTTAAATTATTGATATATACTGCACAATTTTTTCTAATAGATATCATGTACCAAGATGTTATATAATAATTCTGATATTAAAGCATAAAACAGAGAGTATTATTAAATAAAAACACAAAACAAATAAATGTATTAATATGCTTACTTCAGAAATTTCAGGAAGATCCGATCATTTGCTTTTGCAGAATCCAGTGACTGTTCGTCGATATAAACAGACGCCATGCATGATTTGAATTTTGATTAGCAAAATCGAGATTGCGAAGTCATAGAAAACGATCTGCGCGTGCGCGGGATCAGCAACTGGCGCTCTCAAATGTCTCAAACAGTACATCTCAGAGACAATCAACCGTGATATCGCAGAGATGTTTTTTTTTAAGACGCACTGAGATGTGATGAAGATAAGACGTTGCGATGTACTTGAGACGTCTCTGGAACCTAGTGTGCTGTATGGGTAACTCAGCAATGGCTAATAAATACTTTGAAAATATGTTAATACAATCCCATTCTCCTAACTGGAACATTCACCCTGCTCAGGATGTAGACTCGTTATTAGTTAATAGTTCTAAGAATAGTTTTTCCCCGTCTGCTCCTGTTGCAATCAATACTGACGGCTCTAAAACTGAGCATGGAGTCGCAGCAGCATTCTGTGTCCTCAGGGGCAATACTTTTATCCATGAGTGGGCCTGCAGGCTTGATGACTATAATACTGTCTTTCGGGCGGAACTCTTCGCTATTGAAAAAGCTCTAGAATGGGCTCACAACAACAAAGACCAATTTACTTCTCTTCTCATTTTTAGTGATAGTCTCTCGGGTCTGCAGGCTATAATTAGTTACAGGTGCAGACACCCTCAGGTAATTAAAATAAAACAACTGCTAATTTCACTTAATTCCTTATTTTCCCTGGCACACGTTTCTGCCCATAGGGGTGTCGTGGACAACGAACGTGCAGATGACTTGGCCAAGGCTGCTACAGAGGAACACACTCCTCTTTACTCTCTCCCAGTCCCACCTTCCTATGTCAAAATAAAACTAAAATCTCTCCTTTTCCGGGAATGGCAGTCTTGGTGGGAAGATTCCCTCAACGGCAGAATTACTTTCTCTATAATACCAAATGTTTCTCTCAATGATTGGGTACTTACCCCAGAAATTACAGCGTTTTTAACTGGGCATGGCCCTTTTCCGGCTTATCTGCACAGATTGCATCGTCGACGTTCGCCCCTATGTTCTTGTGGAGAGGAGGGTTCTTCCTTTCATTACTATTTCCATTGTCCGCTTACAATAACCTATCACTTAAGAAATCCGAATAATAGACCAGCCAACTGGCTGACAAATATTTTAACAAGACCTTCACTTGCCATAAAACTAAAAAGAATTTTTGAATTACTCATAGATATTTCAAATAGAACAAATTAAATTCTTCTTAAGTCATTTAAAATTATCTAATTCCTAAACAGTTAAATAAATTAAAAGTATTTAATAATCTCATAAGTTAAATAATCCTTTTCACTTACCCACTAGCCCTAAGATATCTATTCTTTCCTCATGTCTTTGTAAATGTCGTAAAACAACCAACTTCGCCCTATGTCGCGTGGGAACCTTGTTCTGGCGAACTGGTTTGCTTGTAAACAATTCTCCCTCCTTCCTGTTCAATTCTAGCTCATTGTGCTTTTGAGTTTTCAAGTCGCGTGAGTACTCTGTACTGGCGAATCTTACTTTAGTGTATTTAATTTTTATTTATTTTTATTTTTAAGTTTGTTAATAATTAATACATATTTGTAATACTTCGTCCTATGTCGCGCGGGAATATTGTTCTGGCGAACCTTGTAATTTTTTTTTTTTTTTTTTAATAAACGTTCCGGAGTAGGGGCCTAGCATAGCTAGAAGCGCTCGACACCACTCTTAGAGCGGTGAGCGGCACCTACTCCTTGTTAAATCCTGTTAAATATGTGCAAGATTTATTTAGATATTTATATTCATAAAGGTATAAACTAGGTGAATAAGCTTTTATGTTTTATAAAATTTTTAACCAAACTTATAACAGTAGAAATTTAAAAGAAATTTCATTTCAAAGTAAATTTTATATGTAAAAAAAAAAAAAAAAAAAAAAAAAAAAACGTGAATGTGCTAAAAATTACGAAATACCGCGTATTTTAAAAAGAATAATTTAAAGTTAAACATACAGTTGTCTTTATTTTGATATTTTAATGTATTCAAAGAATTTTTCTTCCTTTTTATAAATTTACTTAAAATAATTTGTTTTTCTTGAAATGAATTTAATTAATAGAATTAACATTCTAAAACATATTAAAAGAAACATAGATGGTTAAGCAACGTTAATTTTCCTGAGATAAATATATTTAACTAACGAAAAACAAAAAAAAAACAAAAAAAAAAAACAGAAAGGATTTTGTAGCATTTTTAATTAAAAACTTACAATATCAAGAGTTATATATTTTTAAGTAAATCCATTAAATGTTCAGAAAATTTTCAAAATTTAATTAAACCTAATTTAATTATTTTTTGTACTCTCTAACAGTTTTTATTATATCGTTATTAAAGGAAACTTAGATATAAAATTTGAAAAAAAAAAAAATATATTAAAATATTTAATATTATTGAAGTTATTCTAGATTTTCCTTTTGAATATATAGCTCTTTAAAGGAGAAAATTTTGCCCTTTCTTTTATAAAACTGTCGAATATATCATCCTGAGTTTAAAGTTTTACAAAAGTGTTTTTAAGTGTTTTTCTCCGGAAAATAGTAAATGTGATATGATCATAAAATAATTCCTTTGAAAATTAATTTAGAATTATACGAGGGTTGCTATTTATATTTCTGGCCTTGGCAACAGTAAGTGTTGCTAGGCGACCGCAGACGATTTTAATCGAAAGTTTGATATTTTTAAACGTAAATTCAGCAGACGATTTACCATTATAGCTTTATTTGTGTTGTTGACAGTAAATTGAAAAGTTCTTCTCTTTCAAAAAATGGAATTGAATCGTGAAAATTTTCGTGCGATTATTTTTCATAACTTTCGACGTGGATTGTCAAGACAAGAGTGCTTCGATGAACTTAATTCTTTATACAGCGATAAAGCGCCATCCTACAGCACTGTAAAAAATTGGTATAACGAATTTAATCGTGGTCGATGTTCGATCCAGGACGAATCCCGTGCAGGTCGTCCAAAATCCGTTGTTGTGCCAGAAATGATCGATGCTGTGCGTGAACTGATAAAGCAAGATCGTCATGTGACATACCGTGAGACTGAGGCGTCTTTGGACATTAGTATGACTAGCATCAATAAAATATTGCATGAACATTTGAGCGTAAAAAAAATTTGTTCGCGTTGGATCCCGCATAATCTGACAAACGCTCAAAAAAAGGCTCGTGTCGATTGATGCAAGGAAATGTTGGAAAAATACGTTCAAGGTACATCAAAGGCTGTGTATAACATCTACACAGGTGACGAATCATGGATCTATGCATAGGAGCCGGAAACAAAACAGCAATCAACTGTATGGTTCTTCCAAGGCGAGGCAAAACCAACAAAAGTTGTTCGAGGAAGAAGCACATCGAAACAAATGATTGCCTGTTTCTTCAGCATTAACGGTCATGTGGCAACAGTGGCGTTAGAGCAACGCAGGACGGTCAATTCTGAATGGTACAGGACCATTTGTTTGCCAGAAGTCATCGGAGAAATTCGAAAAAAGCAGAAGAACAGGCGAATCATTCTTCATCATGACAATGCGAGCTCTCACACATCGACTTAAACAAATGCATTTCTGACTGAGCGAAAGATCGAACTGATGGGTCATCCGCCGTACAGCCCTGATTTGGCACCCAATGACTTCTTCTTATTCCCACACATCAAAAATAAATTACGCGGACAACGATTTTCGACCCCCGAAGAAGCGGTTGATGCATTCAAAACGCATGTTTTGGAGTTACCTCAATCGGACTGGAAAAAGTGCTTTGAAAATTGGTTCAAACGCATGCAAAAGTGTATTGATCATCATGGAGAATATTTTGAAAAACAATAAAACCAATTTCGATCCTACATATTTGTTTTTTCATTATTAGGCCAGAAATATAAATAGCAACCCTCGTATTACTTGATTGTTTTTTTTTTTTTTTTTTTTTTTTTTTACATATTCAATTTTATTTAGATGTTTCAAAAGTGTTTTAAAACTGGAATAAAAGTGGTATAATTCTAAATATTTAATTTTAGCCATTTTCTGACAAGTTTTCAAAAAAGTGTTTTGGTTCTGTATATCACTTTGTATCTCTAACATCCAACCTGTCTATCCACCCACGTTTTACTTTTCGAAATACATTTAAAATATTTAAAATTCAATATATGTTATTTAAAAATATTATATTTCTGTACGAAATAGATGTACCATATTTGTCTTTCATTTCGTGGAGTATTTGTCTTTAAATTTTTAGTTTTATTAATGTGTTTTAAAATAGTTTTACAATCATAATTTATAATTCTATGTGGGAACCCCCAGTTTGCAATTTGGCGGTTTTCTTACTCGGTCACCGGTATAAACGAGTAAATAATGGACAAAATATTTAGCTAAATTGGTGTAAAACTCAAATTAATAATTTATATGATTATAATAAATAATAAAAATATTAATAATATTTAAAACTAGCTATTGTTCCCCTTCTACGTACGGAAAATGCCAGAATAAAGAAAGAAAATTCGGTTTAAAATCAGCACACACAATGAAGTATAAATTATACACATAATAGATAGATAGATAGATAGATATGCATATAACTTTCGATTGATCCATTTTAGCGGATAATAAAAATTAATTCAGGTCTTATAAAACAAACGAAAAATATTGTAAATCGTCTGCGTGTTAATTTATAAGAACAGCATTTATAATAAATTTTAAGCATTTTCAGAAGTATAATAAATTTTAAAATAAATTACACATTCGTATATTTACGAGGGACGTTCGGAAAGTAAAATTTTGTTATTATTATTGTTATTATTATTATTATTATTATTATTATTATTATTATTGAAAGGGAAGATGGTACACGGATGAAACAAGCAATAGCCATAATAAAAAATACCCTTAGCTGATTCAACGGCAGAAGGAGAATCAATGAAGTGTAACAACGTATGAGCAGAGCATGGAAGAAAAGACAGTAGAACCAGACTGGCGTGCCTGAAGTTCTTCGAGTACAAGTCTGGATGACATACAGACATCTGCTGACAACGTGGTCGCAATTGCAAGTACGTGCTGTTATTCGATATGAACGGATAGTGTCCGTCATACATGAATGCCTACAGATCGAGGGTGCCTTGTCAAATGGTTCGTCACTGGTGTTGCATGTCTATTGGAGGAATGTAGCGTGTGAAGGATAAAGATCGAAGTGGATCCACATACATAAAACGAAAATAACATTGCTACGGTATAGGACATGGTAATATGAACAGCTGCCTCGGGATATCACTTCCAAAACAATGCGGAGGTTAAGCAGGCTGTGCGACAATTCCTTGCATCGCAGAGCACGGAGTTTTACTAGAGAGGGTTCTTCAAACTGATTGAACGCTACGACAAATATCTCAGTGTCAGTGGCAACTAGGTCGAAAAATAGTGCAAAATGTATAGTTTATAATGACATGTTATATATATATATATTTTTTTTTTTTTTCAATAAATATTAGAAAATAAATGTGTAGTACAGTATATTGAATATACGATAACAAACAGTATATTGAATATCTTTATTGCAAGAATCTATCATGATTTTTTTTAAATTATTATTTAACCTAACTGGTATTAACTGGTAGGTGGTGCTGTCGTCTTAAATAGTAAAGCTGAAATTTGTCTGGGATAACAATATAAATTGTCATAACTACCACAATGTATTAATGAAAATATAAATAATGAAAATAATTATGTGTTCTTGGTTTGGAAGAATGTATAAAATAACAGAAGAATAATGCATCAGTAGAAAAAATGATGCCACAATTATGTCAGTCTAATGAGAAAAGTAAAATTTTCCCAGTAATTTTAAACAAATAAAATAAGAATGAAAGATAATTTAAGAGAATAAATGTAATTTCTAATTCAGTGTGAGGACCTCCATTGGTAATTTGGCGGTTTTCTTTCTCGGTCACCGTTATAAACCAGTAAATTGTGGACAAAACATTTAGCTAAATTAGTGTGAAACTCCAAATAATTATTTGAATGATCATAGTAAATAATAAAAATTAATACTATTAGTAATATTAAAAACTAGTGTTGTTCCTCTTCTACGTACGTAAAATGCCAACTAAATGGGGGGAAATTCCGAGAAAAACAGAACACACAATGAAGTGTAAATTATATATATATATATATATACATAGACATATATACATCTAAATTTTGATTGGTCAATTTTAGCGGATAATAAAGATTAATTAAGATCTCATAAATTAAGCGAAAATTATTTTAAATCGTCTGCGAGCTAATTTCTAAAAACAACATCTTCTAGTACAAGAAATTTTAAAATAAATTACGCATTTGTATATTTACGAAGGACGTTCGGAAAGTAAATTTCGTTATTGTTATTGTTATTTTTCTTTTTGTAAGAGAAGTTGGTACACAGTTGAAAGAAGCAATAGCCATAGTAAAAAATACCCTTGGATGATTCACCAGCAGAAGGCGCCTCAATGAAAGTGTAATAACGCATGCGCAGAGAGTCGAAAGAAAGACTAGAAGCAGACTGGTGTGCCCGAAGTTATTCGAGTCGAGTACAAATCTCGATGGCAGACAGGAATCTGCTGACAACGTGGCTATTACAACGTGGCTCAACGTGGCTAATTCGATATTAATGGCTAGTACCCGTCATGCATGAACGCTTACAGACCGATGGTGAAGAGGTCATGTCTTGACAAATGGTTGGTCACTGGTGTTGCATGTTCATTGAAGGAGTGTAGCGTGTGAAGGATAAAGATCGAAGTGGACTTACATCCAATTTGAGGGCAAATCATCGCAGCGTCCTCAAATTGATTGACCATTCGAGAACAGAGCTAAATTAAGCTTAAATTTGAGGACAAATTTGTAAATTCGAGGACATTTGTCCTCGAATAATTTTCAAATTGCTGAGGACATAAGTCGAAATTCGAGGACTATCCTCATCATTCGAGGACACTTGGTCAGCTTTACTTCCATACACTTACATAAAATGAAAAGAACGTTGCTAGAGTATAGGGCATGGTAATACAGGACTGCTGTCTGGGGATGCCACTTCCAAAACAATGCTGAGGTTAAGCAGGGTGCGTGACAATTCCTTGAATCGCAGAGCACGAAGTTTTACTAGAGTGGTCTCGAAAAATAGGGCAAAATGTATAATATATATATATATATATATATATATATATATATATATATATTTATATATATATATATTGGGGGGGGGCAATAAATTATCCACATGGGTAAATATATATATATATATATTCCTATTTTAAATAGAAATTAAAAGTATTGGTAATAAAATGAAAACAACTTAAGCTTATGCAAGTGGAAAATATTATCATATATTTATTTTGCCCGCTTATGTGTATTAATTCTTTGCAATCCTATATCTGTATTTTAATCGTATGCATGTCGGTAAATTTCCATTTAACTTTAGCTCATTCAGTTTTAAGGGTACAGCTATACTATAATTTTATTTTATTTATTTATTTATTTGTAATGACGTAGTATCATAAAAATTAAAAACTTTTTACTCTGGAAGGTTCATACAAAATTTTAAGAAGTAATTTTTGAAAATTAATAAATACATATATATATACATTTATTTTCTTTTTATATTAACTTTACTTTAATCACTTTTGCAATTTACAAAACAGACTTATCTCTTAGACATAAAGAATTAAATAGCGTTTGAAATTCATGACAGTACCTTGCGTATACATGCATACTATATATATATATACACCTCGCGACAAAAAGTTAGGAACAAAGGGTTTTTTCTTTGATTTTTCATAAAATAACGTTATCTAAATTGTGCTTATCATTTATTATTATTATAAAATAACACAATTCCTGGACTAATTTTTTTTTAAGACTAATTTAGAAAAGTTTTAAGACTGAAATATTTGTAATTTAAGACACTCCGCGACAAAAAGATAGAAACAAGTGTTTTTTTTTGTTTTTTTCATAAAATAACATTATTTAAATTAAGCTGATCATTTATTATCATAACAAAATATTATCATATCAAAAACATGTTAAATATTTGAATCATATTCAAAATATTCATATTCAGAAAAATCATATTCAAAAAAAAAAAAAAAAAAAAACCTTTGTTCCTATCTTTTTGTCGCACTGTGTAATCTTAAATTAGAAAAATTTTAGTCTTAATTTTTTTCTAAATTAGTCTTAAAACAAAAATTAGTCCAGGAATAGTGTTATTTTATAATAATAATATACGATGAGCACAATTTAGAAAACGTTATTTTATGAAAAATCAAAGAAAAAACCCTTTGTTCGTATCTTTTTGTTGGGGTGTGTATATATATATAATTAAATTTGTATCTTTCTACGAAAACGTAATTTTTTTCAACGTTTAAAAAAATTTTATATAAAAAAATGTATTTTTTAGTTTGCATATTTTTTTCTTCATTTTACCATTAAATTAAAATCCTTTACAGTCGCTTAACACATAAAGAATACTAAAAATTATTTTCTTCGCTTCAAAACCTCAAAAGAAAAAATCTATCTATTCAGCAGAATGCATGTTCTTTACGTTAATGTAATTTAAAATACCAAAGTCACTTCGTTTCGAAGGTCACGTCTGTTAAGTAATTTTTCACTGTTCTTAACTTTTGTAATGCTGGAGATGAAGGAAGGAAGGAAAGAATATTTTTATAATTTGATAAATTTTAAGTTGGATTTTCTAGATGAAGTACTCGTACAAAACTGGATAATTTTGGTGAAAAGAAAAAAGGTTTATACATAAAACTAATTTTTTATGGATTTCTTTATTTATTTAGTTCGGGTTCTTTTTAACTTTACGAAATCTGGAAAAATTCTGAAAATCCAAATAATTATTCATTAATTATAATTATATTTCAAGTTTAATTGTATTAAAAAATTATATATATAACTCTCTCTCTCTCTCTTTCTCCCTCTCTCTGTCTCTCTCTCTCTCTCTCTCTGTATATATATATATATATATACTAGCTGACCCGTCCGGCTTCGCACGGATGAACAAATTTTAGTTAAAGATGGATTGACATGTAAAAAATCAAGAAAGATATTAGTTTATATGTTATAGTCAGGCAATATTATTAACTGAAAAGTCAAAATATAATTTTACAATTATTATTTTATTTTAATTAGTTGTTAAATGTTGGCAATTTTTACTTAATGTTATTTATTTATTTCATAAAAAGAAACATTTCTTTACTCATGAATAAAAGATATTGAAAAATAAAACTATGACATGAAAAGTTTTTGATAAAATTGACGTCATAATAGCTTTAATTATTATTTATTTGTTCATCTCGCAAATATATTTATTTTTTTCCATAATTCATGGTTATTTTAATAATGTATATTAAGGGAGAAATCAGTAATATGAAGCAATATTCGTACACTATATACTATTACAGAATCTGGTGTGAAACAACCACACGGCTTGCATTATCCACTATTACACGTATTATATACAATTTTTTGGAGATGTTATATGCATTTTCTGAGATTTCCCAGGGAGAGAAACTTGATACACGTATAAAAGACACATACAACAGAGTTTATATAGCGAGTTAAAAAATAAGGGAAAGAAAAAAAAATAATAATAGATAGTTATTTTTTTAAACACGAATTTCCGAGATATAAAACTGAACTACTTAATCAGGATGACTGTTAATATTCCTGTAATAAGCACGTAATACTTGAGAAAGGTTATCTAAGTTGGATTAATGAAACAATTTTCAAGAAAACGTTAGAACCGTTTTTGAGATACCAACTTTTACCAAAACTTAGCTAATCAATTATTGACCTAAAAACAATAATTACATAAAAATTATATTTAATAGGAAGTTAACATGACGAGTTTGAAAAAAATCCGTGCAGGCGTTTTTAAAGGAGCGCACATCCTGAACTAACCAACTATATCATTTAAAAGGGCATCTAATAGGTTGTTTATAGAGCAACTTTGAAGAAAATCGTTTGATCTATTTTTGTGATACGGGCTTACGGTCCCATTTCCGGTTTTCGATGACCCAATTCCGGTTTTTCAATTTTTACGAAAATTTGGAAAATTTATCTGTACTCCAGACCTGAATCAATTGTGAAGTTTCGTATTTTTATCTTTATTAGTTTCGGAGATATGACAGCCAGAAGATTCCACACATACGTACACACTTACACACAACACTGACCAATTGCCAAAAACTACTTTTCTGGACTCAGGAGGCCTTAAAACGTGTAAATCAGGTGAAACTCTATATCGAATTTTTGGACCGAATATAATACTTCCACTACCTACGGTAGTGGGATAATTGAAGTAAAAACATAGATCTCGTATTTAATACGAAAACATACAGATTTTCGTATTGCGCTTTCGATCGCCAAAAACAAAAATCGCCAAGGACGATAGATATAAAATCTATGCTTTGTTTTCAATTAAAATATTGAAAATTTGAATTAAAATTTATTTTCCCAAAATTTATTATAGCCTCTAGCACTTAGAGACAGTGTTACTTTTGATTAGTTGAAAGGAAAAGAAAAAAAAAAAAAAAATCGGCTTTTTAGTTCTAGCGATCGTTCTCTACATATAAACATTTCCTCTTTATATATTAGTATAGAGCATAGATAGATTAAATAGGTTTCTAATCAACATAATGTAACTCAAAAAATTAAATGCTATTTGCATTTCAGTAATGGCTGTATGCACTATGTATATGGAGCTACTTGTCATAACTGTTAGTTGCTAAAAATAGTCGCCAAATAAATTTAAATTTTTCAATTATTCTTTTAAAAAATGCATAATGAAATGCAGATGATATATTTTTTTAATTTACTTTTTATATTATTACTCGCGTGAAAATATATTTTATTAAAAGTAGAAAAATAAATTAACTCGTAAAATTTTTTGGCAACAATTATAAATTAAAATAAATAATTTAATAAAAGTTTAGAAGTTAGAATTTCTAATTTTATTTTATTTTTTTTATTTTTTTATTTATTTTTAAATTCTAATTTCGTTTACACACATCAGTTTAAGCATTAATGCTTTGACCATTACATTATATTATATTATATCATATCAAATTATATTATTAGAAAAATAAATGCTTTTAAATGACGTCAGATTTAACGTGCAAATTTAACATTTCGCAAAGCTTTATATGAATTTCAATTTAATTCACGTGCAAATATATTTCTTTTCTTTTCATGTCAAGATATTTTGAAAACAAAATTAACATGTACTAAATGTTTCTTTTATGTTGGCAGCAGCTAATTTTTTTAATATTTCATTATTTCTATTTCTATTATGGCTTTTATGGGGATTTTAATTAAAATGCTCAGATTTTAAACTAAAATTTATTTTATCAAAATTAAATATAGCCTATAACAATCAGGCATACTGTAGCTTTTGGTCAGTGAAAGAAGTTTTAAAATCGGATCAGTAATTTCAGAGATTAACCGCCACAAACATACAATTTTTTGTGCTTTATATAATGATATAGATATAGATATAGATATATAACAAATGCTTATGTCGTTGTACTTCTCTTTTATTGCATGAATCATTTCATTAGTTGGTAAATTTTGCAATGTTGACTGTGTTCAATATAAATGCTTAATGATGGATATTTGTTTATAATGCAGTTATTTTGTTGTAATACAATTTTTAATAAATTTGCCAGTTAAATAGAACATAACATATTATTTTACAAGAGATGTGGTTCTTTTCTACAAACAGATGTATATAAATATTAAAATGTGTTGTCTGTTCGATATATAAATCTATTATAAATATCTATTTTTCTTTCTAGGTTGATAGCAACACTACTTCAAAATTTAAGATAGGATGATTCAGAGGAAGCCATATCCAGAAGATACTTTAAATAAATTCTTAATCTCTTAATGCACGAATGTGCATTATTCTGATTTGTGTTGAACTTCTATGCAGTTTATTCACGTGCTGAAGACTCTAGATATTATTTTGACTTGAAACAAATATTGCGAGTTTATGAAACTTAACACTAAGTTTATGAAACTTAGTGTTAAATTAGAAAGTTATTTATTTATTAAATTTACTGTCATTGAAATTTATTGCAATCAACATATTTATATTGTTCAAAAGAAAACTTGCCTAAACATTAAAAATGCATTTTTTTTTTTTTTTTTTTTTTTTTTTTTTAATATATGTGATCATTTATATGTCTAGCAGACGTGCTTGAAATTTAGTTCAGAATTTTTCAAAAGAAAATTCATTGTGAACGTTACAAAGTAAACTGAAAAAAAATATATGTGTAATAATTGTTAAAATGACAAAATCAGTCTAAAAAACAGTTAGCAATTTTTTTTTTTTTTAACTAAGTATTAATTTTAGTGTTATCCAATATTTATACATAAACTAGCAGGTCAGTATTTTCAAATGAATCACTATAATTAATGAATCACTAACAGTAACTTTTAGTGTTAAGAAAAGAAATAAAAAAAAAAGAAAAAAATCATTTGTGATTGGGTAAAAAGTCGGCCCGGGTCCCCACTGCCTTCGGCTGCGCAGTCCCGTGCGCGCTGCGCGCGCGTATTCCTTCCCTGACCCTACGTGCCCCCTAAAAAAAATCATTTCTGATCGGGTAAAAACTCGCATCGGGTCCCCACTGCCTTCGGCAGCGCAGTCCCGTGCGCGCTGCGCGCGCACAACTTAAGTGATACACGCGCTGCGCGCGCGTATTCCTTCCCTGACCCTTCGTGCTCCTAAAAAAAATCATTTCTAATCGGGTCAAAACTCGCACCGGGTTCCCACTGCCTTCGGCAGCGCAGTCACGTGCGCGCTGCGCGCGCGTATACCTTCCCTGACCCTTCGTGCCCCCTAAGAAAAAAAAATCATATCTGATCGGGTAAAAACTCGCACTGGGTCGCCACTGCCTTCGGCAGCGCAGTCCCGTGCGTTCTGCGCGCGCACAAGTTAAGGGATACGCGCGCGGTGCACGCCCATTTCTTCTCCACCCTTTCAGGCCCTCTTAATTAACCTACGTATACCAATTTTGAACGATCTAACTCATTTGGCTTAGATGCAAAAGAAAACGTAATCAGCACACCCCAAAACGTGTAAATCTGGTGAAAACGTTAGATAATATAAAAGAACTTTAAAATATCTTTCGAATGATGTATTAAAAAAAAAATTAATCATAATTAGAAATTGAAATATTGAAATTTGAAAATATTACAGCGCCATAAAAGATAATTGATTCAGAACACCTCAAAACGTGTAAATCTGGTGAAAATTTTCTATAATTTAAAAGAACTTTAAAATATCTTTCGAATGATGTATTAAAAATAATTTAATCATAATTAGAAATTGAAATATTGAAATTTGAAAATATTACAGCGCCATCTGGCGGTACGAATTTCTGTATTCCACTGTTCGATTCCAATTCAAAAAAGCTTTCTAATGATGTATTACTTATGAAATTATTTTAATTAGTAGCTGAGATACAAAAGAAAATTAATTCAGGTTACCTCAAAACGTGTAAATCTGTTGAAAACTTTAAATAAAAAAAAAGAACTTTAAAATATCTTTGGAATGATGTATAAAAAATAAATTATTCGTAATTAGAAATTGAAATACGCGTATTAGAATATTGCAATGTGACCTCGTTAAATAGCAGATGTTTATCGCTGTTTTTTTTTTTTTTTTTTTTTTCTTAGCTTCCGTCGAGAAATGAACTTCTTTCAACAGGTTGCCATGGTGATGAAACGGACGTCTACATTATTTGATTACGGTTTTCATTTCCGAATGAAGTAAAGCATTTTCAATGGTTTAGAGATTCAGAATTTCATCGAAAACTGCCGCGATACTGAAAATTAAAAAATTTATAACTGATTCAGTTTTTGAAATTTTCTCTCAATCTTTTGGGAATTAAAATGTTTAAGCGAGATCTATATACAAAAGAAAAAGAAATGATTTATCTCTAAACGCTTTTGAGTTATAAACTGTTTAGCGAAAAATTTGATGTTTCGTAAAATCTAAAAATATGGATCGCTAATCTGTATTTTGTAAAAATGTTTATATGGTTCGAAAGAGGATTAAATGGCCTTTCTTTATATACTAGATGTTAAGAATCGGAAGAGTTACTCGGTCGTACAGGGCGTTTCGAAAAAGACGACCGCGAAAAAACGAAATTTTCGACCCTTTTTAAAACTTTTTTTAAAAATATAAAAATTCGTATTTAAAAAAAAAAAAAAAAAAAAAAAAATGTACCGTAAGAATTGGTAATAAATGCTCTTTCTCATGGTACAGCTGTATTTTCGATATTTCCAACAGATCGGAAGCGATCGCTTTACAAAAACCCACGAAATTTTCTCTTTTTTCTTTTCTTTCAAGGTAAGCGGTCCCGGGCGAAAATGATGATCGTGTGCCATTTTGAATCGTTTTTTCGTTTGACAATGGTCGACATTTTAATTAATATCTCCGCTAATTAGGGTCGCATCGTTTAGCAAATTAGATAACCCAGATCTGCGATAAATTCTCTGTCCGACGGTACCTGTTCGAAGTCCGTGCGACCGTTAGCGGCCGAGCTTTTGCTGTGTCAAGCCGTTTCTCACAGACAGACACACACACGTACAGATTTTAATAATATAAGGAGATAACAGCTTAGTATTATTTTATTAGATATGCATTTTAAATATTTCTTTTCGAGTAATAAAAGAAAGAAACAGCTTAAACACTCACGATAAGTAATTTGTTATACTGTTGTGTTATGTTGCTTCCTCCAAAACACTTTCAAATCTGCGTAATTTTTATATTAATCTTCTTTGAAACGCTGTTTACCTATCTATACGCACGAAAATTGTACCAGCAAAATTTAATATTTTAAGCCCCTAATATAGCACTTACTTTTTTGTATATCCATTCTATAAAAAGTTGTATGTCGCTTCCAAGATTATATAGTCATGTGTGCAAAATATCAATGATACATATCAATCGATTCACATACATGCATTTCCTTCTTTTTCCTTTATATAGAAAAAAATTTACTTATGAAATTTTATACCATTGAACAACTTATAGGCTGAGATATAGCTTTTGAACAAGCAGGAAAAAGTGGAACCTGTCAACTTTCTTTTTAAGTAAGAATTTCTATCAAGTTAATATATATATATATATATATATATATATATATATATATATATACATATATATAGCGTTAACTTCAGTGATAGAGTGCTGCATTTGTAATTGGAAGGTTCAGGGCCTGCCAAAGTCTTTTATATTTAGTAATGGTGGCTCATGAACGTAAATTCAGTTGTGAATGAAATATCTTACGCATTCTAAAAATAACAATTCTAAGGGTTACCGAAGAGGGGAGAGGGACAATCCTCCTCAAAGTATTGAATTGTGATGGCTCGGACCACCCTTAGGAGTGAATCCATATTCATCGCAAGGTGCCCTTAGCATTGATACAGGGTTGATTCCATTTAACTAAAAATGTTTAAAGCCAGTAAAACGCTTTATACTGTATAATTCAACATATATGGTATAATACATGGTAACAATATATGGTAATATATATATATATATATATATATATATGGTATACGAATAAATGGTAATCGTTTTATAAAGAAAAAAGTATTTTTAAACATTAAATCAATTGTTAACGAAAAAGAAAAATTAATAATTTTTTTTTTTTTTTCTAATTTATACAGAAAATGTAATGTACCGCTCATAATAAATATGCAGTGTCATTCATATTCTGTGTACTAGTTCTTCATCATCCGATTTAATGAGTATATTATAAAGTAACTGATCTTAAAACTTGATCATCGATAAGCACAAATGTGTTCTCCTTTCCCGTCATTAAATTCAAACATCGATTTACTGTAAAGCACATAAAATACTGAAAGTTAATGGCATTATTTGAATCTTATTTATTTTATTCCATCATATATTTGCATTTAAATGGACATCTTGTTTACAATATTAGTATCGTTCATAAAATATATTTTTTACTGTACATTTACAGGTTGATTCAAAATAAGTGTGACCAATTTCAGAGCATAAAAATTTTTTATTGAATTAAGTTATTTACATGAAAATTTCCGTGTGGTTTCCTTCATCATAGTACACTTTACGTAACTGTTTAGGCCAAGCCAAAAGAGCTTTTTTCGATCATTTTTGGGGGTATTTTTTCCACTTCCTCTTTGATCGATTTTGAAGCCCTTGAAGTGTTCTTATTTTTCGTCTACTTAATTGTTTTTTAAGTATCTCCATAAAAAATAATCGCAAGGAACATAGTCAGGGGATGATGGTAGCCATTTCTCAGGAGGAATTTTTTTTTTATTTTTCAGCCATTTTACAGTTGACATTGCAGTATGACTTGGTGCAGAATCTTGGCGAAAAACAAAGTTTCCTTGAGGTTAAAGACGTTTACTTTCTTTGATCATGTGCTTCAGAACTTTATTCTGATAGTATTTAGCATCAGTTTTAGCCTTTGGTACTACAAAAAAAAAATGGTTTTCTTAAGCCTTGAGAGGATCCATACATAACACCTGACGGCCAACTTGCCTTTTGCAAAACAGCTGCGTCTTTGCGACACTTTTCGCTTGGAATATATTGTATCTTTGTGGACGCCAGTTGTGAATGACAGATGAAAAAGTGCTTCATCCGAAGTTATCCATGTTTTGTATCTATCTTTGCGTAACATTAAATACAGAGGCCTGTCAAGAAGAATCTGAAGAATACTTGAGCTATAGGATAAGAGACGCAATAAAACTCCAGGAACAATAAACTTTAGGCCGCTAGGAAATAAGAATCAATAGTTTCGCATCAAACATCTTTATTTAGGCAATATGGAAATCAAGAAAGTTTTTTAATAAAAATTATTTTCAACTGTCTATTATAAAGTTTAACAGACATACAAAGGGTTAGATGAGAGAGAGAGAGGGCTTCGCGATTACGTGTTCTTACGTCAAGATTGAAGAGCGAATTCTGAAGTTGACTCTATTGCAATTAAGATCAGACTGCTGAATTACGCCAAGAATTTTAAAAAAGAGCCAAATTTTATAGCCAAAGATATTCCATTGTTTCTAGAATAATTTAATATAAATATTTTGAATTTAGCACGTCCGTTGAAGAAACAACGCCAAACATCTATGCCAAGTTTTATCGCCAGAAGACCGTTAAATAAGCGAGACATCAAGTCTGCGATTTATTCCATATCCTATCATTAAAAAATATAAATTACTCTTTATTGATATCATAACGGAAATGTATTGCTTAATTTAGCTTCAAATAAATAAACATACGCAATTTAAAAGAATGAAAATGTAATTATGTATCCAACGGTTTATAACATGGAAATAATATTTTTTTTTATATTTAGTTATTAAATGATTTAGAAGAGCTTATAATTTTGAGAGATGTCATTTAAAAGGAATATATTTTTGTTCTCAGACGATTTATTAATAGCATAAGGGATAAAGTATTATTAGAATTAAGATTTTTATTATAGACAAAAGCGAATAAATAAAAGTAATTTAGAATTTCGTTATCTATTTTTATTCGCCATTTAATTTATTGAAAATATAATAATTACTTATTGCCTTTATTTAAAGTTATAATTAAAACTCATATATGAAGGAACGACTTCACATATTTCTCCCCATCGACGAGGGAAAAAAAAATGAATCGTCAAAATGGACGAAAAGTATAAAAAAATAAAACGCTCTCTCTCACCTTCACAACAGTGTAATACAATTCCAAAAATTTCTGCATACCATTGTGGAACATGTAAAGTAATCTTTTGTTAAACAGAAAAAAAAAAAATTGTGGCATATAACTATAAATTTGAAAAAAAAACAATAATAATGAGTTATGGAACAATGAGACATATTCAATCATCGTGATGCTAAAGTGACATTCTGAAGCAAATCACATAATCAATAAATTATATAAATATGATATATAAAATGTGTAAAATATTAAAAAACAATCATTTATTACAGTGTATGTATGTTTGATAATAAGGAAAAGGAAATCAGTAACCAGAAATATGAAAATCAAATAATTTTTGTATTTTGTTAATTTTCAAAAATAATTTAATATTGCATTCATATGAAAAAAAAAATCAAACATTTTTGATTAAAAAGACCATTATCGCACACATGAAAAATTAAATTCTAACAAAGTGAGCCAGAGAGTGTATAATAGAACAATAGCTATGACAGATATGATGGTTTTGTGATGCCTAACTGAACATAGCGTACTGAACAATATGTGAAAAGCAGAAGAGGCTTCATGTTGTGCAAAAATGACAACCAGCATTCTGCAAAGTGACATAATGAAATGTCCCTTGTATGTGTAAAAAAATGTGTAATAAAAAAAATCTAGCCCTATGTCACAATAAAAGCGCACATGTAAGAGTTCAAGAAAAATTATTTATTTTATTTTATTTTATTTTAACTTTTGTCTATTTTTATGCCTTCTAATTTATTTTCTTTTGCCTAAATTTATGAACCAACTTTATTTCAATACCTTGTGTTGGTCAAAAAAAAAAAAAAAAAAAATTAAATTTACTCGTATGAAATAATTTCCTTTTCCTGAACAAAATTTTAATATTTGAATTAGCATTTGAATTTCTCAAAAAAAAAAAAAAAAAAAAAAAAAAAGATCTCAATAAAAATTTAATTTTTAATGCATTAACTCTGAGTAGACCTGAAATAGGTGATAAGAATACCTTATAAAAATTGTCAAAAACAGCAAAAAAAAAAAAAAAAAAAAAAAAAAATCTAAATACACTATTGTTTTTATAATTACAGTTGAACTATTATTTTATCGAGCCCAATTAATATTCAATATCTTTTTTTTTTTTTTTTTTTTTTTTTTTTTAAGAATGATACTGTATGTTACACAGATAATTCCATAATACTGCTCAGCAAGAAATAGTTTTTAACAAAAAAAAGAAGAGTGAACCAGCCACATACTTCTGCACAGACTACTTCTTACAACGCACAGATGATTTCAAGGTGCCATTTAAAATACATCTGTGGTGCAAACCTTACAAAAAGGAATTATTTTAATTAAGAAATTTTAAATAATTAAATATTTAATTTAAGCTGAACGAAAACTCTCTGCAAGAGTTTTTACTCTTTACACAAGAAAAAAAAAAAAAACTTTTTTTTTTTATAAAAATAAAAATTATTAAAACGTACAGACTATGTACGGAAATTTCACCATCTATGTAATTCTTTAAAAAAAAAAAAATGGCTCTAAAAACATAACAGAATTTGCTGCAAGTTGACAAAAATACCTTTATTTACTTTTTGTGTATGTGTGTATTATTATTGTAACTAGTCTTATAAAAAAAATCCGTGTAAAAATTTAATAAAAGAAAATGTAATTATCTCCAAATGTGAACCAATTAAATAGCCACTAAACAGGTCAGATAAAATTTTGTGAGTGTGTGTGTGTCAAACATTGGGTTGGGAGGCCAAGTTTGAGAATAATGAAGAAAAGCATGGAAAACATGCATGTGAAAGACCATGGAATACTATTGGATAAATTTGCATTATGACTGACAAACTGAGAAGCGAGCCAATAATACAATAAATTTCTGACCCAAAAGAAAACATATATAGGAACACATGTAGAAACATAGGGAAAAAAATATTATTTTTGGTGTGTGTGTGTGTGAGAATTATTAATTATGAAGTGTTTGCAAACGTTAAAATAAACTGATCATGTTATTCAAATGAGATGAAAAAACTAGTGTGAATTTGTTAAAAAGAATCATATGAAAGAGGTGGTGTGTTCACGCAAAGAATCCTTGAATTTATCAAGCGAAACTTTGATAATAATGAAAATATAATTAGGAAAAATATACAATCCAAATATTTCCAAATTTCACATACATCCTCATGTTATTTATTTACATCTATTAAGTAATTTATATCAATATCTTTTTATTGATCCTTATTTTTATTATTATTTTAATTATTATTTATTTTGTCACCCAAAATATTTATCAAACATGTGTTAATTATAAGTGTCTATGAAAGCCAATAAAACATAACCTGCGAAAACTGATGTGAAAGTGTGAACTCCCCTACACAATTACAAGTGTTGAAACCAATATAATGGTCAAAATCCGTAGATTATAGAAGTCATTAATATTCTGACAACCAGAGCAACACAATTGTGCTTAAAGGGTAGATGTGTATATGTGTAATTAAAAAAAAATCAAATGAGTGATATGTTAAAATATTTAAACAGTATTGTAAAAATGAATATCAACTGAAATAATTTGAACTATTAAAAATTTAGTATATGTCTGTAAGTGTTCCAACAAATATTAAAATTGCAAAGAATTAAAAAAAATGCCACAAAAAATAAATTCCCATAGCCGCAGATGAAAGCGCTAAAATTGCGAATTTAACGTGCACAGAAAGTTATAAACAAACATTAAAAGTAAAAAAAGGTCATGACTAAAACAACAGTATTATCTACTGAACTGAGCATAGCTGAAATGAGATGAGCTGAGCTGAGGCCTCAAAAATTAAAAATGCGCATAAAGTAGATATACAGAATAGCTTCAAAGGCTATATAAATTGCTCAGTAAAATAATAATAAGACTCGAGTACAAGAAGTGTAATCTCACTTCAAAAAGGTGAATAAAAAGAATTTCACCAAATCAGCTGATAAAAGGAACAGTAAAATAAATCTGTTCACACACGTGCAAAAGATGTTTTTTCTTTATCTTTTTTTTTTTTTTTTTTTTTTTTTTTTTTTTTAAAGTACTGCAAATATTCAGCAGTGGGCCCTATTTGATGTTAAACTAAGCTTACTATATATTTTGGTGTGATAATTATTTGCTAGCAATAGTAATAAAATATTCCCATATATATATGATAGACATATTGAACACAAACATCAATAAACAAACATGAAATAGCAAATAAATGCGATAAAATATCCCATATGTACAGTAAAAAAAAAAAAAAAAAACTTCTCTGCAATCAACGTATTTGAACTGAATGAAAAAAATATATCACTATTATTATTATTAGAACATAAACAAACTTAGGCGGAATGGCGAAATTTTTATTTCTGTTTCAAAAAAAAAAAAAAAAAAAAAAAAAAAATTAAGCAGTCTTCCGTTTCTCTTTCTTTCTTTCTTTCTTTTTTTTTTTTTTTTTTATCATATCACGATTACTCTGAAACTTTTCCCCCTTTTTTTTTTTTTTTTTTTACGTAAATGAACGAAATAAAACTATTATGCACATAAAATAAATTTCGTATGAAAGGTAATTAAGGGTTAAAATTTTAGAAAATGATGATAGGTTTCATCTAACAAAATTGAATGAATGTGGAAAAAAAAAATGTGTGAAATAAAAAATTACATTAGATGTCAAATTTCACGACCAGCATAAGAATCCCTGGATTTACGCGATAACATCTAACCGACAAAAATATACGATGCGTTATAAAATTTCTCAAAGTTTATGAAATTAGAAAAAATATAATTAAAACATTTGTGTTAAAATGTAACATTTTAGTTCAAATGGGCAAAGAAAATACTGTGTTATGTTATTATAAAAATTAAAACTTGAAAAATATACGACAACCAAAAATAATATTAGAATAAAATTATGTTTATGTGTTTAGGTATCTAAGATATACAACCAACTCCCTTTCTGTGTAAGTGATTGTACATGATTATTTAAGAATGCCTGGTAAGTATAATAAATAAAACATTGAACCTTATGTTCATACTAACAAATTTGTTAGGTTTACATGAAAGTCAATGTACATAATATCCGAAAAAATGAGAAAAGAAATATGTAAATTTGGAAAATTGTGTGTTAAATTTATTTAGGACACTTGCATGCAACAAGATACGGCCAGTATAGATACATAAAATATATTATGTACTGGGTTTACATATTGTCCTGAATACATATAGTGTTAAAAAATGAAAATTGTTGGAGATACAACTAATTGATTAATATTTATGCTCAATATTTTATTTTATTTATTTATTCTGTCAATGTGTGCGTGAGTATGTACCTATGCGTTGTGAGAAAGATCTTTTTATATAAACAATAATAGTAAACAATGATAAAAAAAAAAATATACCCTAAATGCGAGCAATTCTAATCGATTCTGTAAAATATGTTAAATTTTATGTAAAATTTAAATAGTAAAAAAAAAAAATGTAAGTTAATTGTAGTTAACTCAAATTAAATGAAGTTTAATGTAAAATCACGCAAACAATGACAATCAATGCAGATCCCCTCACCAAGAAAAATTTGGCCAGTAATTCAAGATAAGGAAAAGAGCATTGAATGCCAACAACACAAGTGCAATTAGCAGCGCTACTAATGCACATTGTGGCACAAAATTACATAAACTTAAATCCTAACATATTAATTGTGCCTCTTTTAATTCAAGGACTTAAATTAAATGTATAAACCTAAATTATTTTATTTGTTTAATTATTTTTAAATGAAAGGATAAATAATGGTATTTAGACAACAGGTGTAGTGTGTTGAGAGTTAGTATTTGAAACACAGTGATGCATAAGATTATACAATCTTTAAGAAACCAATTGTAAAAAAAAAAAAAAAAAAAAAAAAAAAAAAAACTTGATTTAATATAACCATGATAAGAATAATAAACCCATTATCTTCAAAATTAAAAAAAATGAATATCAATAATGTATGCAAAAGGTGTGAAAATTATAAATTGTAAAACATAAAAAAAAAAAAAAAAAAAAATGTGAGAAAAGAACAAAAATCAATGAAATTTTCTAAATTTTGTTTCAAAATAGTACCTTAAAAGGTAATGAAAACATAAGTTTATGGAACAAAAGTATGGGAATACCTGAAATTATCACTCTATTTATTTTATTTATTTATTTATTTGTTATTCACTGGCAGTTCCAAGCAGGTTAAAATCAGTGAACAAAAAAAATATGTGTGTGTAAAAAGAGGAGAAATAGGTGTCAAGATACCGACTGATATCAAAGCAAAATTCTGCGACACATCTCCCAAAAGTATATATAAAAAAAAAAATATGTGTATTACCAACCTGCCTGGAAAACACCAACATGAGAAATAACTTCAAGTTTAGTTCTTAAATTAAAAATATTAATTAAGTTCAATTAATAAACAGTGATAATTATTTTGCAATAAAATATATATATAAAACATTCACTTAACAAACAAGAACGAATTTTTTTAAGAATTTGGTTAAAAGATAAGAAATTTACCTCATGGAAAATTCAACACCTCAAACATAATAAATATTGCGATGTTAATGAATAAAAAAATATAAAGATTCGCTAAAATTTTGTAAACATTACATCATTTTATGTAATTACTTAATTCCCTTTTATTTATTTATTTATTTATTTATTTATTTATTTATTTATTTTACACATGTATATTCACTGTGATAAACAAACAAATTCAATATTAAATTTAAGTTGTGAAAATAATATGTGCTTCATATCATAAATCTCGAAATAAATTTGCACTAAATGTAAATATTTTAGTTTTCTTCTAGTATATTAATTGATCCATTTCATAATTATTATTTCCAAAATTATCAATGAAAAATTATTTTTACACATGATATACAAAATTAATTTATTACAAACCCATTGTATATCAGTATTAGCATAAAAAGGAAAATCTGAATATGAAAATAAAAACAATATACCGAAAGGTAATGCAACTCTGTATATATATTACAAATACAAATTAAAAAATTCCCTTTCTTTTTTCCCTTATTTATTTATTTATTTTTTATCATTATCTTTACGATTGAAAAAATTAGCATATATATAAAAACAGAAAAATATGTAACAGAAATCTGAAAATATCTAAGCATCCTTGTCGTTTGTATTATCCAAAAATTTTAAATAATAATGTGCCAAGAGGAATTATGTATTAACAAGGATACTTAGAGTAAAAATATGGAAAACGCTTACCAAAGTTTGATGGACATACCTGTCAGTCTATAAAAGATAGGTGTGAAAAAAAATATATATATATATTTGTTTTATTTGTTTTATTATCTTTCATTTTCAATAATTAATTATTTTTCATTATTATTTCTTTTAATGAACGCTCGTGGAAAATTAAAAACTTCCTAAGTTTGTAGACTTCCAGTCCTTCATTTTAGTTTCATGTCCAGTATGAATAGACAAAAATTTGATAGTTTATGAAGGTACCGAATTAAAACGTATACTTAAGTCTCAAAATCCTGTCCATAAACAGATGCGGCATTTTCCCTGTATGAATGCAGGAATGTCTCAGCATGAATGTAAACACAACTTGCCAAAAAAAAAAAAAAAAAAAAACTTGAAAAATTCGAATTTAAAAAAATGAAGACATTACCTAAATGCGGTTTAAAAACACATAGTGAGCCTCCATACCCCACAGTAGAAGAAGAAGACGCGGAGTGTATTACATATAAAGCAGTTCCGTAAACACAAATCCTTTAATAACTTGAAAAATGTCGAGAAGACGAACAATAAAAATATGAAGTCACTCCGTCACTCCACGTGAACACGGGTTTGCAACATTCAGGGTGTGAGCCTCCATAGCATATAATATGAGAGGACGAAGGAGAAACACCAGCCCGTCCTCTAGAAAACGAGATCCAGCATGCAGCGAGAAAAACTCCCAAGTGTTCGGGGTAACCATTGCGTCAAAACCAAAAACACGATGTGAAGATCATTCATTGAATACCTGGATATCCCGCTGTCGTTGAAGAAATATTTCATACATCAAATAGTACATGCATAAGATAGAACTTTAAGCAGATTGCTAAATATCCATAATAAGGTGAACTACACATCTGTCTCCAAGGAGCCGATTTATTTTTTTGAAGAAAGTCAGTCCGTATAACTTTGAAACAACAGAAATGAAATAGTTTCTTTAGCTAGTAAATTTATCTAAATAAGAGCCCTTCTCTCTCTTTTTATCTCGTAACCACTCTGAAGAGGTCTGGCACAAAAGTTTGTCAAGAAGAATCTGAAGAATACTTGAGCTATAGGATAAGAGACGCAATAAAACTCCAGGAACAATAAACTTTAGGCCTTGAGGAAATAAGAATCAATAGTTTCGCATCAAACATCTTTATTTAGGCAATATGGAAATCAAGAAAGTTTTTTAATAAAAATTACTTTCAACTGTCTATTATAAAGTTTAACAGACATACAGAGGGTTAGATGAGAGAGAGAGGGGGCTTCGCGATTACGTGTTCTTACGTCAAGATTGAAGAGCGAATTCTGAAGTTGACTCTACTGCAATTAAGATCAGACTGCTGAATTACGCCAAGAATTTTAAAAAAGAGCCAAATTTTATAGCCAAAGATATTCCATTGTTTCTAGAATAATTTAATATAAATATTTTGAATTTAGCACGTCCGTTGAAGAAACAACGCCAAACATCTATGCCAAGTTTTATCGCCAGAAGACCGTTAAATAAGCGAGACATCAAGTCTGCGATTTATTGCATATCCTATCATTAAAAATCTGGAGTGACTCCACTCGACTTTCCGAACATTGAGTAAGTAACAGTTTTGCAGATAAAATAAAGAAAGAGTAGTTGCTAAACAAACAAAAGAGAGAAAACCATAACAGAGTGTTTGAGTATTTTTCTCCATATATCACACGAGGTTTTATTTAACGCTACTGAACTTTGAGCCCTTAGATCATAATGATAAAGAATTTTTCGTTGTGTCCCTGTAAAAATCTATAAATTCTGACAAACTTAAACAAATTTTCACATTTTACCCACAATTTTGTCAAAGTCCCACATTTTTTTTTTATTATTATTATTGTTACTGAGTGAATTTGTATAGGAAAATATAGAAGAAAGTCTCGTGGTGGCCACAATTCACCAAAATGCTTATAGTTAGTGCAACAGTGATTTGTAATATTCATACAAATTTTCAGCTCAATTGAATAAGGCGTTTAGATGCTATTGCACTTTTAAAAATTTGGTCTCATAGGCCATAATGATAAAGAATTTTTCTTTGTGTCCCTGTAAAAAAACTGTAAGTGCTAGATTCACCAAAATCTATACAGTTGGTTCAAATGTGACCTATAACATGTGTACAAATTCTTTTCTCAGATTAATAAGGCGTTTAGACGCTATCACACTTTTAAAAATTTGGCAAAGAATTTTTCTTTGTGTCCCTGTAAAAAAACTATAAGTGCTAGATTCTCCAAAATCTATACAGATTGAGTATCTGTGACCTATAATATGTGTACAAAGTTTTTGCTCAATTGAATAAGGCGTTTAGATTTTATCGCACTTTTAAGATTTTGGTCCCTTGGCCATAATGATAAAGAATTTTTCTTTGTGTCCCTGTAAAAAAACTATAAGTGCTAGATTCACCAAAATCTATAGGGTTCGTACTATGGTGACTTACAATATACGTACTTTCAGCTTGTTCGAACAAAGCGTTTAGACGCTAGCGTGTTCACTCACAGACATACACACATATATACACACATACATACACACATACATACACACACACATACATACATCATCGTAAAAATAATGAAAACGGACTCGTTGGACCTCGAAACGTATAGAAACATCAAAATCTCGAATTCGGATTTTTGACATGATTACAATACTTTCCTCACTATAGTGTTCGGAAAGTAAAAAATATAAATTACTCTTTATTGATATCATAACGGAAATGTATTGCTTAATTTAGCTTCAAATAAATAAACATACGCAATTTAAAAGAATGAAAATGTAATTATGTATCCAACGGTTTATAACATGGAAATAATATTTTTTTATATTTAGTTATTAAATGATTTAGAAGAGCTTATAATTTTGAGAGATGTCATTTAAAAGGAATATGTTTTTATTCTCAGACGATTTATTAATAGCATAAGGGATAAAGTATTATTAGAATTAAGATATTTATTATAGACAAAAGCGAATAAATAAAAGTAATTTAGAATTTCGTTATCTATTTTTATTAGCCATTTAATTTATTGAAAATATAATAATTACTTATTGCCTTTATTTAAAGTTATAATTAAAACTCATATATGTGAAGGAACGACTTCACAAGGCCAAGAACGTTGTCTCCTTTTTTTTACGGTCCTTGCAGACATTTGATGACAGACTGGTTTATTCACATTTTTATAGCCTTTTTTTTTTTTTTTTTACTTTTTTATCTGACGGAGGCAGAGGATTTTCGAAAGCGATAAGTCTTTTCAGCTTCTTTTTTTCTTTTTCATCAAGAACATTTTTTCGTCCACATTTTTTCCCTGGAGTTTTTGATTGCCAGCCAAATTTTATTTATTTTCGAAGTTTAGATAGTAATCCATTAGAAAAATATCTTTTTTGATTTTTGAATGCTTTATTTATAACAGAATTTGAGCAACCATCCTTCAAAGGCTTTAAAATTCCGTTTCAGGTTTGAGGATCTAATTTCGGAGCCATAATTTACTCCCATTAATAAAAATAGCTAGACTAGTAATTTAATCACTTTTATAATTCTCTCACCCAAGACAATTGAAAAGAATGCCTGTGATGAGAATTGACGGCGTCAGTGTCAGACATGTTCCTCATATCAAGGTCCTTGGCATCACGGTCGACAGGGGTCTCAAATGGCTAGCCCACATTAAATAACTTAAATTGAAAACTCTCACACACTATCACAATGCAGCTAAAATGGTTGGAAGGAGGTGGGGAATCTCCACCTCCTTTCTTAAAATATGGTACTCAACAATAATAGAAAAAAATATTAACTTACGGGGCTGGCATTTGGGGGGGGACGTAACCTGTCGGTTGCTGCTCAGACAAACTTAAACTCAATCCAGAGGAACTTCCTCCTCCAATTATCAAGAGGATATAGAACAATCTCCACTGACGCCCTCACTGCTGTTACGGGCATTCCCCACGTCCATCTTCAGCTTCAACAAACATACTTAAAAACAAACATTCTTCAATTAAAAAATATTTCTTTGGCAAAAACCCTTTTTCCAAACACAGTAATACAACCCACAGTCAATAGTTGGAATATTCATCCCGGCATAGATGTTGCTTAACAAATAGTAAATTGTAACAAAAATAGCTTTTCTCCTTCTGCTCCTGTGGCTATCTACACTGATGGCTCCAAAACGGACCACGGTGTGGGTGCGGCCTTTTGTGTGATGACCGATGGTTCGGTTGTCCATCAGTGGGCGGCCAGACTGGCCAACTATAACTCTGTTTTCCAAGCGGAATTATTCGCGATTCAAATGGCTATAGACTGGGTTATGGCTAATATTAATAACTATCCCTCCCATAATATTTTCAGTGACAGTCTGTCAGGTATTCTAGCCATTGCTCGCCACAGGAGTAAACATCCACAGGTTATCTCAATTAAATCAAAACTTATTAATCTGGCTAAACAACTTTCCCTGGCACATGTTTCTGCCCACAGGGGAGTTCTCGGCAATGAACTTGCTGATTCACTGGCCAAGGCAGCCACCGAAAACAATTCAATAGATTTTTCACTCCCTGCCCCTCCCTCATACGTTAAACAAGTATTAAAACAACAATTACTTAGAGATTGGCAGGAACTGTGGGATACTTCTCCAAAGGGAAGATACACCTTTAATCTCATCCCACTCGTAAACTTAAATTCTTGGTGTCTTTCCCCCCCCCCCCCCGTGACTGCTTTTCTGACAGGTCATGGCCCATTTCCATCCTATTTATACAGATTTCATTGCCGACGCTCTCCTCTGTGTCCTTGCGGGGAGGAGGGAACTCCTAATCACTATTATTACTACTGTAGTTTAACTTCTGCCTTCCACTTAAGAAATCCCACTCCCAGGCCAGCCGATTGGCTGTTTAATATCCTCAATAGAAAAAGTCTGCTTTCTAAACTGTCTCTAGCGGCTTTTGTATTTTTTTTTTTTTTTTGAGTTTAAATAAACTCCGGAAGAGGGACCTAGCATAGCTGGAATCGCTCGACACTGCTCCTAGAGCGGTGAGCGGCACCTCTTCCCTGTTAATCACTTTTAAAATAAAACCGATGGTAAAGCTATTAAAGTTTACCATAAATAGTTACGTGCTATTAAAATTGGTCACACTCATTTTAAATCAACCTGCATTTTTTTATATATTTATTTTTATTTTACTTCATTATTAATATTATTATTATTATTAGACATGTGGAGGGATGTAGAGTAAATAAGCAAATACTGCATTCGAGTTTGATTGTAATAAAGTTTGAAATTCAGCTTTTAATCTATGTATAGTTACAAGGAAAAAAAAATCATTTGGTTCCAATAAACCATGAACAATTTTCTTGATGTGCTTAAAAGAACTATAGTTTCAAACTCAGTGTATTTATCCTCAATGACGACATCCTAAAATTCATTTCCTTTTAATTATGGAATAAAGAATCTAAAAAAAAAAAAAAAAAAAGAAGAAAAGAAAAAACTATATTTTTTGTTTTACTTTTATTCCAAAAGTTCAAACAGATGTATTTTGTATAGCCTTGTACATTGAATAAAATTTAAACGCACCACATAATGTATTAAAATTCTAGTATAGTAAAGTAAACATTACAACACAGATGAAAATAAACTTTCAGAAATTTCAACTTACATCAAACAATGTATGTCTGGTCCTGTAAACCATTCATCAATGCTCATCATGAAGCGTAGTTCTTGACATCTGAAATCCCAACGATTGCACATCCATTCTACATTTGGAAATAATGTCCTCCGTGGAATCGTTTAATGTGTTCTAGACCTTATTTACGCCATTTTCGGAGAAAATGTTGGGAAACTTCGAAAGTTAAGTGCAGATGGTAGACAGGATGTGCCAAGTTCCATCCTTGGTTATGACATCAGCCTATCCATTCGAAGTTCCCCATGGTTAAATCCGAAACAAACGTAAGTATGGTTTACCATTCCGTGTAAACCTTTACGAAGGGCATCCCATCTATTTCTAAATCATTCACAGGGTTTCCAGTTTGCCCTCTTTGGAGCAAAATTAAACCTCTTAAAATAAGAATACAATTTTTCCTTGACTGCATTTTACTTTTTCAAATGTTTTCTTTTTTATTTATTTTGTTTTACTTTATTTATTTATTTATTTATTTATTATTAGTGTTCCTTAGGCCCCTTTTGTCTTTATTTTAGGAAATGTTTGGCGCTTTTCACTTAGCAACCAGGAGACATTTGAGATTAAGATTGAGATTAAGATCAAAAACACTTTTAAAAACACGTTTTCTAAAATGTATACTTTATTTAGAAACATTTTAAAATTATCCAAAGCTTTTCACTTTGAAAAATCAAAGCATCATCACTGATTTAACACATGTTTCCAATGAGCAATTTTTATATATTTTGTCCTTTAGTAAATCAAGAGTGTTGAACAATAGCAATAGTAAGTAATGAAGTCTGGTGAATGTTGGATCAAGGATCGAAGAAAAGGAAGGAGTGTAACTTTCATTGAGATCAACTCACCACGTCAACACGAAAAGCGAAAAGTCTTGGTCGACGAGCGCTACCTGATATCACACGCAAAACCCCTCATCTACTAATTTCAGGAGCAGAACATCTCATCTATTACTGGAGTCTGATTCTGTTATTTTCATGAAGCGTATGAATGATATACATATGTATATATATTATAGAGCATAAGTAATCTAAATAATTTTGCAAGATTGTATAAATTTTGTATAAAAATAAATATTACATTTTAAATAGTTTTCAATAAATACATACTACAGTAAAAATAAATCTAAATACATCAGTTTAGGTCAATTTAGGTGAATTAAATTTAAAATTATGATTTTCCTCCCAGCAATGTTTAGAAATAGCCGATTTAATGGTTTCTTGTTTGCGGACGTAATTCATTCCTAAATCCATTCATGAACTCGATTTCTTTGAAGCTTTTCATATTTATAAAAATTTTAAAAACCTTGTAAATTGTGATTTTGCTGTTCCCTATTTGCCTGATTGTTGGAAATTTTACATTCAGTCCACATTTTCTTAATTTTTCTACTGTTTACACAGCTAACATTACTAAATACGTATTGATCACCCTCCCCACTTTTCCCGTAATCCTATTGGTTGAACTAAATTCGATCCCTCACCTACATATACGAACACTTCTCCAGATTCAGACGTCTTTTTGCACTGCAGACGGTACGCTTAAGGCATACCGAAATAGCTGTATGCATCTCAAATATTTTTCTTTTGCGTTTCTGACGTAGTAGTTTATTCGGGTTTTAATATTCCAACTCCAAGTCTCCTGTTATTACTACAGGGACTTGTTATGCGAGCACCAGCAATGCTACTTTTTTTTTTTTAATATTCCGTTAATTAAGAATAAATGTTACAAATGATTGAAATTTCAATTAAAATTTGAAAATATTTTATCAATACAAGTTATGAATATCAACAATATATGTTAATATTCGATTTATATTATCTTATATTTTTCTTTTGTCTTATACCATTTTCCTTCCTTCGGTCATTCTTGTTTCTTGCATACAGTACTGTATTGTTTTATTAATTTTCTTTTCTTTTCTTTTTCTTTAAAAAAAAAAAAAAAAAAAAAAAAAAAGAAGAAAAAAGAGAGATTTTGATGAAATTCTGGCAAAAGCAGAATTTAGTTTAGGACGGAGAACTATTATTATTATTTTTTTTCCCTTTCTTTTTCAAATTATATCATTGCTTTCAAATTATTCAGTTATATCTTCGATAAATTTCAGATTTCGATAAATGTATAACTATCGTAAATCTTGTATCGAAAAGATCTGCAGATTGAGACTAATTGTCCTCGGTCCTAATAAATAAATGGAAAAAAATAATAATTATAGTCTATTAATTGAACGGCATACTCTAAGAAAATTCACGGATAGCCTGTTGTCAACTCCTTGCAAAAAATGTTCGTCACTGATCGTAAAAACTAAGTTAATACCTTTAAACTAACATGACTTTTTCTGAAAGAACGGAAGTAATCGTCTAAAAACGATCAACACTCTGAATCTTACAGCAGTTAGATGTAAATACGGCTACTAATATTTTCTCGAAGAAAGTAGATGGCCTTATAATTAAACGGTCTAATATCGAAATTCTACTGAAACTTCTTAAAGTGTAATATTTAGAAAGTTATCAACTCCCAATAGCACTTTTACTTATCCTCTGGTTTTTACGACACTTAAAAAAAAAAAAAAAAAAAAAAAAAAAAAAAAAAATCAGTTTTTGAAAAAAAATCATACATTTTATTTTATATATTTTTTCAAAGATATAAAAAGAAGTAAACAAATCTTGTTAAATCACTATCGATGAACAGAAATTTGCATTATTGATATAAATTGAAGCAATCTGCACGAAAAGAAACTTTTAAAGTCTAATGCGTTGATTTTAAAAAGAAAAGAATGCTTTTCCGCCGGCTTTATCTTCACTGGTACCATCTAAATATTTATATTTTATACAGAAACATATAACTCTGAAAAATTATTTAAAATATTAATAGAATTATGCACAAAATAAAGACACCAAATACATTAAAAGAAAAAAATGCCCAAAACTGAGATACAATAGTAATATTTTTTCAAAGTAGTGGAATATTTTTAAATAGTTTATATATATATTCTGAATTGATTATCGAGCACATAATATATATATATATATATATATATATATAATTTTTTTTTTTTCAATTGGTTCGTAAGTTTTCAGCAGTTATAGATGGAAAACATATTTTTTAAATTAAATCATCTAAACGTGTTTATTAAAACAACATTGGATTACATCACCATATTAAAAAAAAAAAAAAAAAAAATTAAAGTTTTTTAGTCTTTATTATTTTCAAACTTGTATTTATTTAAAGCCCTGGAAAAAATGTTAAGGTCAAGCGAAAAACTTAATTTATTTCACAACCACTTATATGAATTTAATGCAAATTTAAATATAACACAAGAAATGACAATTTTAATTACATCTAGAAACATTTTGCAAAAAAGTAAAATATTTTTTTTTTTTTTTTTTTTTTTTCATATAATTAAAAAGCTGGAAAAAATATTAAGGATTAATATAAGATGTTATTTAAAAAACAGTCAATAATCTAAAAACTTTGCTTTGTTTTAAGTAAAATTAATCTTTTTTAAGATTATAATATATATATATATATATATATATACAGACACGACATTATTAAATTATTTAAAACATGAAAATCTGACATTGACAGATTTTAATTTAGTGCCAGAGGCCTACTGCTAAACTTTTTAATATCGACAAATTCTTCTTTAGTTAATTCGTGACGATCTAAATTCCATGATAAAGTTTTCATTAAATCAAACCAATGTGTTTCAGCTGCAGATATTGTAACAAATAACGTTGGAAGTCCAAACTGTCTTATAGCCGCAAAACAACGTTTTTTCTCTTTTTCCCAATGAGAGGGAGGTGTGCCTTGGGGGGACTCATGTCAAAGGTGTGCCTTGGGGGGGACTCATGTCAAAGTTGTACCTTGGGGGGGACTCATGTCAAAGTTGGGCCTGGGGGGGACTCATGTCAAAGTTGGGCCTTGGGGGGACTCATGTCAAAGTTGTACCTTGGGGGGGACTCATGTCAAAGTTGGGCCTGGGGGGGACTCATGTCAAAGTTGTGCTTTGGGGGGACTAAATTCAATAAATCCCCATTCAATAAACCGACTGACATAGGCCCTTAGCACTATTAAGAGTGTATTATAAAAATTCGACAACGCTGTGCCGACTGAAATAGGGGTACCTTGGGGGGGACTCATGTCAAAGTTGTGCCTGGGGGGGACTCATGTCAAAGTTGTGCCTTGGGGGGAGACTCATGTCAAAGTTGTGCCTTGGGGGGACTTCATTCAATAAATCCCCATTCAATAAACCGACTGAAATAGGCCCTTAGCACTATTAAGAGTGACGTATAAAAATTCGACAACGCTGTACCGACTGAAATAGGGGTACCTTGGGGGGACACATGTCAAAGTTGGGCCTGGGGGGGACGCATGTCAAAGTTGTGCCTTGGGGGGGACTTTATTCAATAAATCCCCATTCAATAAACCGACTGAAATAGGCCCTTAGCACTATTAAGAGTGTATTATAAAAATTCGACAACGCTGTACCGACTGAAATAGGGGTACCTTGGGGGGGACTCATGTCAAAGTTAGGCCTGGGGGGGACTCATGTCAAAGCTGTGCCTTGGGGGGACTTCATTCAATAAATCCCCATTCAATAAACCGACTGAAATAGCCCCTTAGCACTATTAAGAGTGTATTATAAAAATTCGACAACTGTACCGACTGAAATAGGCCTCTAGCACTAAAAAAAAAAAAAAAAAAAAAAAAAAAAAAAAAACTTTCATGTTTGGAAAAGAACTTCAAAACACATTTACAATTATATATTGAAATTTTATGCATTTTCAAACCAAGTGCAATGAATGGCAGTTTTAAATGAATCTAAAAAATATTTTTAAAAATAAATTATTTTTTATTTTACTATTAATTTTTTGTTCCCCATCATACCATAGGTATGGAGAACTTAGGTAATCGTGAAAATTTTCGACCTCGTTTTTTTTTACTTTTTTACACGTTTTCAGGTTTGAGGAATCCGAAAATGACAAAATTTGTATGGTGTCCGTCTGTAGGGTGTCTGTTAGTTTATTAGTCTGTGTACACGATACCTCACGAAAAAACCATCGAAGAAAGGTCAGATTAGTTTTAAAATATTACTTTCGACACTGACATGAACCCTATTAATTTGCAACATTCGAATTAAAAATCTTCGTAAAAGTTATTAAAAATTTACGATTTTCTTAACGTGGGAAAATAGGGCAAAATTTCACTTAAATGTCCGTTAAGTTGAAAATTTTTACTGAAAAGATGTCAGGACAGTTTTAAAATATCAGCTTTGAATTCGGAATGAACATCATTAACTATGAACATGCTAATTTGAAAGTTTAGCAAGTAATTTGGAATTTACGAATTTCTTAATGTGGCAGAATAGCGCAAAATGTCACATAAACGTCAATTTTGAGGGATATTTCCATTGTAAAGATGTCAGACCACTTTTGAAATATTATTTAGAAAACTCGCCTGAATATTATTGACTATGAATTTTCCAATTTAAAAATTTCGTAAGCTATTGAAAATTTACGAATTTCTTAACATGGCAGAATAGAGCAAAATTTCACATAAACGTCGATTTTAGTTCCCCATCACACTTTAGGTATGGGGAACTTCAGTAATCGTGATAATTGTCGACCTCGGTTTTTTTACTTTTTTACATGTTTTCAGTTGTGATAAATCCGAAAATGACAAAATTTGTATGGTGTTCGTCTGTAGGGTGTCTGTTAATTTCTTACACCGTTAGTTAGTTTGTTAGTCTGTGTACACGATATCTCACGAACAAATAATCGCAGAGAGGTCAGATCAGTTTTAAAATATTACATTCGACACTGGCAGGAACCCTTTTTATTTGCAACATTCGAATTAAAAGACTTCGTAAGTTATTTTAAATTTACGATTTTCTTAACTTGGGAGAATAGGACAAAATTTAACTTAAACGTACATTTACAATAGTACATTTTTACTGTAAAGATGCCAGGAAAGTTTTAAAATATCAGCTTTGAATTCGGAATGGACATCATTAACTGTAAACATACTACTTTGAAAGTTTCGCAAGTTATTTGGAATTTACGAATTTCTTAACGTGGCAGAATAGGGCAAAACTGAGCATAAACGTCCATTTTGAAGATCATATATACATCAGCCAACTTCAAAATAACATTTGAGATACTTGTTTAAACACATTGACTACAAATATTCTAATAGGAAAATTTCGTATATTATTCGTAATTTAAGATTTTATCAGCATTTTATCAGCATAGCAAAATTGAACATTTTTCATATAAAAATAGGAATTTTGAGGATTATTGCATTGGAAATAGTAGCATAAAAACTAAACAACGCAATTGGCCTGATAAAATAAATTAATAGATTAGTATAACATAAATATATCAAAGGAACGGTCGATAGCCTATTAGGCGGGGATTTCATTCTGTCACTGTGTTAAGCTTTGGTCAAATTCATTTTTCTTAACACGATTATAATATGTTTCGCACTAGATATTTATGAGAACATAAATATGTTGGCGAACTGAGAATAATCCACCTATGTCAATTAGTTAAGGGGTATTTTTATCGTTAAGATGTCAGAGCCCTTTTTAAATATTATTTAGGATACTGGCATGAATATCATAGACTATGAATTTTCCAATTTAAAAAATTCGTAAGTTATTTAGAATTTACGATTTACTTAACATGGCAGAATAAGGCAAAATTTTGTATAAACGTAAATTTTGGGGATCATGAATATACCAGACAACTTCAAATGAACATGATTGACTACAGATATTCTAATAAGAAATTTTGATAAGTTATTCGTAATTTAAGATTTTATCAACATAGCAAAATTGAAAAATTTTGATATAAATAAGAATTTTAAGAATTATTGCATTGTAAATAGTAGCAGGAAAACTAAACAATGGAATTGACCCTGATAAAATAAATTAATAGATTAGAATAAGATAAATATATTGAAGGGAACTGTGGATAGCCTATTAGGCGGGGATTTCTTTCTGTCACTGTGTCAAGCTTTGGTCAAATTCATTTGTCTTAACATGATTATAATATGTTTTGCACTAGAAATTTATGAGAACATCAATATGAAGGGGAACTGGGCAGAGTCCACCTATGACAACTAGTTTTTTTAATACACGTAGGAAACTGGAAGAAATGAAACACATTTGATAATAGTAAAATAACAGGTAATAGTTAAAAGTTTGCCTTTTTTTTCAATTAACTGAATCATTTCCGAGATCATAGATTAGAATGTTTCTTCAAAGTGCCTTTTGGTATGCTTTTACAGCTCATTTCAATGGCCCTTTTCAGCTCACCTACGAAGTTGTAAGTTTTTTCATTTCCATAAATGTCACCAACCAGAATTAGCGACCCTCAATAGAAAGAGACTGGACATTGAACAAAATCTGTGGACGTTCGTTCATTGACCACTCGACAGGCATAAATCAGAATACAATTTTACCAGTGTCTGACACATTTTTAAAATTAAAATCATGGGAGAAATGAATTTTTTATCTCCAGACAACCATGCAGAGAGTCATTCAAGACATTTTCATAGAATAGTGGAAACATACTACATAACAGCCTGAAAAAACATGGTGGATCGGACAGCTTACCTATGTCGAGTAAATCTTATCATCCAGGTCTCTAACCAGAATACCCCATACATTTTCTATTGGGTTCAGTTCAGGGCTTCTTCATGGCTATTCAAGAACTTGGACATGATTAGCTTGAGACCAGCAATTTGAGGAACTTTATGTGTGTATTGGTGCATTATCGTGCTGAAGTGTAACAAGATAATACTAGACACACATCAAGCTCCACAAAATAATGACTTCAAGCTAACCATGTTCAAGTGTTTGAATGACCATCAAGATGCCTTGACCTGAACCCAATAGAAAATTTATAAGGCATTCTGGTTGATGACATTTATGGAAATGGGGAAACTTACAATACCGTAGGTGAGCTAAAAATGGCCTTTAAAAAGAGATGTAATAGCATGCCAAAATACACCTTGAAGAAACTTTCTAAATCTATGATCTCGAGAATGATTCAGTTAATTGAAAAAACGGGCACTTTTTTGTATTATTAGCAGTCCTTTTAATACTATCTTATGTGTATCATTTCTTCCAGTTTTCCACATGTATTAAAGAAAAAAATAAATAGTAAAATAAAAAATAATTTTAATTTTTGAAAGATTTTTACAGATTATTATTTTTTTTTTTTTTATTGTCATTAATTTTCTTGTGTTTGAAAATGCATAAAATATCAATATGCAATTGTAAATATTTTGAAGTTTTTCCCAGACTTTGAAGTTTTTTAATTTTTATAATCTCAAATTTTTATAATATCTTCCCAGCTTTTTACATATATGAAAAAAGAAAATAAATTTTAAAATAAGAAGTAATTTACTTTTTTTGCAAAATTTTGATATATATTATTAAAATTGCCATTCCTTGTGTTACATTTAAATTTTCAGAAACTTATATCAGCGGTTTTGAAAAATACTACGTTTTACACTTGGCCTTAACATTATTTTTCAAGGGCTGTAATTTATTTTAAAAATTTGTTTGATTTATTATTATTATTATTTTATTTTAGTGAAGAATAAAATATTTTTTTGCTAAATATTTGGTATTCAAACCGTAAAAATAATAATAATAAAAAAAATAAGAAAATCATGATTTTTATTAAAAATATTTTTAAAGAAATTAATCCTTTACGCTTTTTTTTTTTTTTTTTTTTTTTTGCGAATAAAATTATTCATATTTTTAAATGCTATAAAATATTATAAAAATAAAAATTAACTAAAATAAAGTAAGTTTTGCATATTCCATTTAATATGAATTATAAATAAATATATATATATATATTGTACAAATTATCTATCAAAAGGCAAAAATAAATAAAGTAATATGAAAATAGGAATAAACATTTATTTATTTATTAACAGTATAGTCACGAAATATCAATGTTGAATATGTGAAAATCAGATTTTATTTGAAAGCTGAAATGTAAATTTATATATATATATATATACGTAAGCATTATTCAGTATTCACATATTATCGAAAGAACGTTTATTTACTTCTAGAAATCTGTACAGTGTACAACGCCATTTGTTATTTTTTTTTTTCTTACTTCAACAATAAACATGCCATTTTCCCCATTCTTCTATTGATCTATGTTTCCAAGAATTTTACTTTTTAAATCGAGTTGTCTCTTTCTGTATATGTCATACGTGAGAAGATAAGAGATAATCTCAGATTTCTCTGATATTTTTTACTCGAATTGGCTGCAAAATTTGAAAATTGTCAAAGCAAAAGATTTTCTTAACGACTTAATTTCAGATGGTAAATTATGCTTATCAATAAAATGAAATGAGGAATAGAAAAATTGCTTCAAAGTAGACACGTACTCGTTTGAACTTGTGCTCTCCCCCCCCCCCCCCACCTTTTTTTTATCCCATCTAAAACAAGTGTTACACGTGATATTGGAATTTATGATGTTTGGTAATACCACACCATTTTCTTTAATCTTGATTCTACGTTAACCATGAAAATGTCCATACATCGTTTAACAATATTGATTACGTTTTTTAAATTAATAATATCTCATTAAAAAACTTGTATATTTAAAATTTATAAATATCAATATTTCTGTTTAGAATTTAAATTACTTTTGAAAATTTGAGAAACTTTGCTTAATACTTCAGAAGAATTCGAAAGGGAAATTAGTTTTTTATCATTTATAACACAATTACTGTATTAAAGCAACAATTTTCTTATTATCAATATTACAGCAGACTTATTTATATTGATGATTGTTTAAAACTAAAAATATTAAATAAATAAATAAATAAAACTACTAACAAAATTCCAAAACTTTTTGATCGACAAATTTTGTTAAAAATTAATTTCTTTCTTTAACAAATCAATTTAAGACAGCAGAAGTTTTCTATTGATTATCAATATATAGAAGATGTTTTAAACCATAATCTATTTTTTTTTTATTTCCTCACAGAATGTTACAATTTTTAACTATTCCAAAAGAGAAATATTAGATTTCAATAGTTCAAATGATGCCTTTTTTTTTTTTTTTTTTTTTTTTTTTTTTTTTATCAAACATGAAATTAAAATCATTGCACTATAAATCATTGTCATGAATTTTGTTGATGGGAATTCAAATATAATTATCTGACTGCTCTTTTTTTTTTCGCTGTAGGATAGTAATAAAATTAGAATCTAATAAAATTACTTATCGCAACCTTACGAATGAAAATTCTTTTATGTATGCTAGAATCAAAAAAAAAAAAAAAAGAAAAGAAAGAAAGAAATCGATAATAAGAGAAATTTATATAACTGTTTCATTTGTTAAAATAAATATATTATCAATCACATAACATTATTCATCACATTTAAATACACATCACATAATGAATATCACATTATACATCATAAAAATTGGAATTAATGCAATATAAATTATTGTCATCATTTTAGTGGATGAAATTTACAATTTAATTCTTTCCTTCTTCTTCCTTTTTAATTTCTTCTATATTCAATAGAAGCAAGTATTGAATTCTTAAAAAATTTTGACTTCCCATTTTCGGTGAATTATCACGTTTGGATTCCCTTGAACAGGATTTGAATATTTTTAGAGAAATATCTGTGTACGGAACATTTTTTTTTTTTTTTTTTTTTTTTTTACATTTTTTAGTAGCTCAGAAACATTTGTACAGAATTTCATATGTATTTATATGTATTTGTACCTTGACATAACTTAATGCTTATAAACTTACGATTAAAATCACTCACAGGTGGCGCAGCTGTATTGCGATTTCTCCCATTTAAGGGAAGGTAATATCTCAATTTATATTGTGCAGGGTGATCAGAAAATGAGTATACATTTGAAAAATTAATACTTCACTGAATAATGTTGGTAGAGAGGTAAAAATTGACACAGAACCTTGGAATGAGATAAGGTTTTATTGCAACCTCAAAAAAGAAAAAGTACAAAAATGGCAAACAGATGGCGCTGGACAGCAAAACATCAGTGATGGTGCAGGAGAATCGTATATAAAAGTAGCTGTAATGTGAGAGGAAATCAGATGTACCAGCAATCGCAGCATGTTGACGTTAGAAAAGGCACTGTTAGTGAAAACGTACTATGAGAATGAGGAATCTGCTACTGCAGCTTTACGATCCTATCACCATAGGAAGGGTATTCGAACGCGTAAAGGCCCTATGACAGATTCATCTATGAAGAGAATGATTTCGAAGTTTGAAGCCGCAGGTTGTTTAGACGATGGGCCCCGTAGTGGCCGACCGAGCAAAAGTGTTTCTGCTGCTCAGACAGTTCAGGAAGAAATGGAGATTGCAGCGTGTTCGTCTACGTATGGGGGAATCAGCGCTCGTGATCTAGCACGTCGCGCTGGCATTCCATACACTACTGTTTGCTAGCACTAAGGCGTACCCTCCGGTGCTACCGTACAAAATCCAGCGTCATCATGAACTGTTACCCGGCGATTTTGTGAAGCGGAGAGCATTTGCGGTGTGGGCGTTTCAAAAGATGATGGAAGATGACGGATGGTTGTTTAACGTTTTGTGGACAGATGAAACCCATTTCACATTCCGAGGGTCTGTCAACTCCCACAACTGCAGAATTTCGACTACCGATAATCCTAGAGCTGTCGTGCAAACTTCATTGCATAGCGCAAACGTCATGTTGTGATGTGGATTTACCATATCTACCATAATCGGGCCTATTTTCTTCGAGGAAATTCGTGATTCTGGTTTTGTAACTGTTAGCGTGACGAGTGAGAGTTACGCCAATTTGTTACCGAATCGCATTATCCCTAACCTGGCTGATAAAAACCTGATGTAACGTACGATTTTTATCCAGGATTGCACTTCACCTCATATTGCTAGACGTGTGAAAGATCTCTTGCGCATGTCGTTTTGTGATGATTTCAAGCTGAGTCGCCTCTTTCGCATGCTTCGCCTCCAATTCCTACTTTCCCCCCTCTGTGCTGCTTTCAACTTAGATGAAGGATTTGACTACAAGAATTTGCAGAGTTGTAGATTTGACTACTCTTCTTCCTTCGAGTTTACAATCGCTAAAACATATTTTCCAATCAACGAATGCGAGCATTACTTCAATAGTGTTTTGCGATACAACAGAGTGTTACGTCACAGTCATCACTTCACTGTAACAATAAAAGTATGAATGCGTTCTGCATAAAAGCGCCCCTTGTCGCGAAGGGTTAATTCCCGACGCAAGTTCAGGAAAAACGTATGGACTAATTGCAATACAGGCCTTTCAAATAAGACAGTTCTCATCAACTATCATATCTGTTTTCAACCTCTGTTTTTTTCAATTAACGCCCATTGTCGGTATGGTTTAATTCCGACGTGACTCTCAATTTATGCGGTGTCCCTCTCCAAGTTCAATCATTTCTAGTCACTACAGTGCCCCTCGTCGCAAAGGGCTAATCCCCGGTGCAACCTCGGACTATAACCATAGACTCCTCGTTGTATAAGACTCTCAAATTAGACATTCCTCATCAACTATCATCTCTGTTTTTAATCTCTGTTGCTCTCTTCATTAGAAGCCTAAATTTTGTTATTTTAATTAACTGCTGCCCTCTGTCGCGTGGGATTTTATATCTGGCAGCAATTGTAATTTTTTTTTTAAATGTTTATGCAATAAACAACGGGGGAGACTTAACCTCTAGAAAAAGGCTCTTTCAGAATTTAACATTTTTATGCGACATTTGTCGTCAGAACCCCTCTTTGGAGGTTGAAATCGTTCAAAAACGCTACATAGTGGTGAGCGGCCTCCTTCAGTCTTCGAATCTTAGAATCTATAGGGAAGTTAAAAAACAACATCCGACGCGAATATCTCTCCATAACTACAGATATGCAGTACTGCGCTGTTCACAACATTATCCTCGTCTACACCTTTTGATGAGGATTGACGTCGACATGTTGAGCAATACTTCTGAAGAATATCTGCGTTGTCATAATTTGACATGCTAATTATTACTTTTCTTATCACATGAAGCGCCATCTTCGGACATTTTTTGAACTTTTTTTGTGGCTGCAACAAAACTTCATTGCAAATATGTGTGTCAATTTTTACCTTTCTACCTATATTGTTCCGTGAATTATTGATTTTTCAAATGTATACTAATTTTTGATCACCCTGTTTATAGTCAAACTAAATTTGGTATATGAGAGGAATATTATAAAATATTATGCTTATTCAATTTGGATGCATATCGGCTGACAGATGGCTTTGTTATGCTGTAATTTTCCTAGTGAAAGGGAAGACTATATCTTCTATTAAATGTAATTTCGAAAACCTTGGTATATGAGAGGGCCACTGTGAAACACAATGCTGATTAAATCTGGTTATATATTAGCTGACATGTGGCCCAGTTTGTGTTGCAATAGAACCCGTGAGTAGGAAGTCTAAATCTCGACATCTATGGCATAGGGATGCACTAAACTTGATATATGATATAACCATTAGAAAAACGAAGGGACTGGCTTAATTAAGGTTCATATCTGGCGAGAGATGGCGCTGCTGTACTCACCTTCTTTAATTTGTCATATGACTACATCTGAGTAACGGTTGATAAAAATTGTACCAATCTGCATATTTAACATTTTTATTGTTATAAGCTATGACTAAACTTTTGTACATGTTAAAAATTATGTTGCACTTTTATGCAGGATAATATAGAAGAACATTTTCCGACGGTCGCAACATACTTGTCTGTGATTAAGTAGTAATTTTAAAGAAGGGTTGGGAATAATATTTTCCATAAGATCCACTATATGTGGTTATTCAAATTTGAACATATTATTCAGTATCATTTTATTATTTGAAAAAAAAAAATACTTATTTTCACATTAGTTTAATGGATTATGTATATATATATATATAAATCCAGAAATTGCATTTTTTACAAATTTGAAAACAATAATAATGTATTTTATTTTTATTTTATTTTATTTATTTAAAAAGAAATAATAATAAAGTCAGTACAGATAAATGATAATAATAATAATAATAATAACTTCTTGATTACCATAAATTTTGTTAAAAACCAATCTCCTTCTTTTACGAATGATGTTTAGATACCAAATAAATCTATTGATTATCAATATATGTTATACACCATCTTTAACAGGATAATCTAGATCTTTTTGTTATCTCTAAAGCGAAGGTTCCAATTTTTAATCATTTCCGAAGCGAAGGATTAAATTTCAATATTTGAAAGGATGCCAAAATATTCTTTTTTCAATATAAAATTAAAATTATGGTACTATAAATCATTGCCATGTTTTCAGTCGAAAATATTTGATGTATAACAATATGGCTAATTTTCTTTTCTGTAAGGTAGTCTTCTAGCAGTAGTTTTAATAATAATTTGATAAGTTTTTAGGTTTAATTACAGAAATCTTAACAAATAATATTTTACTCTTGTGATAGTTTTTAAAGAAAATCTGCAGTAAGGAAAACCTATATGAATTATCATAGTTTAAATTAAAATGCGTAAATTATTATATAAATGCGTAACTAGACTAATACCTATAAAATTATTGTCATATATTTATTTAAAAGAATTTGAAATGTAAATTTAAAGGTTTACTTGCATTTCGAATGTTAAATAAAACATATTTTATTTAATTAATTTTTTTGTGTAATAAATCAATAATTTTACTAAAAGTTTTAAGCTTATAATAGAGAAGCATTAAATTAAATTTTGTATATAGTATACATTAACACTGCGATAATTGAGGCTTTTGTAATTTGTGTATGGGCTGTGATAAGCGAATTCTTAAGGTAAGTAATTGTATGCAAAAAATGTGAAAAGTTTCAGAAATTAATCCGTTTGACAAAATAAATAAATAAATAAATAAATAAAAAATAAAATAAAATAAATAAATAAATAAATCGATAAATGCTTTAGTTAAATGATAAATGGAAAGGTATTAAAACATTTCTTTCTTTCAGTTTATCTTTTTCATGTTTAAAAGTTGTGAATAAATGAATTTATGTGTATTGTGCATTTGAGTGAATTCGAGAAAATAATTACAAATTTAGGGTATTGTAAATTTGTCAAGGGAGTATCTTTTATAAATGCGTATTGCTTTTGTGAAACGTCGAAATCATTCCTTTATTTAGGATAATTTTTCCTTATTTCTTAAAAAGTCAATCCCTGAACGTGACATACATTTAAAATATGATTCAGTTTGAGTTCTTATTTCTAAAAACTATTGAATTTCATTGAATCTACCTTGCTTTCTGAAAAATATGCTTATTGTCTATGCATTTTGTCTTTGTATATCTCTGGAACATCCAGAGTGAATGTGTCCATCAGCATTAAATTTTAATCCCTCTAACGAAAGTTCCCCCTGTGTAGCTGTAGCGATTTCTTCCTTGGAAGAGGGGTTGTAATGTTCACTTGTGTCTCTTGCAGGCAGGGGCTGTATGTAGCAGATGAAGCCAAGTCTTCTCCATCGTATTAGCATTCCTTTCGGTTACTATAGGACAAGCTTTGAAGCTCTGATCTGAAAGGCACGTGGTTGATTCCTGTAATTAATCATAAAAGCGTATCAAATTCTTATTAAAACTGCTACTAAAACACTACCTTTCTGAAAAGAAAAAATAGCCATATTATTACACATCAAATATTTTCGACTGAAAACGTGACAATGATTTATAGTGCCATAATTTTAATTTTATATTAAAAAAGAAAAAGTTGGCATCCTCTCCTAACATCCTCCATCCATCTCCTAACATATATTGATAATCAATAGATTTATTTGCAATCTTAACACAATTTGTAAAAGAAAGAGACTGGTTTTTAACAAAATTTATGACAATCAAGAAGTTTTTATTTTTTTAGTCAGCATAAAAATTTGTTAATATATATGATTAATGATATGATATGATATGATATGATATATATATATTTATTTATATATTAACACTGGTAAATTTGTGAAAATAGAATATCTGGATTTATAATATAGATAATCCACAAAATAAGATAAATTATTATTTTATTTTCAATGATTTCTGAAATTTAAAGTACATTTCTGAAATATTTAAAGAATACATCTAAAATCTATTTAGCTGTATTGAAGTTAATGAAAAGCAAGTATTTTTTTTTAAATAATAAAATGATAGTTAACAACATTTTTAAATTTGAAAAAGGCTGATATATTTCAATATGAAAGATGTTACATTTTTAAGTTTCAAATTACTTCAAAAATCTACCTAACAAATCACACTGTCAAATATTAGTTCAATATTTCACAAAAAAAAAAAAAAAAAAAAAAAAAAAAAAAAAAGTGCAAATTAGAAAAAGTTAGCTGCAACCATTATTGTAAAAAAAAGGTGGTGTTCTGTGATATTTAGTAGTAAACAAAAAGCACCATTAAAACAGTGCTTAAATTTTAAATAGCACTACTAAAAAAGTGAAAAGTTAACATATAATGTTTAAAATATTGGTTGCAGCTAAATTTTTCCATTTCCACTATTTTTTATTTTTTTTTTTTTATGGTGAAGCATTACTATTATTTTTTAAACTATAGTATGTTGTAGCTATTGCAAAACTTTCTTCTATATTACCCTATATGAAATCGCAATTTATTGTTTAATATGTACAAAGAGTTTAATCACAGCTTTTCACAATAAAGATGCTACATATGCAGCTTGGTGCAGTTTTAAATAACATTGGCTGAGGTCTAGCCGTATGGAAAATCCAAGAATTTGAGTATTAGCGGCGCCATCTGTCGATTTAAATGAACCCAAATTAAGCCAGCAATCATTTTCACAATAATTATTGCAAGTACCAAGCTTGGTGCATCTCTGTGCCATAGATATTGAGATTTAGCATTCCTATTCACAGGGTAAATTGCAACACAGCAGAGCCACCTCTCAAACAGTATTTATCCAAATTTAATGTATATAATAACGCCAACTATCGTTCGATATGCATTCAAATTGTATCAGCACAATGTTTTATAATGGTCCTCTTTTATACGAAATATAGTTAGATTATATAGAGCCTTAAATGGGAGAAATCGCTGTATAACCGCGCCAACTGTTAAGGGATTTGCGGGAAAAGTTGATAGGCATTAATTTATGTCAAGATACAATTAAATATAAATCAATATAAACTTCTGTACAACAGTTTCTAAAACACCGAAAAATGGCAAAGGAAAAAAAAAGTAAATAAATAAATAAATTCTCACTCCCACACGCATTTTCCTAGAAATATTGAAATCGTTTGTACTGAATTATTTTTCAAAATGTGCATTTTAAGTTCCAGTCGATATTATTTTTGTTATTCCAGCTGCTCAAAAATTCCCAATTTTACATCTTGGGTCAAAATTCCCTCATTTTTAGAGATTCGAACTTTTTTTTTTTTTTTTTTATGAGCGCAAAGGAGCAACACTTTTTTATTGAAATATAGTATGAAGCACACTATGATGTAAATTTTACATAAATATGAAAGTGTTGCTCCATTGCGATCATATAAAGAAAAAGTTAAAGTTGAAAGAAAAACACAACAGTTAATTCATTTTGTTACACTACAACTTGTCACTAGTTTAAAGGTATGAAACTGATAGAATCGAATATATCTACTATATTTCTATTTAAATTTCACTTCTTCTACACTAAATATTCTTTAAAAAGTATTTAAGTCTTTTTTCATCTGTACAATTTATATCTTAACCAATATTGACACTTCTAGTACGAAGAGTAAAACTTGCCACATTTGGAAATCTTTAACTCCGTTTACGACGTTTCTTTTACAATCTGTATGCTACAATTTTTCTTAAGAATACACCCAATTTTCGATTATCTACAATTAATGTATAATGGGTACAAATACTTTGATTCAAAATAATATAATCATAATCTATATTTATTTTTAAGATAACTACACTACCTAACTGCAAATCACCGGACACTTTCGATTTCAATATTTTCAAATATCTCAAAAAGTACTTGACGAATTATCTTGAGACTTCAGGTGTGTGAATAACATATTACACCTCATTTATTTCATTGAAAGTTTTACCCCGAAAATAAAAAGAGGACCAGTAAAAAATTAAATAAAAATGAATGTGTTTGTGATCACCCTGTAAAAAGTAATGCATGAAGTGCAATCTGGCTATAGTATGTGATTATGAGACTTCTTCCTTTTCTCTGTATAAATTTGTATGGTGCTACTACATATATTCATGACAATATAGCGGTTTCTTTAAAAAAATGAAAAAAAAAAAAAAAAAAAAAAAACCTCGCTTATTTTAGCTATAAAGGTATTAAACCGAAGGTTTAAGGTATTAAACCGAAAGAAAAGCCAATTTCAGAAAAAAAATGACACAAATCATTCTGCAATCAGAATGCAAAAAATATTAAATATCTAATAAAGCATGAACATTTTTACTAAATAATTTTATCTGCGCTTGCGCAAGCTTTAGTGAAATTTCATTTGCTAAATGTAATGAGCAACTTATAAAGAAAAACGCAAAGAAATATCGTGTAAAGTCAAAAAGTTAAAAACTGAACCGTTCAAGGTATTAAACCGAGAGAAAAGCCAATTTCAGAAAAAACAAGAAAGAAAAATCTTGCAGTACGCATTGATTAGTAACACTTTCCAACTCTATGTAATTGTTGTATCGAATAACTTTCAATATTCTTTGCCTAAGTTATCACACAACAGACAGAAGGACTGAAAAATATACAGATAGATTAATTGATTTTAAAATTACTCTTAGGCATTTTGGAAAGTGTTAAAAAGGCTTAACGCAAAATAAAATGTAGCCATTAGATTATAATTACAGTTTTTGATCTCTCTGAATATTTTAGTGTTGCCCTGTAAATAAGAAAGTTAATCATATCATATTCTATACAAAACATTATTTTAGAGTATTAACAATAAATTTCAATATTTTTATGATTTTTACAGTAGAAAGACTTTTAAATATAACTTTCAAAAAATTTTGTTCTAAAACGTAATGCATTGGCACTATTGTTATTGTTGTTGTTGTTGTTGTTGTCCCTGTAAACAAACTAATTGTACAGGACCTATTAATGTCATTTTAAATGGGGAAAATTCTATAGGAATAATGTTTATAAAAATAACACTCATAGAACACAATGCTTTCGAATGCTCTTGGGTGTCCCTGTACACAAACCAGAAGAGATATTCACTCCATATTCAATATGGAACATCCGACAGTAAACTTCAATAAAATATATCAGTTTCGAGAAATTCCATGAATAATTACAGGAGTTAAAGCGCGGGCTTACAGACAGACAGACAGATGGACAGATACACAAACTGAAATCATATTCACACTTAAAAATGTTAGAAAGTGTTAAAAACGCTTAACGTAAACGAAAGTACAATTCTAGCATTTTCTTATTAATAACTCTTAATATAAATGGATATTTTTGGGTCACCCTGTGAATCTAATGCTAATAATGCTACATTCTATGCAAAGATTTTTTTGTGCATTTAAATAACATATTTCAGTTTCCTAAAACTTCGGGGAAAGTAAAGTTATTAAAATTTGATTTATAGAAATATCTCTCATAGAACGCAATGCTTTGGAATACTTTTGAGTGTCCCTGTATATAAATCGGTAGTGGTATTTCCTCCATTTTATACAGGGCACATCCAATAGGGAATTTGAATAACGTATTTCAATATCATTAAGATATGTCTACAGAAAAGGTATGAAAATATGGTTTATAGAAATAAATCTCATAGAACACAATGCTTTTAAAATACTTACGGGTGTCCCTGTACACAAAGCTGTAGAGGTATAAACTCCATTTTCAATGGCGAACATCCTATAGTGAACTTGAATAATACATATCAGTTTCAAGAAATTACATAAATATTTACGGGAGTTAGAGATCGGACAGACAGACAGACGGACAAAACTGAAATCATATTCACACTTAAAAAATGCTAGAAAGTGTTAAAAACGCTTAACGTAAACGAAAGTACAATTCTAGCAATTTTTTATTAATACCTCTTAATATCACTGGATATTTTTGTGTCACCCTGTAAATCTAATGCTAATCATGCTATATTCTATGTAAAGCATTCTTTTGTGCATATAAATAACATATTTCAATTTCCTAAAACTTCGTGGAAAGTAAAGTTATTAAAATTTGATTTATAGAAATATCTCTCATAGAACGCAATGCTTTGGAATACTTTTGAGTGTCCCTGTACATAAACCGATGGTGGTATTTCCTCCATTTGATACAGGAAACATCCAATAGTGAGCTTGAATAACATATTTCAATTTCATTAAGATATGTCTACATTAAAGATATGAAAAAAAATGGTTTATTGAAAGACCTCTCATAGAACACAATGCTTTGAAATACTTTCGGGTGTCCCTGTACACAAACCAGTAGAGGTACAAACTCCATTTTCAATAGGGAACGTCCGATAGTGAACTTGAATAACATATTTCAATTTCATTAAGATATGTCTACAGTAAAGGTATGAAAATATGCTTTCTAGAAATACCTCTCATAGAACACAATGCTTTGGAATACTTTCGGGTGTCCCTGTACACAAACCAGTAGAGGTATAGACTCCATTTTCAATAGGGAATGACCGATAGTGAATTTGCATAACATATTTCAATTTCATTAAGATATGTCTACAGTATAGTTATGAAAATATTGTTTATAGAAATACCTCTCATAGAAGCAATGCTTTAAAAGAATTTGGGTGTCCCTGTACACAAACCGCAGTAGAGTTATAAACTCCATTTTCAATAGGGAACGTCCGATAGTGAACTTGAATAACATATTTCAATTTCATTAAGATATGTCTAGAGTAAAGGTATGGAAATATGATTTATAGAAATACCTCTCTTAGAACACAATGCTTTGAAATACTTTTGGGTGTCCCTGTACACAAACCAGTAGAGGTATAAACTCCATTTTCATCAGGGACCGTCTGATAGTGAACTAGAATAACATATATCAGTTTCAGGAAATTCCATAAATATTTACGGGAGTTGGAGCGCGGACAGACAGACAGACAGACAGACAAACCGAAGTCATAAACACTTTTCAACCTTGTTGGAAAGTGTTTAAAATGATACAAATCACTCTGCAATCAGAATGCAAAAAAATATTAAATATCTAATAAAGCATGAACATTTTTACTAAATAATTTTTAACTGCGCATGCGCAAGCTTTAGTGAAATTTCATTTGCCAAATGTATTGAGCAACTTATATAGAAAAACACAAAGAAATATCGTGTAAAGTCAAAAAGTTATACGCGATAGAATAAACTGCTATTCAGTTCCTATCAAGAAACCAGCTAAACTATAAGGGGTGTTACTCAAATTTTTATTTTGATTTAGTCAATGTTAGTACAATGTTCGTTGATTATAAGTAAAAATTGAGAAAACCTTTTATCATTTTCCTTATTTTTGAGTAGAACTGAAATTTAGTTTATTCTATCGCGTACAAATTTTTGAATTTACATGATGTTTCTTTTTGGAGTTTTCATATAAGTAATTCAATATTACGATTACTATTGTATGCAAATGAAATTTCTCTAAACCTTGCGCATGTGCAGTTAAAAACAATTTAGTAAAAATGCTCATATTACATATTTCATTAGATTTTTAATATTTTTACATTCTGATTGCAGTATTGTGTTTGATATTGTGTGTCAAGTTCCTGAAAATATTTTTGCACTGAATTTAATACCTTGCGTGTTATAATTATACCTTGCGTTATACCTTGTTATACCTTGTTGTACCTTGTTGTTATACCTTGCGTGTTTTTTTTTTTTTTTTTTTTTTTTTTTAAGAAACAGTTATATCTTCGTGACTAGCCTCATAAAAATGTATGCACAAAATATGAAAGAGCCTGATAATCACACACCACAGCTGGATTGCATTTCAGGCATTACTTTTTACAGAGTGATCTCAAATATTCTATTTTTATTTAAATTTTTACTGGTCCCTTTTTATTTTCATGGCAAAACTTTCAATGGAATATATGAGGTGCAACATGCTATTTACACTCCTGAAGTCTCAAGAAAATTCTTCGTCAAGTACTTTTTGAGATATTTGAAAAAACGTCTGACATCGAAAGTGTACGGCCATTTATGGAAAGTTAGTGAATAAATACTGAAAATCCTGTTCTAAATGAATGTAACTTTCAACAATAACGACCCTGGTCGGAGCTTTTATTTACAACTAAGTGGAAAATGACTGTCAGGAGGCTCACAAATGGCCGAGTGATCTGCGTTCAGAAAAGAAGTGCCGGTTTCGATCCGAGGTCGCCCCCGTTTACCTATCCATTCTGAGTTTTCCTTGGATTTCTCCAAAACTCGTGCGAATACATGCAAGATTAGAAAGACCCCCACGGAAGGCAATCGACCAATAGGTGTAGGACCCTTGCTTAGTCATTCTGAATTAAACCACACATCCAACTTTCAGGGGTCTATGCATTGGCACTGTTATGTCATATTTCATAGAAGTTACACTGAATTTTTGGAGTAAATTCGCATAGATTTTTATTTAAAGTGGTCTAAAAATTCATTAATAAAAGAGGAACTTGAAATTACTCAGGTCAGAAAAATCGTCTTATGGACCCTCATCCATTCATCGACAAAAATTATGGCAATGATTTATTTTGCAATAACTCCAATTTTGTGTGTTATAGTGCATCATTTGATGTCTATGTACACATGATTTATAACGTTATGTGATGGATAATATGTTTTATTTTAACATTTTATTCGAAAATTCTAGCATAGATAAAATAATTTCCATTCATAAGGTTGCCATAATAAACTCTATTAGATTCTCATTTAATTACTAACTTATAGGGGAAAAAAAAAGAAAGAAAGAACGAATATAGTCAAATAATTACATTTCAAATACCGTCAACTGAAATTCATGACAATGATTTATAATGCAATGATTTTAATTTCATATTTGAAAAAAAAAAAAATCTTTGACATAATTTGAACTATTGAAATCTAATATTTCTTTTCAGGAATAGTTAAAAATTGTAACTTTCTGTTTGGAGATAACAAAAAATTTAGATTATGGTTTAAAGATTATGGTTATATATATAGATAAGTTTTAGATTATGGTTATATATATAGATAAGATTTAGATTATGGTTATATATATATTGATAAAGAATAAAAAGTTCTGCCATGTTAAATTGCTTTGTTAAAGAAAGAAATTGTTTTTTTTTTACAAAATTTATGTCGGTTAAGAAGTTTTAGTTTTTTGACAGTATTTTTATTTATTTGTTTATTATAAGTTTTTAACATACATCAATAGAAATATGTCTGTTGTAATATTGATAAAAAGAAAATTGTTGCTTTAATAAAATAATTGTGCTATAAAAGATACAAATTTAATTTATCTTTTGAATTTTACTGAAGTATTAAACAAAGTTTCTTAAATTTTCAAAAGTAATTTTAATTCTACTTAGAAATATTGACATTTATGAATTTTAAAAGTACAAGTTTTTTAATGCAATATTCATAAATTAAAAATGTAATCCATATCTCCATACGATGTATTGATATTTTCATAGTTAACGTAGAATCAGGTTTGAAGAAAATGATGTGTTATAACCTAACTTTATAAATTGCAATATCAATAGCAGTAATTGTTTTGAATCGAATTAATTAAGCATGGCCCTTCCTCAAACAATAAGAGGAATGCACAAGTACATAAGTGTACGTTGATGCTCTAAAGCACTTTTTTTACTCCACATTTCATTTTATTGACAATTATAATTTAGAAACTGAAATTTTAGTCATTAAAAAATGTTTTGGTTAGACAATTTTTAAATGTTTATTCCAATACGATTAAATATATCAGAGAAATTTGAGACTATCTCCTCCCGTATGGTTTATACAGAAATGGACAATCCGATTCAAAAATAAAAATTCGCGGAGACAATAAATGAATCCGGCAAATGTTATATTCATTGTTAAAAAAATAAATAAATAAAAGCATAAATTAATAATAATAATAATAATAATAATAATAACAGAGGGCGTTGTACAATGCACAGATTTCCAAAAATAAATAAACGTTCATTGGATAATATGTGAATGACAAAAAAAAAATAAATAAATAAATAAATAAAAAATCAAATTACCCACACAGATACTTACATCCATAAGACATCTATAAACACGTATAAAAGTTAAAAATATATCCGTTAATCTTCCATAAATATCCTACAGATATCTATTAATACGGCAAATGTCACTATTTTTTACATCCATTAGATGCCTGTTACATATCCGATAAATCTCCAAAAATCCAATAATTGGACTTGTTAGATATAATAGACACTGAAAATGTCTAAGTCTCGTTTTGATCTAGCATGTTACATCTATTAGACATCGAAAAAGGCACGTATAAAATTTCGTCTACTTTTAAACATATACACTGCATAAAAAAAGTAGACGGACACTTCTTTACAACTTTTTAAAACCCCGTCTTTGTTTAATAGGAAATGTCAATTAAAATTCTTTAACATGCTTATGCTTATGAATCTTCATAGTTTTGATAGACAAATAAAAATATTCAATTATTTATAATTCTAATGTAGGGAAATGCAGAAAAGAGAAAATATATACATTTCCACAATATTAAAAAAAAAAAAAAAAAAAAAAAAAAAAAAAAAAGGTAGACGGACACTGGTCAAAAACTGCAATTATCTAAGTGGGTGTTTCTTGCGGAATACCAGTTTTGCATGTACATGTACATTTGGCATTTTCACAATTGCTAACATGCTTGACAAGATGGTTTTGCGTAGTTAAATTTCTTGGAGATGAATGCTAAATGCCACGAGGGGTTCCTCTAACTGATTACCAGAAAGGACAGATTATAGCGCTGAAAAATTTTAATAAAGGAGTCAGAGAAATTAGTCGGATGGTTCTAATAAGCAAAAGTAGCATCAGTGATTTTCTACGTGCTCCTGAAGCCCATGGCGTAAAGAAAAACAGTAGCCGGCCAGCGTATCTCCGAAATGTTGGCACGTACAGAACAGATTGACAAATTTTCGCCAAACAGTGCGATTTTCGCCAAATGTGGACGTTCAAAGAGAAAAACTACGCAGCACTTAATTTGTGTAAATAAACATTGTCGCTTTTGTTTTTTACTGTTGAATCATGTTATATTTAAAGCTTTAAATCGCAAAATGGAAGCTGGCACTATTATTTCAAAATTAAAAGGCAGTTTTCCGCATATAATAATACATTCTAATAATGACAATGTATTAACTTTAAGATCTAATTTAACATGTGAGAAGGAAGCAGAAAAATTTGTCAAAGTGTTTGGTCGAATAACCAATGCTCATTGGATTGTATACAGAGTTCTCCACCGTCCAAATCGGTAAGTTAAAAATGTTATATTATTTTTTAACTAGGGTAGGTGCTCCAGTGATTGGCATGCTCCAGTAGCTGTAATTGACATCTATCCGGAAATAATTAAAAAATTATAAAATCATATAGTATTTTACATATAAGAATTTTAACATTTTATGTCTAACACTGGAGCATAGGTAAAATTAAACTGGTAAAATAAAAAACTGGCAGTGTCAATTACTGGAACACTGAGTGGGTGTCAAATAAAACTTATAAAAAGTATAATTGTTATCAAATGTATATATTTTAACATATATGTGGTTCTGAATGTCTTTCATGCCATATGTACTAACTTAAGATTTCTAAACATATTTTCTGATGACTAGAACATTAAAAACATCAGAGATTGCTCTAAAAGTGTCAATCACTGGTGCACTTACCCTATTTCTGTTTAACTATTATTTTGTATTATTATTATTATTTTAAATGTATGACTTAACTTTATAAAATATTTATCTTATGATGTAGAGCTTGAATTTTCACTATATATTTAACTATTATGTATTTTTCTAAGAATATCTTAATCATAATAAATATCGATATTTTGTTTTAAATTCCACAGCTAGAGTTCATAAAACCTTCTACATATAATTTTCTTCTTAGACATCTCAATCTTTACACCTTCCAACGTACATAGTTATAAAGTGAAACGTTCAAGATTTTGTTAGTGCTATTCTATTTGTTCTTTCTCAGTAGTCATAAAAAATCTAATCGTAATGTGTTATAAAAACAAGGTAATAAGGATATGCATAATCTATCTACAACCTTTTCCTAAAAGAAACATGTCAGTATAGATGGATTCTGCTCAATTTCTCATCATATATTTGTTCTGATGAAATGCTATTAAGAGCGAACATAATAACATTTTGTTAAGCTTCATGTTAAAAAGTAATGAATATGATAGGAAACTAACATAGTCGCAGACTGAAATGCCCCTCTAACTAGGCTAATCTCAATCCGATCCAATACATTTAACTTATTCTTATTTGCTGATTAATTTTATTAGGCGTGCTTTCGTTCTTTAATTTCAAATGCGATATGATATTACTATTTCCAATGCACTAAGACAAAAACATAAGTTTACGTAAAAGGTTTTCCTATTTTGTCATATTATAGAATTTTTAAATTTTAAATTACTTGCGAAATTTTCAAATTAAAATGTTTATACTTTATGAGATGTAACATAAATGATATTTTTAAAGTGATGTGATATCCTAAAGATAAAATATTTCTCTTAATGGATTTTTAAAGGAAATTTTGCCCTATTTTGCCATATTGAAAAAAAAAAAAAACGATTTTTTTTTCTAAGTTTTTTTTCGTTAAAAGTACAAAAAATCTATAACTTTGTTTTAAATTATCACAGATTTATAGTTCAACCATTCGTTTTAAAGGTATTAGCGAGCTCTTTTGAATGATACCCATCATAAAAATTTACTCCCCTCGAGGGGAGACTTCCCCCCAGGGGGGGAGGCGAGGCTCCTACATACACAAACATTTTTTTCCCAGTTAACTGTCTCTATTACAAAAAATATATATTCGTTTCATTTGGTTTAGTGCAGTCTATAGACGTTAAACTCTACTTACCTGCAATTTCCCCCATATACGTAATGTATTAGAATTCTCTTGATTGTCCCTGTACGCGAACCGTTTGCTTAATCTTAACGAAAATCTTACTGTAGCATCCCTATATGATACACATTTAGAATACCAAGTTTGAACTTTCTGTCATAATTTGTTTCTGAGATATGCTGATAACAGGCACACACACACACACACAGACCATTTGCTAAAAACATGATTTTCGTATTCAGGGGACCTCAAAACGTGTAAATATAACAAAATCTCGCGTTCGGAAATTTGACACAAAGACAATACTTTCTCTACCTAATGGGTAAGAGAAAGTAAAAATAGTAAAGGTAATTTTTTTTAATTCTTTTTTGGATTAAGAAAAAAGTAAAAATTAAATAATTGGACAAAAAATAGTTTTTTTTTTTTCCTTCTAAAATTTGACCTAAGAACAATATTTTCTCTACTCTTTTTATGGATCAGAAAAAGTAAAAATTAAATAAATAATTAGAAAAAAAAAAAAAAAAAAAAAAAAAAAAAAAAAAAAAAAGGTGAAGGTTTCCTACTAAATTTAGACATTAAGTATATTATTTAAAAATAACGACGCTAAAACTCATTAACACACAGTTTCAGCAGTTTATTCTTCTGAGAGGGAGAAAAGAAAAAAAAAAATTGAAGTTTTCACGAATGCGGAGTGAAGTAGAATCAAAGGTTGCTTTGCGGTAGAGAGATTTTGGCGTTAGCTACGAAAATGCGCCAATCAGTTCTGTACGCGCCAACATTTCGGAGATACGCGGCCGGCCAAAGAAACTTTCGCTAAGAGACCAAAAAAAAAAAAAAAATTCTTACTGAGCTGAAAAAAACTGGAGCATCAATTCCCAAAGTTCGAATAAGCACAGGAATTACTAACGTAACTTCTCAGACAATTTATAACTACATTAAGCACTCAGAGCTCTTTTAGTATAAGAAGAGAAAACATCATCCATGCTGGAAGGATCACCACGTGACATAACGCCTACAGTGGGCTCAAAACAATATGTCTTGGACTACAGAATGGATATCTGTAGTTTTTTCAGATGAGAAAAAAATTAATTTAGACGTCCCACATGGATATCAATATTATTGGCACAGTTTGGAGAAAGAAGACAAAGTGTACTCTACTCGGCAAGTTGGTGGTGGTGGTGTGATGGTGTGGCTAGCTGTTGGCTATGGTGGAAGGACAAATTTAGCGTTCCTAAGTAAGAGGCAGACTCACAAAGAATATATTGAAACACTAAGCAGTAGCTTTTGCCATTTGCCTGTGATCTTGGAGGAGACAACTGGATTTTCCAACAAGATGGTGTGCCAATACACACCACTAACAACGTTAAAAAATGGTTTCATGAGAACAACTTCAATGCGTTACCCTGGCCAGCCAAGAGTCCGGATATGAATACTGTAGAAAACATTTGGGATATACCTGTTCATAAAATTTATGAGGATAGACGCCAGTATGAATCAATTCACCAGCTCAAAGAAGCTCTTACAAACATTTGGGAAATTTTCTGCCAAAAAAAGATTCAGAATCTCATTGATTCGATGCCTAACAGAGTACACGAACTTATTAAAGCAAATGGTAGAAGGACCCCTTACTAAAATCGTTTTATTTTAGAGATACAAGATGTGTCCGTCTACTTTTTTTAAGAAAAATTACAGTGGAAATATGCACCATTTTTGTTTCCTGAATTTTTCCACTACATAATTCAAAAGGATTGAATCTATATCGAAAAAATAATAATATATGATGTCTCAAGAGTATAATTATATTAGAGAAATGAACCTCATATCTCTAATTAAAGAAATAAACGGCTTTAAACTATTACAAGTAAGTGTCCGTCTACATTTTTTATGCAGTGTAATAGAAATCCATAATTAGCACAGGATATCCAGGAATTTTAATGGAGATTTTTTAGATATTTTGTACGTTTTATGGAGCATTTGGATGTAATTTAGATTTCTAATGGATAACAGGGGCTGTAAGGGTATCCTTTGCTGCACTAGTCGCCATTTGTCCATAGTTTTGCTCTTGTGCGACGTAAAATCAGCCTAACCACTTTGCTAAGTTATTGTATATACAAATTTATTTTCTAGATTTAGTTTTTGAAATAAACTTTCTGCGTCTGGGTTTTTACGCCTTACAGTATAAATGATATAATCTGCTAGCATAGTTTTAAAAAATAATTCTTATTATTTAAAATTAAGTTATCTATAATTATTTAAAATCTATTTCCATAGTGGCTTCTTTTTAGAGCACTTTCGACCGTTTTCACCTTCATCTTCAGTTTGCTGTAGCTTTTGTTAGATTCTTCCCCGGGTTTTTATCTGTTTTGGCTTCATTACTTCTTTTCAGTTAACTTATTATGAGTTTCTAGTCCCGGGGAATAATTCTATGCTCACGGCCGTCGGGTGCAATGGGGCATGTTAGTATTTCGAAGGTTTCACATTTGAGGGCGTAAGTGTGGGAGTTATAACTAAACGAAATCTCAAAATACTGACCTGCCCCCTTGCAACTAACAACCGTGAGCATAGCATTATTCCCCAGAACTGGCAATCCATAATAAGTGAACTGAAAATAAGTAATCATTTCATTACTGATAAAAAACCGAAGAAGAAGTAAACAACAGCTACAGCATATTAAAGATGATCGCGAAGACGGTCGAAAGTGCTCTCAAAAGAAGCCATTATGGTAATAGGATTTAAATTTTAATTATAATTTAGGCTTTCTTAAACATTTTTGATGCATAAGTTATCTAATTCTTGTTAAAAATTCTAACTATATTTATAAATGAAATAACAAATATTTTAAGAAAGTTTATACTATAGAAATTTTAATGTATAGTCAAATGCAGGTAGAAAAAAAAAAATACAGAGAAGATATTTACAGTGGTACACCAGTATTCCGTCAAATATCTAAACAATATACTGCGGATAATCTAAAGCACGTTGTTACTAGAAATCACTAATAATGACACATTTAAACGACGGAAACTTTGTTTTCTTTTATACGTACATGCATGTGATGCTATGCACTGCATTAGTACATACACATGTTGCAACAATATATCGGAGTATATAAATCTTTCCATCTGTGTATAGTGGTGTAGTATATATCAAACACAGCCGTCATCGACTTCACTATAAGTAGTTACTTGCACGGATTAACGGTATCCTTTCTACTTGATGCTTTCTTATCTTAAACAGGGTTGCCAAATCATATCTTGCCCTATCCCTATAATAGCTCAAATTGCTTATGCTTTGATGATAAAAGTCTCTATAAAATCAAAATCCGTCCCTAAAGCCTTTCCCCCCTTCTTACCCAATCCCTGAGGAGGAAAAAAAAAAAAAAAAAAGTAATCTACTGCTAAATGTCGGCACAGTTAGCAAAACTGGTTTATAATTCTACCTAATTTACCAAGCTACCAGCTTGCCAGTCACCCGTATGAAAATACAGGTTCACTGGCAGAGCCGGAAAAGTGAAGTGCCTTGGTATAAAGGGATATAGATTTGGATATGTGCGTTTGTGTATATATATATATATATATATAATATGTAGTACATATACAATATATATATATATATATATTATAAATGTATGTGTATATATATATATATATATATCAAATTTAAATTTCAGTTTTCAAATAAAATCTAAATGTCATATCTTTAACTTTGACATTTTGTTTATTCCTATTTTTATTTTTATTTATTTATTTTGCCTTTTGATAGATGATTTATATATATAGTTCATTTTTTTTTTTTTTATAATTCAAATTAAATAGAAGGTACATAAACTTATTTTATTTAAGTTAATTTTTAATTATTGTATTTTTTATAGTAAGTAAAAATAGAAATAATTTTCGTCGAAAAAAAAAAAAAAAAGAAATTAATTAAAAAATTCGTAAAGGGATTAATTCCTTTAAAAAAGATATTTAATAAAAATCGATTTTTTTTTTTTTTTTTTGTGATTCAAATTACAAATATTTAGCCAAAATATATTTCATTCTTCACTAAAATGAAGGGAAAAAAAACCGTCATTTTTTTTTACAATTAAATTAAATAAATACAAATTTGAAAATAATGAAAACTAAAACACATTGATCTTTTTTTAAAAATACGGTGATAGATATTAATGTTATATAATGTTTACACGATTAGATTTAATAAAAAAAATGTTTTCTATCTATAACAGCTGAAAACTTACGACATATATATATATATATATATATATATATATATATATATATATATTTTTTTTAATGCTGCTTGAACAGTATTTTAATCAAAATGTACAAAGATGGCGCCAGATATTCCATAGAATGAGCAATTCAGAAAATAATAATAATATATTATTATTATTATTATTATTATTATTATTTTAGTATTTGTAATATTCTTAAAAAGAAAATTATGTTTAATGTATTTAAAATTATTCTATTACTTTGGAAATATGTTACTATCGTATCTCGGTTTTTAGCTTTTTTCTGTTAATGTATTTCCGTTCTTTATTTTGTGCATAAATTGCCTTAATATTTTAAATATTACCTTTTGAGAAATAAATTTTTAGAGTTATGTTTCTAGGTAGAATATAAATATTTAGATGGCGCCAGTGAAAAAACAGCCGGCGGAAAAGTATTATTTTCTTTTAAAAAATAAACATATTAGACTTTAAGATTAAACGTTCCTTTTCGTGCAAATTGCTTCCTTTTATTTGAATAATGCAAAATTGTGTTCATGGGTATCGTTTTAACAAGATTTATTTATTTTTTTTTTTTATGCCTTTGAAAACGTACAAAAATAAAAATAGAAAGTGATTTATTATTATTATTATTATTATAAAATTGTTTAACACTTTCCAACACACATAATACGTGCATATATATTCATTTTGTTTATCAGTCCGTCCAGCTGTTGGTCTTAATTTCCTAAATATTTTCACAAATCTTTGAAACTGTTGTATGTAATTTAGATTTAATTTACTGTAGTAAGCTTTTATTGAAAATTAAATTTTATAAATAATAATATTTCTTTTTATAAAAGGTTTTACAAAATTATTTAGATTAATTACGGTCTGCAACACGTATATGTTTAAAGAAATGTTTAACACATTCACACGCTACATAAAAATAACGGATTCAGGCTCCACCATTAGCTGAAATGTTCGGTTCTTGAAGTTAGTAGATGGAGAATTTCGCGAGTGATATCAGGCACCGCTCGTCGACCAAGACTTTCCATGTCGGCGTGGTGGGTTAATCTCAATTCTTTACCAGGTTGCCAAGTGAATAACGCCATAGAGCCAAAAGTGGCCTAAGCAAAATTAATAATAATAAATAAATAAATAAATAAATAAATAAATAAACCAACATTTGAAATTATAAAATACTTTCAAGGAGAAATTGTATTCATATTTTAAGAGGTTCCATTTAGCTCCAAAGAGGCCAAACTGGAAACAAAGTGAAGGATGTAGAAATAGATGGGATGTCCTTCGTGGAGGTTTAGTCAGGATTCTAGACCAAACTTACGCTAGTTTCGGATTTACCCATGGGATATTTCGAGTGGGTAGGCGGATGTGATAACCAAGAACAGAACTTGCACAACTTGTCTACCAGCTACACTTAACCGCTCGAAGTTTTCCAATATTTTTTCCGAAAATCGCATAAATAAGTGCTGGGACACCTTAAAAGATTCCACGATGGGCTTTAGTTCCAAATGTAGAATGGTTGTGCAATCGTTCGGTTTTAACCCCTACGTCATCATAATGAAATAAGTGCTGGATTTCAGATGTCCAAAACGATGCTTCATGATGAGCATTGATGAATGATTTACAGGACAACACATACATTGTGTTATGTAAGTTGAAATTTCTGAAAGTTAAGTTGTGTTGTAATGTTTACTTTACTATACTAAAATTTTAATACATTGTGTGGTGTATTTAAATTTTAGGGAATATACAGATATACAAAATACATGTGTTTGTAATTTCAATTTAAAAGTAAAACAAAAAATATAGTTTTTCTGAGGTTCCATATTCCATAATTAAAAGAAAATGCATTTTAGGATGCCGTCATTGAGGTTAAAATACGCTGAGATTGAAACTATACGACACAGTTATGTACGGTTAGAAAATTGTTCATGCTTTATGGGAAACTTTTTTTTTCTAGTAACTATACATAGATTAAAAACTGAATTTGATACTTCAACAATGAAACTCGAATGCAGTATTTTCGCATTTACTGTACATCTTCCCACCTATCCAATAATAATAACAATAAAATGATATAAATATAAATAAATAAATAAATAAATGAGCATTAAAAAAAAAAAATCTATTTTATGAAATATACTAGTATTTTGAACAAGAGTTCCATTTAAAAGTAAATATCTAATGTAATAAAATAAATAAAGTTTAAATAAGGCCATAAACTTTCAGTATTTTATGTTTTTTACAATAAATCGATGTCTGAATTTAATGATGGGGGAGGAGAAGAATACATATGTGTTTATCGAAGATCAAGTTTTAAGATCAGTTACTTTATAATATACTCATTAAATCGGATGATGTAGAACTTGTATATAGAATGTGAATGACATTGCATATTTATTATGCACGGTATTATTATTACATATTTTATTTTTTTTCTGTATAAACTAGAAGAAAATATTTTATTAAAAATTATTCCTTCTTCCGTTAACAATTGATTTTCATGTTTCAAAGTATTTTTAATAATAGATTTATTTTTATTATTTTTTTTTTTTTTAAATAAAACATTTACCATGAATACGTATAAAGTATATGTTTTTTACCATGGATTGTATACCATATATTATTTACCATGTATATTGAATTATACAGTATAAAGCGTTTTGCTGGTTTTTAACCATTTTCAGTTACATGGCATTGAACTGTAACAAAGTTACGGGGAATTGGAGATGAATTTGTTTTCACTCGTAAAGGTAGTCGTAAAGCATACCATCACAATTTTAATCGTTTGAGGAGGATTGTCCCTTCTCCATTTCGGTAACCCTAAGAAGTGTTAATTTCGGAATGCGGAAGACATTTCATTCGCAACGAAATTTACGTTCATGAGCCACCATTATAATACACGAAAACTTTTGGCAGGCCCTGAATCTTCCATTTAAAAACTCAGCACTTTATTAACGAAGTTAACGTTGTAATTTTTTGTTTAAACTTGATAGAAATTTGTACTTAAAAGAAAATAGTCAGACCTCTATTTTTCGTGCTTGTTCAACAGCTTTATCTCAGCCTCTGAGATGTTGAATGGTATAAAATTCCATAAGTAAAATTTTTATCATAAAAAGGAAGAAGGAAATAGATGTGCCTAAATCGATTGATATATATATCATTGATATTTCGCACACATGAGTATGTAATCTTGAAACCGAAATGTAACTTTTTATAGAATGGAAATGCAAAAAAGTGAGAGCAATATAAGAGTCTTAAAATATAAAATTTTGCTGATACAATTTCAGTGCTCATAGATATATAAACAGCGTTTCTAAGAAGATTACTATGAAAAAATACGCTGATTTGAAAGCGTTTTGGATGAAACAGCAGAACACGCCAGTATAGCAAATCACTTATCGTGAGTGCTTAAGCCGCTTTTACTTTCTCTTACCCATGGGGTCGAGAAAGAATTGTTTTAGGGTCAAATTTTCGAAAGTGAGTTTTTGTTATATTTAAATGTACTGAGGTCACCTGAATACGAAAATCATGTTTTTAGCGAATGGTTTGTGTGTCTTTCTGTCTGTGTGACTGTTATCAGCATTTTTCAAGAAGAAATAGTAGCAGAAATTCCAAACTCGGTATTCGAAATGCGTATCATGTAGGGATGCTACAGTAAGCTTTTTGTTGAGATGAAGCAAATGGTTCGTGTACAGGGACACTCAAAAGTATTCAAATACATTACGTCTATAGGGAAAATCGCAGATAATTAGAGTTTAACATCTATAGACAGCACTAAAACAAATGAAACGAATATATAATTCTTGTAACAGAGATAGTCAACTGGGGAAAAAAATGTGTATGTAGGAGCCCCGCCTCTTCCTTGGTGGGGAAGTCTTCCCTCGAGGGAAGTAAATTTTCATGATGGGTATCTTTCAAAAGAGCTCACCATTACCTTTAAAATGAATGGTTGAACTATCGATCTGCGATAATTTAAAATAAAGTTATCGATTTTTTTTTTCGTTTTTAGCAAAAAAAAAAAAAAAAAAAAAAAAAAGTAATAGATAGAATAAATTCAACTTTATATATATATATATATATATATATATATATATATATATATATATATATGTTTAGTGTTATACTACTTATCTAATATGGAAATCGTCTGCATTATCATAAAAGGTAATTTTTTTAAATAATAATTTTAATAAATTATTTTTTAAAAACAGAATTATTTTTGAATAACTGAATTAAATTCTACAAAAATGTAGGTATATTAATGAAACGATCGGTTGAGGGGGGCGGTAGCCCCACTCACACAGAACTAATTATCATATAAATCTCTTCCAAAGCCTAATTTGAATTGTTTAACACATGTTTACATAACAGCACTATTTATCGTGCCTCTTAATCTGCAACCTGTATTTATAGTATTAAATTTCAGGGTAAGAGAAAGTCGGGTGAGTGATACACCAGATTATTTATTTTATTACTCGAAAAGAAACATTTAAAACGCATATCTAATATAAACAATTGTGAGCTGATACTTATAGATGAATATTGGATCACACTGAAAATAATGTTTTGTTAATATATATATATTGGTAACTGATTTTTAGACTAATTTTGTCATTTTAACAAGTTTTTTTTTTTTTTTTTTTTTTTTTTTTTAGTTTGTAACGTTCACAATAAACTTTCTTTTGAAAATTATGAACTAATTTTAATCATGGCTGCTAAACACATATATATATATATATATATAAGTTTTTTAAATTTTCAGGAAAATTTCCTTTTAAACAATATATGTGTTGACTAGGATAAATACAAATAATAATAAATTTATTAAATATATATCTTTCTAACTAAATATTTATAAATTAACATTATAAATTTCACAAACTCACAACATTTGCTTAGTCGAAATTAAAGCCCATTGCCTTAATGATAGAATCCTATAATAAACAAAAATTTAGTAAATTTTAAATAAAACTAAGTAGTAATTACTTAAAACAATGTAAGTTTCTTAGTTTTATATCATATTTTACACATTTAATACGATTAAACTTAAAAAATAATTATAATTTAATGAATAAATATTTGGATTTTCAGAATTTTTCCAGAATTCTTAAAGTTAGAAAGCGCCTGATCTTTTTTTTAGGAAAAAAAAAAAAGTTAAAAGATAATTTAAGTTAAACTTTTTTTTTTTCTTTTCGTCAGAATTATCTAATTTTATACGAGTACTTCATCTAGAAAATTAAAATGTATAAAACTATATTCTTTCCTTTCTTCATCTCCGGAATATTATGAAAGTTAAGAATAGTGGCATATTACTTAACGGACGTGACCTTCGAAACGAATTGACTTTGGTAGACATTTTAAATTACATTAACATAAAGATCATATATTCAGTTGAAAAGACTTTTTTTTTTTTTTCTTTTGAGAATTTCAAGCGAAGAAAATAGTTTTTAGTATTCTTTAAGTGTTGTGCAGTTGTAAACAATTTCAATTTAATAGTTAAAAAAATAATAAGTATATATGCAAACTAAAAAATACGTTCTTTATTTGAAAAATTTTTAGGCGTTCAAAAAATTATGTTTTCGAGAAAGCTACAAATTATATATATATATATACATATATACATACGTATACAGTGAAACTTGAATAATTCGAACTTGTTTAATTCGAAATTCAGGATAATTCGAATTTTTTACTCGGTCCCTTGAATTTTGTATTAAAATAATGTTAAAAAATCGTGGATAATTCAAATTTTATTTTGGATAATTCGAAATTTTCATACGATTACTTTTAAAATATTACAGTAAAATTTGCTCCCGAGATTTTTCTCAGCTAAAGTGCATTATTTATTTTAACAGTCTTTCAAAAGAAGGAAGATAAGCCCCTACCTAGTGCATCAGAAGGTATGATGCACGTACATGAACTTACAGTTTTTTTTTTTTTTTTTTTTTTTTTAATTGAAAGTCATGTCTAATGTAGAAGGTTCTATTTTTGTATCAATTGATAGGTTGAAGTCATATGCTATGACACAAAGCTTGTACATAAAGAAGAAATCAAAAATATCTGACTACATTATAAAAAGTGTTGAATAATTCAGCTCGTAAAAAATATTTATTTAATTGGAAGTGGGGAGGGTGTAGCAGTTTCCTTAGATATAATGTTTCTGTGTTAAAACTTTGATCGTATAGTTTTAATTTTTAAATTTATCTCTTCTTTTTGACAAAATAGTATATGTAATTCGAATTTTTGGATATTTCGAATTTTTCTCTGGCCCCTTCAACTTAGAATTATCCAAGTTCCACTATATATATATATATATATATATACACTAAGAGGCCAAAAAAATAAAAATAAAAAACTCCATTGGATATTTTCCTTTTCTATTTATGTAACCGCCAATTTTATGATTTAAAAAGCTAATTTTCAAACAGATTTTATTATGTCGTACTCCACGTACACTTTAAGATTTAGCTTAGTGTTAAAAACAAAATATATTGTCCGGAAAATTATAATTTTAGAGCGTATTTAAAAAATGGTGAATATGAGGTAATTAACGGTGTCACAAAAAGTATTAATTTCAGAATGAAAAAATAAATAAATAAATAAATACGCGAGGTGGTAAAATAATTAAATGTTAACGAAATATTGTTCAGATGATTTTAAGCAATATTTAAAAATTTTGGCCGTTTAAAATGTTTGGCTACGTTGCTTATCCAAGCGAGATGACCACTAGTTAAAAAGCAAATCTTTAAAAAATCAATTTGTATCATGTCCTGAACTTAGAAAAGATTTTAGAAAAAGTGCATAACAAAATACTCTGTTTAAAATCAGTGCGGGAACAATTTAAAAAAGCAGGTTAAAAAAAAAAAAAAAATGTGGAAAAAAAACTTTTGTTGACCAAAAAAAAAAAAATATATATATATATATATATGTATATATATATATATATATATATATATATATATATCAGGTAATTATTGAGCTGAACTGGCTATCTCTAACGAGTCAATTTGAATGTATGTCGAGCTGTTGAGAAAAGCTAATAGGACGATGAAAATATGACCGTCTTAATGAAAATTGCATTCTTAAAACAGTGGCATATTCTCCGTACAATGTGTTACGGAGCTGCAAAACTTTTCAGGGAGTCGAGCAATTTTTCATGCCCAAGGGATGAATTAACTAGAAATGAATTACGGTCATTATAAAAGTGACGCCTGACTATCTATTTTGAAGCTATCTCAGACTTTTCACAAGCAGCATTTTGAGACGATAATGCACCTTGAAACATGGCGTCTATGATACGTTTATTGAATTCAAATTGTTAAAATTACCTATCCATTCCTATGAGCATCTATATTTCCGCAAGTAATCATACCTCTTTTTCCTTCAAGTTAAATCCCATAAAGAATATTGTAGAATTTCTTCTTTACCAGACCTTCTTTAGGAAAAAGTCCTAATTTCAATCTGCTCGAAATGCTTATTCTATAAAAAGGCGGAAAGAGGAGGGGGGGGGGTGATGATTCGAAATTTGCGGCGTACAATTCTGCAAAAACTAGAAAAAAATATTTAGCATATTTAGCATAATGAAATTTCTGAGATTTATAATCAAACACTGTATAACACTATGCCATTGTGCATTAAAGCAGTGATTGAATATAGAGGGATAATTAACCTAGTGCGGAATACATATTTCAATTAAATAATTGTTTAGATCTAACACATAAATAGTTTTAATTTCATATACAAAAATATAACTTGTTTATTTCATATAATAAATCATAACAGAATATAAAATACATGTTTATCATATTACGTTTAAAAATAAAGTTTTATGTACGGTCGGTAACAAAAGTGTCCGAACACTAGCAAAATTTCCTATGTAAATATAGGACACTTCATACGGTTTTGTTAAATAAATCCTTATCGAACCATGTTCTTACGCTGACTAAGAACAGGATACGACAAGGATTTATTTAACAAAACCGTATGAAGTGTACTTTTTTACATAGGAATTTTTGCTAGTGTTCGGACACTTTTGTTACCGACTGTAGATTTTTATTAATTACTTCGTAGAGTATGATAAAGCGAATTACTAAATCAAAAATGTACATAGGTATCATTTCATCTAATTAGTATTATGCAAGCATGACAGTTTTATTTGTTTTAACCATTTGTTTTGAAGTTATTACAAATAAAAGAGGCATAAGTAAATTTTTTTGCAGTGCGACTTTTTTCTCTCCTTTAGTGTATAATATATATGTATATGTGAGTGTGCGTGTGTAGTACGTATGTAGACCATACATATAGTAATAAGACATAGATTGATCAGCGAGAGGGAAAAAGTGATACCTTTTTTTTCGGGAAAAGTCACTCTAATGACTGCCTTTTCCCGAGTAAATCACACACAGGAATACACATGGATAATTTAGTAAAAAAAAATATGAATATTTTTTTTAATAAAGGTGAATGAAAAACTCCAGGTACAGTTTCAAATTCATTTTTCTTTTTATTCTTTTTTTCAATACTCTCTAATGGCTGATTTTAGAACTTTTTTTCGGCATCAAACTTTTTTGCTCGATAACATGGGAATGAAAGATCTATATATATTACTATATCTATGATATAGACACATGGTACCTCCATAAAGGTTGAATTGTTATTTAATTATTTATCTTTAAGTGAGTAAGCAATGTAAATTGCAAAATTAGTAAAAAATAAAAAAAAGAGGGATAAGAAAAGTTTATATTATTAAAATTTTCATCTCGTCCCAATTGGAGGCGGAGTAATGAAGGGGTTGGTACATATCTAATAGCTATAAGATGATGTGTGGAATTCCAGAGGTTCCACTCTATCCAACAAATATATGTATATATATTTACAAATATATTTTTTCTCTTTTTCATTCATAAGTGGATCACACACAGTCCCGCTTAAGGGCTCCTCTGTCTGTCTGAGATAGTTCTGCCTTGAAAAAAACACCTTTGGACCGACCTTAGAACAGAACTGCATGTTTTTCAGAATTTTCCTAGTAATTTAAACATAAAAGGACTATATACAGATATTTACAAAATAATACGGGAATATAATTAAAATTAAGTTAAAGAAATAAGTTACATTAAGGTTCAAATGCAAAAATTCTAATAAACTATTTACAATAAGAAGATATTTCCCTACTAGTAAGGTAACATGCAGGAAGGTTTTCTAGCGCAATTACTATTATTTTATTAAATACTGATATATGATATACATATAATGACTTATATGTATTATGCGCTTTCAAAAGAAATAAGCTATTGGAATAGAATATATATATATATATATATATATATATATAAATACACAGTTTGTTGTAATATACAAATGTTGCATTAAACAATTTAATATTAACAAATGAATGCAGAATTAATTACATCAGATTCTATTCTATGTTACTTAACAAATTTAATATTCTTTAAACTTTTGCAGTTCATAATGTCTGAACATTAAATCTTTACATTGATCTCAGCTCCACGTAAGAATTTATGCTTCGTAAATAACATTGCCGCTATTTAGAAAATTACATTAATTTCGTTCCTTGAAAGCTTCTTTTCCAACATCAGCCTGTATCTTTACTATTATAACATAATTTCCCTTGCTCAAACTTTGGTCGTAATTTAAAGAAAATGTAACTTAAGTTATAGTTTTCTAAATCGGTTATTTTCCTGCTCGAGAATCTGGCTGGAATCTAGTCTTTTACAATCGGCCAAAGTTATTAATGATCTTTTGTAGTTACCTAGAAATTCCCTAATCCATGTTGAAACTGTTTCGCTACTCTATTTGATATTCGACTGCTCAAAATATTGTTTTTAAAATAATTAAATAGAAACTGTCATTCCTAATATAACTAAGTTTAGTCATGAAGAATTAATTTCTTTAGAATAAAAAAAAAAAAAAAAAGCTTTGTTTGAATATAAATTTATTTTTGAAATTACTACTAGTATTTATAGTAAAATAATAATAATAATAATAATAATAATAATAATAAGTTTTTATACGAAAGGGTGCACGAAATATCACATTTAAAACTGGTTCTAATTAATTTATGTATTAATCGGTATAAAAAAAAATTGTACCAGTTTTGTAATACTTAATTTAAAATTACAATTAAACGCAGGAGCAATTACACCAGATTTTATACTATATTTACTTTAATAAATTTACTTAAAGTTTCTACAAGTTTTGCAGTTTATCATGCCTAAACATTTACTCTTTACAATGATCTCAGCGTTGTGTTAGAATTTATGTATCGTAAATAACATTTACGCTACTTAGAAAATTACATTAATTACGTCCCTTGAAAACTTACTTTCCAACATTATCCTATATTCTTACAATTATAACATAATTTCCCTCGCTCAAACTTTGGTCATAATTTAAAGAAAAGGTAACTTCAGTTATAGTTTTGTAAATCGATTATTTTCATTCTCGAGAATCTGGCTTGCATCCAGTAAATTACAATGGGCTCAAGTTATTAATGGTCATTTGTAGTTACCTAGAAATTCACTCAACCGTGTTGAAACTTTTTCACTGCTCTAATTGATATTCGACTACTGAACTTATTGTTCTTAGAATAATTTAATAGAAAATTCCATTTCTAATATAACTAAGTTCAGTCATGGAAAGTTTGTTCCATTATAATCAAAGAAAGGCGTTGTTTTAATGGAAATTTATTCTTAATAATAATACTGGTATTTATAGTATAATAATAATAACAATAAAATGTATTTAAAAAAATACACGGAATATCGCATTTGAAATACATAAAAATAATTTTATATATTAATCGATACAATAATAATTTACCTCAATTTTGTAATAGAAAACATAAAAGAAAAAATAAATACATTATTAATTAATACACCAGGTTTTATACTATGTTTATTTTAATAAATTAATTTAAGGTTCGTACACGTATTGCATTTTATAATGTTTAAACATTTACTCTTTGTATCATCGTCAGCACTACGTAAGAATTTATGCTTCGTAACTAACATGGCCACTATTTAGAAAATCACATTAATTACATTCATTGAAAACTTTCTATCCAACATCAGCTAATATTCTTACTACTACAGCATAGTGTACATTGTTCAAACTTTGGTCATAATTTAAAGAAAAGGTAAATTCAATTATAGATTTCTAAATTGATTCTTTTCCTGCTCGAGAATCTGGCTAGAATCCAGTCTTTTACAATCGGACAAAGTTATTAATGATCTTTTGTAGTTACCTAGAAATTCACTCATCCATGTTGAAATTGTTTTGCTACTCTAATTGATATTCGACTGCTCAAATTATTGTTCTTAGAATAATTAAAAAAAAAAAAAAAAAAAAAAAAAAAAAAAAAAAAAAAAACTATTATTCCTAATATAACTAAGTTTAGTCATGAAGAATTAATTTCTTTAGAATCAAAGAAAAGCTTTGTTTGAAGAGAAATTAATTTTTGAAATTACTACTAGTATTTATAGTATAATAATAATAATAATAATATCAATAATAATAAGTTTTTATACGAAAGGGTGCACGAAATATCACATTTAAAACTGGTTCAAAATAATTTATGTATTAATCGATATATTAAAAATTTATACCAGTTTTGTAATACTTAATTTAAAATAACAATTAAACGTAGGAGCAATTACACCAGATTTTATACTGTATTTACTTTAATAAATTAACTTAAAGTTTTCACAAGTTTTGCAGTTTATCATGCCTAAACATTTACTCTTTACAATGATCTCAGCGTTGTAATAGAATTTATGTATCGTAACTAACATTAACGCTACTTAGAAAATTACATTAATTACGTCCCTTGAAAACTTTCTTTCCAACATTATCCTACATTCTTACAATTATAACATAATTTCCCTCGCTCAAACTTTGGTCATAATTTAAAGAAAAGGTAACTTCAGTTATAGTTTTGTAAATCGATTATTTTCATTCTCGAGAATCTTGCTTGCATCCAGTAAATTACAATGGGCTAAAGTTATTAATGGTCATTTGTAGTTACCTAGAAATTCACTCAACCGTGTTGAAACTGTTTCGCTGCTCTAATTGATATTCGAACTGAACTTATTGTTCTTAGTCTAATTTAATAGAAAATGTCATTTCTAATATAACTAAGTTCAGTCATGAAGAATTTGTATCATTATAATAAAAGAAAGGCGTTGTTTTTATAGAAATTTATTTTTACTATTAATACTTGTATTTATAGTATAACAATAATAATAATAAAATATATAAAAAAAAATACACGGAATATCGCATTTGAAATACACAATAATAATTTTATATATTAATCGATACAATAATAATTTACCTCAATTTTGTAATAGAAAACATAAAAGAAAAATGAAATACATTATTAATTAATACACGAGGTTTTATACTATGTTTATTTTAATGAATTAATTTAAGGTTCGTACATGCATTGCATTTTATGATGTTTAAACTTTTTGTATCATTCTCAGCACTACGTAAGAATTTATGCTTCGTAACTAACATGGCCACTATTTAGAAAATTACATTAATTACATTCATTGAAAACTTTCTATCCAACATCAGCTAATATTCTTACTACTACAACATAGTGTACCTTGCTCAAACTTTGGTCATAATTTAAAGAAAAGTTAAATTCGATTATAGATTTCTAAATTGATCATTTTCCTGCTCGAGAATCTGGCTGGTATCCAGTCTTTTATAACGAATCAAAGTTATAATTGATCTTTTGTAGTTACCTAGAAATTCATTCATCCGTGTTGAAAATGTTTCGCTGCTCTAATTGTATAATATCAAAGTAATAATTTCAAATTTAAAATCTAGTATCTCCCTGGCACAAGTTTCTGCCCACAATTGTGTCGGAGGCAACGAATAAGCAGATTACCTTGCAAAAAACGCCACATAGAATAATGTAATTTCTCACACTTTAACAGCCCCTCCCTCCTTTATTAAGTACAATGTAAAAAAAAAAAAAAAAAAAAAAAAAAAAAAAAAAAAAATCTAAAGCAACATTCTCAGGCATTGTGAGATACCCCCCAAAAGGGAAGGTATAATGATCTACTTCAGGGCGCGAATGGAAATTTTGTTGTGGCGAGTAAAATGTCGATCTAAATGTAGATAGAATTCTTACAGTATACGGTGCTGCGAATATATATATATATATATATATATCGAATTGAAAACGTAAAATCATGCTAATCTTACGTCAGGTGTCCAGACATTCTCGTTTTAAGAGGAGAGTCTTTTTTTTTTCAACGCTCTGCCCTCTTAAACGAAAAAAAACATTACAGGACTAAAAAGTCTTCTTTTTTATGTTTTTCGTCCTCTGTCCTCTTTTTCAAATGAAAAGAATTTAGTCCTTAATTTCAAAAATTTCGCAAAACTGGGAAGCTCAGTAGGCTGTTGGTTGTATCGAAGAACACTAACCTTTTTCTGTGTTAGGCTCGCAAAGGAACAACTTTCTAATAAACTTGCCAAAGCATATTATGGTTTATGTCTATTCAGATTCTTCAAATCATAAAGAAATAAAAGTATTCCCTATATTTGTACGGTTCTTTGATCCAGAACACGGAATCACTATTGAAATTATCATGAAATCATTAAGCAGGTGATGCTCCGGTTGGTACGCGATGGGTTGACGTGTGTTCTCACTTTTGCATGAATAATATTCCACATAAAAATAGGCCCACCAGTGACCGAGAGGTACTGTCCTCGAAGCTGATATACGTGAGGCGCTGGGTTCGATACCCGGTCGCGCTCGTTGGCTTAGTCGTTAGGAGTTTTTCGTGGTTTTCTCCGAAACTAGCGTAAATATGGACTTAGAAAGACCCTACGGAGGACTCTTATACTCAAGCTTAAAGCGCTAGTGCAGACAATTGACCTTAATTATAACATTACCACCAGCTCACAAAAATATGCAAAAGTTAGTTGAATTCATTTTATGTCCTCCTGGCAAAAAAAGCTCCCATAAAGCGTCTGTTTTCTTCAATGAACAAAATGTAGACATGTGAAAAAAATCCCCTTTATATACCTACTTTAAGAACTTATTATCTACTAAGACTAATTTAGGTTATACGTGTGATAACTTTTATAAAATGTTGATAAAGAATGACTGTTCGTTAAAACAAATTGTTTCATCTGCCGAATATTAATTTTATTTTTTCTTTTATGATTATAATTTTAATAAAAAAAAATGTTTACCAACTTTTTATGTAACTGCTTAAAATTACCACAAAAAAAAAAAAAAAAAAAAGTCTATAGCAAAACTTAATAATAATAATAATAATAATAATAATCTATATTGTCCAGTGACACCTAAAAAAATTTGGATTTTTCCTCTCGTATCCGTATATTATTAATTTAAATTAAGGTGTACTGATCCAAATTCATCATTTGAGATAAAAACGTTTCCACCATTTGTGTAAAGTAGCTTTTGAATCGGTTTTCATAATCATTTTCATTTAATTTTGTGTCCTCTAAAATTATCTCTTTTTCAAAATTGAATGTCTTCTATTTTCTTATAAAATAAAAGACATTGCGTAGTTTCTCCTCTTTTTCCAATAAAAAAATTCAGGTCACCTTATACGTAAAAATAGAGTAAGTTAATCATATTTTGTGGCGAGTAACTTTTTTTTTTCAGCGAGTGTAATCTAAGATGAAATTTCGGGCCCTGAGAATCTACTTCCCACAGTCTCTTCCAACTCTTGGGATCTCTCTCCAGCCAAATCAGCTTTTCTGTCGGTCATGGCCCGTTCCCATCTTATATCATCAAATTCCATTGCCGACACTCACCCTTATGCCCCTGCGGTGAGGAAGAAACTCCTCAACATTACTACTTCTCCTGTGCTTTAACGCACTTCTTCCATATTCTTAATCCTCCTCACAGACCAGAAAACTGGCTGGAAAATATTATCAATCGTACTTCTCTCTCAAATAAACTGTCAAAACTTTCTCTCTCTTAATGGAAATCTCAAACACAACATACTGTTTTTTTCTCTTCAAACTTACCTACTGGCCTAAAACAGGGCACGAAAATCTGCAAAATCAGCTTCTATCCGGAACAGTCCATCTCTCATATACTATCAGGATGCGCCCTATCGCGAAGGGCAACAGCCCGACACTCTTTAAAAATATGAAATATCCACGAATTAACAATCTTTCCAAATTCATTTTTCCCTTCATCTACAAGCATAGTGCATACCAATCCTTGTCGTGTGGGAGACCTGTCTCTGTCTTTTTTTTTTTTTTATAAATGTTTCGGAGGAGGGACCCAGCATAGCTAGAATCGCTCGAAACCACTCCTAGAGTGGTGAGCGGATCCTCTTCCCTGTTAATAATCACCAATTGCTGAATAAACCAAATTATTCCTTATAATAATTGTTGAATAAACCAAAACTCTTATTCACACGACATCCGCAAAAAACGTCAAAACAGGGTCAGAAGTGGACCAATGTGTTATTGACTTGTTGACTTTTGTGAGACCGTTTCTTTTGATTAATCCATCCAAATTTCTGTAAATAGGCTTACGTAAACACCGCCACTTTAGAATGTAGAAAAAGAGGGGAATAATCTATGAAGGTGTTAGTATTGCTATCATTAAAAAAAACAATAATATTATTAATATATCTATAGAGCATTAACACATAAAATAAAGAGATTTTTTCTTCATAATAATAAAGATATAAATCAGATAATAAACTACTAGCAGATTTACTTTCTGAAATACCTTTAATACTTTGTTAAATATTGTGATTGTATAGAATAAAATTATGATGTAAAATGAAATTGAGTAATGTTCTAAAGTAATGAAGCGATATTTTTTCTTTAATACTCTGTTCGTGTTCATTAAAAAGAATTAACATCGTATTATGAATGTCATGAATGTCTATATTATTGAATAAGTCACTGAATTCAAATGCACGATTGTTTGTAACATGTTTGAAATTTTTAATTCGATGAAGTTGAAATCTATTTTTAACGCAATGCTAATTGTCATAGTTTAAAGTTAAGCGATAGATTTCTTTAAAAAAAAATTAATAAAATATTACAAGCTACAATATTATAAGCATTACAACAAATAGTTACAGTCAGAAATTATACAGGAATTTTATGGAATTTAGGAATAATAACTATATACGGATAGTTGGAATTTATACATTTGTGTTTTAATAATTTATGGAAACTTGAAATGTTTTTATTATTAGTTTCGGTTGTTAAGATGGTTTACTTAAAAATATTATTATTTAAAATAGAGTTGTCTAAGATCTGTTTATATAACTCTATGGAAATGATTGCGTAATTATAAGGTGATTTATCTACGTAAGTAATAATAACTTTTTTTTTTTTAAAACACTGATAGATTTATTTAAAATTTTATAGTTTTCATATTTAATAAATCTAGATTGAATAACAAGCTGATTTTTTGGAATTTTTAAAGCATTACTCTTCCAAACATTGAAATATTCTAAAGGCTTTTTATAATCAATTACAATTTTATAAATAAATAAATCTAAATCTAGAGAAAACTTTTTGATTTATGTTACTTTTTGTAGGAAGTATAAATTTAGTGCCATACTTCAAAAATTTATATAAATAATGATCAACTATACTAAGATCATCAGTATTAGTATGTCCATGCTTGGAGTCAAAACGTTTTTTTGTAGTTAGGGTCATTACAGTAACAAACAATATTGGAAGAAGGTGTATTTTTGGAAAAATCATTGTAATTAAAGAAACGCCGACCTAAAGTAAGAGGATATTTAAAAGATCTGTGAATAGATACACTTTTAATTTGAAAGATATTATGTTCATTTTTAAAAATAGACTGAAAATTGACATAATTAAAAACAGAACTAGTAAGATTAATAATTAATTGAGTATTGTATGAATTAAAAGAAAGTTTAGTGGAAATTTTTATATTCAATAATGAAGCTCGATAATGTAAAATATCAAAAAACGTGTCAGAGAATTGTCTAGAATAAATGTATTTTCAAAAACTTTTTTTTTTTTTTTTTTTTTTTTTTTTTAAATAAACATTAATTAAATGTTTTTTAAGTTTAAAGATATATATACATACATACATACATACATACACACATATATATATATATATATATTTATATATATAGATTGAGAGAGAGAGAGATAGAAATAGATATTCATATATAGAAACTTTAAGTAACCAATGTACAATAATTTGAATGTTAATTGTTATATGCTCAGTAAAGGTCAACGTTCACTAAAGCTGGTAATAAACATTTTTATTGAAAAATTGCGCGTCACATGTTTTTAAAAGAATACCGTGCAAAAGTAAATTAAAATTATATGGAAGAAATCAATCACAGAAATTTGGTGAGACAGTTTATGATTAATCATTTGACTACAAAAAATTTATTCTGGGAAAAAAAAAAAAAAAAAAAAAAAAAATTCAATAGAATCTAAAACAGAAATTTTACTTATTAGTTTGAAGCAGAGTTTTACGTTTAATAGTTCAAAGTGTATGTCGACAGGATAATGTAAAAAGAATTAATTCTAATTAATTCTATTTAAGTGGAATAATTGTTACAATTCCATACGTTTAGATAGTGATATTTAAACAAAAAAATTTCATATTTACCTAATTTATTTGCAAAAATAATATGTATTCTTCCAAATTTACAGCATTTTCTCTAATCATACACTCATAATTTCATTTTATGTGATTATTTTTTTTTTTTTAAGAAATAAATGTCAACAGAAAAGTTTTTGGCGGATTATTTGTTATATTTAGGTCAATTTCAGAAAATAAATTTAAGGCATAATCATGCAGGAAACCAATTTTATTTCATACATTTTCCTTTAAGGTAATATTTGAATGAATATATGTGATATAATAAATAAAAATATTTTCCTAAATGCTAATTGTTTTATAAAACAATAATTATGTATTTAAAACAATGATAAACTTCATAGATTTTCAAAGAAAAAGAAATAAAAATCTAAAATATTCGATTATTAATTTTAGAAGAAAAATGTACCACTGTATTAATTTCATTAATATATATATATATATATATATATATATATATATATATATATATATATATATATATATATATATTATGTATACATTAAGCTATTAAAAACCATTTGTTACAAATTTATTAACCAGTTTCTTTTCTTTTTTTTATTTCGTTTTTTTATTATAAATTTATCATTCATTTTGATTGATGGTCTGTTAAGGATGAAAAAAAAAAAAGTACCATTCTAGAACGCATAAAAGGTTTTGGATTTTTATTTATTTATTTATTTATTTATTGTTATAGATAAATAATGATTATGAAATTGTATATATTGGTTTCAAGACGATGGCATTTTGCAGAATTTATGAACTATTAAGGTGATAATTTCTTTTTCTTTTTAATATTATTGTTAAAGTTCAATGGTTTTTTAAAAATAAAACTAGATTATTGATTGAGTTATATGTTAATTTATATATATATATATAAAAAAGACTATTATTTAAATTGCATTTCTTTCTTTCTTTCTTTTTTTTTTTTTTTTTTTTTTTTTGTGTGTGTGTGTGTGTGTGCGAGTTTTACGTCTGTGTTTTCTTTTTTTTTTTTTATTGAATAATTGTATTGATATAGATATATAAGGAAAATTATGAAACATTTTTAAAAAATTATTTTCATCGTAAACTATTTTTATATATACACTTCAAGTAAATAATCGACTGTCTTTTCTAAAAATGCAAGTATTGAAACTTTGATATAGATAATAATAATAATAATAAAAAAAAAGCACATTTAAAAATTGATTTTGTCCATAAAATCAACCTTTTTTTTTTTTTTTTAATCTAATATTTTTGAGTAATAGCCTCTTACATAGTCGGCAGCAAAGTTATTGAAACACACTTCGACATACTTCATATGAATATATTTTTTTAGTTTGATCACTAATTTTTATGTATATTTTTTAAATATATAAACAGCATAAAGGCTAAGATTATGGCTCGACAAATATTTACTTAATAAAAATGTATTAGATGCACATCTTTCAAATACGAATTATTGCAGCACATCAATTTTTTTGCTGCCGTCTGTAGGTACTACTTCCTACCGACTAGCTAAATTACTAACCACAAAATTTTCACACACATTCCTTCTGCAAAAACACATACTGCTAAGAACTCCATTAAATTCACACACACACACACAAAAAAAAAAAAAAAAAAAAAAAAAAAAGAAATCTAAATTATTGTAACACAAATCTTAACATGGTCTCTTTTAATGCAAAATTCCTTTTCAGTTCACTGACGTTCCAATAACTAGCGCCCTCTCCTGTCAAGAAAAGAGATTAAAAGACTCTCAGTTCACCTTTTTTGAAATTTAAGAATTACTCTCTCTTACAGTGTTTGTCGATCACAAAACTCTTTTTCATTCCAAAGAAATTTTTTCACCAATCTGAATCACCCGTGAGTTCCCCTCTTTTATCAAATATTGCCGACATTTACATGCATTATTTTGAAAGTATTTATGTAAAAATATTTCCTTTCCTTTCTGGACACGTTATATTTACAATACTTTCACTTTTATCGAGATATTTCTTTACAATACTGACTATGTTTCATTACTATAAATTCTAGGCAGTAACATCCAATTCACGTATGGAATAGAAAATAATGGTGAACTTCCTTTCTTTGACAACCTTATCTCTCTATAGCGCTGAAAAAGGTGTATGTGCCACCGTCTATCGCAAACAAAAATTTCAGTCTCTTTACACCCCCATGCGCGTTCATGTTCTCTATCTACCCTCAAAATGATAGTTATTTATACTCATGCAGTGATGACGGTATGCTAAATGCTACCGAAACACTGGTCTGTTATTTTATTATTAATGTGGCGTTCAAAAGTTTGATGTTTTTTCATGTGTTTATTTATCTAGCTCCAAGACTTCTTGTAATGCATTTACCCTACTTCAACACATATGGGGAACTTTTTTTTTTTTTTTTTCATGTTAAGAAGAATACTTTTTCTTTTTTACTTTCTTCTATATGTAATATAGAGAAAGTATTGGATTCGCGAAAATTTTAGACCTCCGTTTTTTGACGGATCTACACGATTTGGGATGTCCTGAACACGAATTGATAGTTTTTAGAAAATGTCTGTCTGTCTGTGTGTCTGTATCATTTTTTTGTGGACGCTGTATCTCACGAACATATGAATGAAATTTAACCAAACTTGGTATTTAGTTGCACCCTGACATGAACTGGTGCCCATTAGATTTGGGGATCAATAGCTCAACAGGTGGCGCTGTAATCGCATTTTATGCAAATTTTTAACATGGCAGCATAGGACAAAATTCCGTATAAATGGGCATAATGAGAGTTATTTTAAACTTGTGATTGTAAAATTAATTTGAATTATTGATGATAGTAGTAGTTAACTAGGAAAAAAAAATTGTGCATGGGGGGGCATCGGTTCCCCCCTGGGGGGTAAGTACCCCCGGGGGGTTAAATTTTGAAGATGGGTATCATTCGAAAGATCTCGTCAATACCTTTAAAACGAATGGTTGAACCATAAATCTGTGATAATTTAAAACAAAGTTATCGATTTTTTTTACTTTTAACAAAAAAAAACTTTTTTTTTTTTAACGAAATTTTACCAAACTTGGTATTTAGTTGGTCCCCGACATAAACTGTTGCTGATTATATTTGGGGATCAATAGCTCAACAGGTGGCGCTGTGATAGCATTTTATCTAAATTTTTAACATGGCAGCATAGGACAAAAATTCGTATACATGTGCATAATAAGAGTTATTTTACACTTGTGATTGTAAAATTAATATGAATTATTGATAATAGTAGTACGTAACTAGGAAAAAAAATTTTGTGCATGGTGGGGCATCGCTTCCCCCCCTGGGGGGTACATTTAAAACGAATGGTTGAACTATAAATCTGTGATAAATTAAAACAAAGTTATCGATTTTTTTTTACTTTTAACCAAAAAAAAAAAAAAAAAAAAAAAAACCTTAGAAAAAAATTCGATTTTTTTTTATTATTGTTAGTGATTGAATATGTATTAATTTTTACAAAGAAAAAAAAAAAATCTTTTTTTTTTTTTTTTTTTAAATATTGTTACTGATTGAATATGTATAGGAAAATATAGAAGAAAGTCTTGTGGTGGCCACACCCCTTGTCTTTCAAAAAAAAAAAAAAAATCATAAAATATCTTTATAAAATTAAATATATTGCAGATTTTATGTTGATGATCCGGATATATATATATATATATTAACTTTTCTCTAAACAACTGGAATTTATTTATTTTATCCTTAAAGGTCAATTCACATCACATAACTAAATTTAGTCTTGTTTACTAACACAACGTGGTTGATTTTTATTCATTGTTTCCTGAAACTTTCTTGTTTATTTTTAATTCGGTATTTAAGCAATCAAATATATTCTCACATATCCTTTTTACCTCTCTCGTATTCTCATATTTCATTATTAATATAATTTTTCTTCATTCCTTCGCTATAAATTATAATATTTCATAAAATAATGTATATTTTACAATGCATATTTTATATATGCCTTCTTCCCATATGTACAATACTTATTTATATGTTTATATTCATAAAGGTATCCATTTGTTAAATAATATGTAGAAAGATTATATTTTTTATTAAATTTTTAATAAAATTTATAACAATCGAAATTTCAAAGTAAATTTTATAAAATAAAACATGTATATGTTTAAAATTTCGAAACACTACTATGTATTTGTTAAAGAAAAAAAAATAAAATAAAATAAAAAATAGGTTTATATGTAGTTCTTTTCCTTTTTAAATTTTAAAGTATTCAAACAATTTTATTCTTCCTTTTTTAATCTACTTAAAATCATTTTTTTTTTTTCGAAATAAATTTAATCAGTGGAATAAATATTTTAAAATTTATTCAAAGAAACGCAGATGAATATGCAACGATAATTTTCCTAAAATAAATATTTTTAATTCACGAAAAAAAAAAAAAAAAAAAAAAAAAAACGGATTTTATAGCAATTTTAGTTAAATTTTTTTAATATCAAAAGTTATATATTTTAAAATAATTTCGTTTAATGTTTAGAAAATTTTCAAAATTTTACTAACCTAATTTAATTATTTTTTGTGCTCTCTAATAGTTCTTACTATATCGAAGTTAAAGGAAACTTAGAAGTAAAATTGGAAAATGTAATATTTTAAAATATTTAATCTCACTGAAATTATTAAAAACTTTCCTTTTGAATACTTTTTTTTTTTTCATGCATATTTCTGTGCTTTCTAGGATGGCATTGTTAGATATTCGCATTTTGAATTTAAATTACAAAAATGTTCTTAACTGATGTTCTCCTAAAAGTAATAGACGTCATTTGATCGTAAAATACTTGCTTTTAACAAATAGTTTAGATTTATGTTACTTTAATTTTATTTTTATACCTTCAGTTTCTTTTAAATGTTTTAAACGTGTTTTAAAAGTGATATAAGTGAAAGCATTTCATTTAAAACATTTTCTAAATAAGTTTAAAAATGTGTTTATAACACTTCGTTTAATTTTGTCTTTTTAGTTTGACTATCTACTATTTTTGTACTTATCCAAATACAGTTAAAATATTTCACAACCAGTATATATTTTCAAAATACTGTAAACCTTTCTGTAGAATATAGTCTGTATCACATTTATCTTTCATTTGCTGAAGTGTTTGCTTCCATATTTCCAGTTTTGTAAAGTGTTTTTAAAGTGTCCTAGGTATACAACGAAATACTCCATTTAAATTTTTTTTTACTAAGTTAAAATTGTTTGTGATCCATTATTTCAGTCTCTTTAACACAGTCTATATAATTTTCAAATTCCGTTAAATTAAATTTTGTTAGTGGAAATTAAAATATCATGTTTAAGACGGCAAAATATGAAAGAAAGTACTATTGTTTAGTTACGTAACAGCTGATCGACTAAAATTTTTATTTTTCACACCTTTATAGAATCCTAGACCTTTATAGAATCCTAGCTTTATTATATTATAGTACTTTAATTTAATTGCTTGCGTATAGAACCATACAAAAGAACATGCTAGTTAAAAAATTAAAATAGATTTAATAGTTTGAATAATAATGGAAAAAATCCATATAACAAAAAGAGTTTTAAGTTGAAACAGCTCAAACAAGCATTCTTATTTAACACTTTATCTGCCGCATTACGAATCAGACAAGAAATGTATTTGAAACATATATTTTTTTTCTTACTTTAGAGTATTTTTTAAAGATATTTGCACTAAACAGTATGCAGATCACCCCATTATAGCAATTAATGAGAATTTTGTAAGGTGGTACTTTAATATACCACTGGTACATATAGGTCAAAAAATATATATAGACCTTATGAGGTAATGTTATGTTAGCGTAACGCTACAAACGAAGTTCACACTTTACTTATTACACGTGAATGTGCAGAGTTTTAGGATTCAGTTGATTAATGGAGATAGTTCCTATGATAAGCTAAATGATAATTTGCGATATGTTAATTTTATAAAGTAAGATGGATACAAAAAGAGAAGAGAGGAGGTAGAAGTAAGAGAGTTAGTGGTAAGAGTAGAAGAGAGTTAGAAGGTAGAGGTGGATAATGAATTAGAAGTAGTAGGAGGTCAAAGGAATTAGTAGCGAGCGGCTATAGTGGAAGATAGTTAGTCGAGTAGTATAGTGGTTTACGGAATCCTCCCATTAACGAAAGACGAGTAAAGTCGTAAGAAGAAACGACGTTAAGTGAAGCAGTTGAAATTAGTATCTATTGATAGTTAAAATATTTATGAAGGCTGCCCCTTTAAGTTTATAAAGGTATTGAATGTGAATATAGTCCAACGCCCACCTTTTCATTAAGCTCTAAATAAAAGATCTTTATTTATTTTATATTCAAGTCTTGTGCTCTATTACTTCCTAATTAAGTTAAGCTTAATATAAGTTAAATGAGATCATGACGTCCGTTAGGTCGTCACAGTGGCGCCCATATTCGCTTGACACCCCCCTCCCCCCGAACTAGTATTTTTTTATGGCACTACTAGTGTGCTTCAATTTTTTGATGAGCTTGAATATATATATATATATAAATATATTTATAAAATTGATATTGCCGAAAAATATGCTTGGTTAAAGTGTTCCTTAAGAGGAGAACCGAGACAGTGGCATGATTTAATCGGCCTGACATTCACTTAGCCCAAATCCAACCTATGACGATTTGAAAAGTAGAGTTATCAGTCTCTTCGCCACTCGGTATGATAGATTAAGATTGGAGCATGAACGTTCCACCCCCCTCAAAAAAGTCAGTGGAAAGTGGTGATAAGGGTAGCGGAAAAACCACAACAAGTTATTCAGTCACAGGAAACAATCTCGAGTAATTTAAATCACCCTAAAACTGTTGATAACAATTTTACCTCTAGTGGCACAAGTCAAATACAAGTTGAAGCAAACGAGCAAACTTCGCTTTAAAACAACAGTACAGACGAATTTAAGTCTGCTATTCAGCCTTTGGCTACGATTAAAAAATCCGACAATTTCTCTAGTATAGCGACGGCGGTTGTAAACGAAAATGCAATTAAAATAAATGTGGCGGCTGAAACCGTTAAACTGAGCGAAAGTGATTAATCATATTCAAATGCTCGACCGATCAAATCCGGGGAGTTATCTAATTTCACAAAAACTGTGGTAAAAGAAAGTAATACATTTCAAAATGCAGTGTTAACTAACTTTACTTCTGCAAATCTTCTACATAAATTCAACGATAAAGTCGTAAATCGAACGGAAAAATCAGATAACTGTGCCACTCGTTTAAACGACGAAGTAACAGAAAAAGTGAATTTCACTAATGCATTACAATATTTTAAAGCTTGTAAGCCCTCCAGGACCTCGACCTCAGCGACAAAGATTCCGGGTACGAAACCCCCTCAACACAGTGACCAGACTCCGAGTTTACAACCTCCTCCGAACAGGGAAAATGTTCCGGGTGCGAAACCCCTTCCGGAGAGTGCCAAGGCACCAGATTCGAAGTCTCCTCAGGACAGCGATCTTGCAACGTCTGACCTCGTGCTGCAAGCCACCAGTGCTGAAATTTCTACAGCAACTCCACAGGCCAGTCTGACCCGCATCTCTGATTTTGCTGATATCAAGGAATCCATATGTCAGGTGCTATGGTTCATTATTTTTTTTCGTTATAAAGTGTATTTCTAGCAGAGCAGTCATAAAATCTACGACATGTGGTGAAGCCTTTTGGACTTTCAACCGTTATCTGAAAGCCATGCACTTTCTTAAATTTCAAAAGTCTAAATTTAAACTTGGAGCATGAACTTTCAACTCCGGAAATTTCATGTTTTGTTTACACGTCATAATTTTTTTTTCTGTTATACAATATATTCATGTATGTACTTTAATGTTTTTTTTTACTTATAACCATCACCAGCAGTGATTAGTACGATAAAAAGAAATTCTTACTTTGTATATAAATTTTCCCCTCTATAGCTTCTTTACATGATCTCTATGTATGAACTCTAATGCTTTCTATTTTATAGACATCGACGGCAGTTTTGGAACAAACTTTTTGAACATTTGTATATATATTCAACATATATGTTTCTCTAAATGTCTTATAAATTGTATAAAATGAATATTTCTTATTGTTAAACTTTTGTATCACTAAAAGTTCAATGTATGGGTATATTTCACTAAAAGTTCAATGTATGGGTATTATTAGTATGGGGTAAAGATAATTTTTTTTTAGCTATTTCGCATGTAAATTCGTGTTTAACGACTAACTTTAATAAACTAAGAATTTCGTTTTTTTTTCTCATTATGCAAATAGCTAGGTGGGAAATATTGGTTATCTATAAAATTTTATATGTCAAACTCCCATTTATCTATCTACAAGTTGTAGTTTACTTTCTATTTGGATTTAATACTGTAAAAGAAGTTTTGCATTTTAGAAATACTGTGATGATTCTGATGTCCAGTCGCTTATTCTGAAGTAAACTCAACATGACCTCTAATCTGAAAATACCATCTAATTTCTTCAACTGTTACTTTGAAATGGAGATGAAGTATTTCTGGACCTTTACCAGCTATTTTTGATTTCTGAAGCAGAAAGAGTTTCTTGGACGAATGCCAGCAGTGGATTCTTTCAAGATATACATCTGATAGTAGACAACTGGAATATTTTTTTGACGAACTCTTCAAATAAACACTTTTCTTATCATTTTGCTCCAGTTAAATTGAATTTTATACCTAATGATCGCATTTTTTTTTGTCTAAGCGATCCTTCTGTACTAAATTTTTTCCATTTCATGAAATTTTTACCTTTCCGTAGTAAAGGAATGATGTACCTGTCATCCCCCCTGTACTGTTGGGCTATATTTCACTAAGTTTTTAGCGCTGGGGTTTTCGATCATAAGGCAACTTAGAACGAGCTTAAAATTTCTTATCATAAATTTTTTTCTAAGTGGATGGTCTTTCAGCCCGGCACTCTTAATTTTTTTTTCACTATTAGATTTTAAAAGCAAGTAGTTATTGATGGACAGTTTAATTTAAGCTTTCCCCCTCTTTTTTCTAAAGTATTATATAGTTTAATTTTAAACAGTAAGTCACTGCAACTATTTTTCAGTAGCATTGCAATACCTTAAAATTTTCACGGGTAAAAACCCGTTGTGGATTTTTACGTGAAATTTTTGTCTTTTGGGGAGGAACTGTGAGGAAATGTTATGTTAGCGTAACGCTACAAACGAAGTTCGCACTTCACGAATATCACGTGAATTTGCAGAGTTTTAGGATTCGGTTGATTAATGGAGTCAGTTCCTATGATAAGCTAAATGATAATTTGCGATATGTTAATTTTATAAAGTAAGACGGATATAAAAAGAGAAGAGAGGAGGTAGAAGTAAGAGAGTTAGTGGAAAGAGTAGAAGAGAGTTAGAAGGTAGAGGTGGATAATGAATTAGAAGTAGTAGGAGGTCAAAGGAGTTAGTAACGAGCGGCTATAGTGGAAGATAGTTAGTCGAGTAGTATAGTGGTTTAGGGAATCCTCCCACTAACGAAAGACGAGTAAAGTCGTGAGAAGGAACGACGTTAAGTGAAGCAGTTGAAATTAGTATCTATTGATAGTTAAAGTATTTATGAAGGCTGCCCCTTTAAGTTTATAAAGGTATTGAATGTGAATATAGTCCAACGCCCGCCTTTTCCTTAAACTATAAATAAAAGCTCTTTATTTATTTTATATTCAAGTCTTGTGCTCTATTACTTCCTAATTAAGTTAAAAATTCGATACAAATGTAAAGCCATTTAAAACTGAGTTTACATAGCGAGTTAAAAAAAAAAAAAGAGTTATTTTTTTTAATTTCAATTTCTGAAATCTAAAACTGAACTACCTAATCAGGATGACTGTTAATTTTCCTGTAATATCCACGTAATATATGAGAAAGGGTATCTAAAATGGATTTATGTAACAATTTTCAAGAATACGGTTAGAGCCATTTTTGAGATACCAAATTTTACCAATACTTGACATACCCAGTTATTGACCTGGAAAAAAATAATACTTACAGAAGGATATTAAAAATGGAGTTAATATAGAGTGTTCAAAAAAAAAAAAAAAAAAGAAAAAAAAAAAAATGCGTGCAGCCATTTTTAAACGAATGCACTTGCGAGACTTGAAGTTGAGCTATTTATATAGAACGCCTGTCAATTTTCCTCAACTAACTAACTATGTCATTTGAAAGGAAATGTAATAGACTGTTTATATCGAAATTTGAAAGAAAATCGTTAGAGCCGTTTTTGAGATACGTAATTACGGTCCCACTTCCAGTTCCCCATGATCCTCTTACGATCTTCCTATTTTCACCACAATTTAGAAAGTTTATCTGTAAACCAGACCTGTAACCAATTTTGTAATTTCACAATTCTATCTTTATAAGTTTTGGAGATATGACAAGCAGAAGATTTCGCGCGCGCACATACACACGCACACACATACACACACACTGACCAATTGCCAAAAAAAATATGCTTTTCTGGACTCAAGAGGACATAAAACGTTAAAAATTCGACCCGATAGAATACTTCCATTACCTACGGTAGTAGGGTAATGGAAGGAATAATGTAAAAGTGTATTTATTTTTATATTCCTTATACTATTTCTAAAATTGATAGGAAAGTCTTGAAGTAATATAGGGATTCATTATAAAACATGAAAAGGTCGCAATAAATAGCAAACATAAACAGCGGGGGAACTCTATGGAATAATTTCTGTAACAAAGACAGCTACGTGAACGTCTACTGCTTTGTTGTGATATGAAGGTGATATATATACATGTTTTATTCTTATATATATCTTTGATGTACCGTCCATAAATTTGATTTTATATGTTTTTTTAAAACTAATGGTACTTTAAAGAACTGACAGTAGGTAACGGGATAAAATAGGATAAATACCTTTGTAGATTCAAAAGTTTTCGTAAATTTTAATAGCTCTTGTTTTAGAGTATTATAAAATTAAGAAATAGATGCTCCAGAAACTAGTGTACTATAAACAAACACCACCACAATAAAATCGTATAACTCTTGGAGTACTTAGAGATCTAAAAGTATTATTTCTGTTTTTTTAATTATTATTTTGATTTATTTGTAGATGGCCATTGCTTTTGACATTCTACGCAGACCAGTTAATGCCTTTTTTTTTTTTTTTTTTTTTTTTTTTTAGCTAAAATAATTTCTTCTTATGACATTTTACATGAGGTATTCAGAGATATTACGGATTAAAATAGTATTTCAGCACTTTCAATAGCATTTTGCAAGCATATTTAAGACAATTTGCAATTAATATATGTCATTATAAGTACATAATCCTCACACAAAAATTATTTCACTCCGTTTTATTATTATTATTATTATTATTTTTATTTTAATTTTTGGAGGTGTTTATTTTTTCCACTGAAATAATATAATTTAAGGTATATATATAAAGGAAATGAATAAAAATAGAGAAATGTGATTAAAATACACTATTTAATCTTTAAAGAAATTTTCAGATAAATAAATAAAGCAAAACGTTTAATATTAATCAGTTTGAAATATCTGTTAAAAGCATATATTTATCTATTTATGGACTAAATATTAAATAAAGTAATAATTTACAAACATTACTTGTAAATTTTTCATGAACTAAATTTAAATATTACTCTATCGTTGGCTACTAGAAAAAAGAAAATTTTAATATTCTTTCATTCCAAATCTAGATTTATTTGTTATATATTTGTTCATAAAAACAAAGTGCACCACTAAACGAGATGTCTTGGAAGGAAGTTTTCAATCTTGTAAGGACTATAATTTATTCGAACTAACATTCCAAAAACACTTCATTATACAATTCAATTACCGAAGTCTGGAACTGGAAAAAAAATTGAAGAAGTTAAATGAAGATTTTTTTCTTTTTTTTGATAGCTCTTCAAAACACAAAATGATGAAATGCTATTTCTGTTATAGGAAGACGTATAAAAAGTAAAAGTTCCCAAACATTGCTTGATTGAAAACAAATAAATTATTTGACAAATTGTTATTATTTTTATCGTTTTTATAAGCAAATACTATGTGAGATATTTAAATGCATAAAATTAAAATGTTATAATTTTAAAACAGATAAAATACAAAACATGATTTACTTTTAAAAATTGCCAGCAAGTTTTGCCGGTTTCGCTCGAGAATATATTTAAATAAATTAAATATATATATATATACAAAGGGCATTCCATAAAAACTGAGAGTAAAATCATAAAAAATCAAGAAATATATTTACAGCAAAAAATACATCATTCTTTTTCAAAATACCTTCCGTCAGATGATATGCAATGGTCCCATCGTTCAACCCACTTTTCAAAACATGTGGAGAAGCCCTTTTCTGGAAGCTGCTTCAAAGAACCCTCCACTGCGGAAATAACTTCAGAATCTGCATTAAATTTTCTGCAATGGAGCTTCTCCTTCAACGACGGAAACAGCCAGAAATCGCATGGTGCGAGATCTGGACTGTAAGGGGGATGTGGCATGATTTTAATATTGCATTTACTAAGATATTGCTGAACAGAAGTAGCGACATGCGGGCGAGTATTATCGTGATGTAATGTCCAATTCCCTACCAGTTCATGACGCTTTCTCGATATGTGTTGTCACAAAATTTTGAAAACAAACATAATATTCACCATTCACAGTAGTTTTTGGAGTCACAGCATGCTGATAGATTACACCTTTATGATCAAAGAAAATAATCAACATGACCTTTCCAGCAGATTTGGTTTGTCGGATTTTTTTCGGAGGCGGAGAATCAGTATGTTTCCATACACTTGTTGCGGACTCGGTAAGGGGATCATAATGATGCACCCAAGTTTCATCACCTGTTATTACAGTCTTTAGGAAGAATATTTCGCGCGCGCACATACACACGCACACACATACACACACACTGACCAATTGCCAAAAAAAATATGCTTTTCTGGACTCAAGAGGACATAAAACGTTAAAAATTCGACCCGATAGAATACTTCCATTACCTACGGTAGTAGGGTAATGGAAGTAATAATGTAAAAGTGTATTTATTTTTATATTCCTTATACTATTTCTAAAATTGATAGGAAAGTCTTGAAGTAATATAGGGATTCATTATAAAACATGAAAAGGTCGCAATAAATGGCAAACAAAAACAGCGGGGGAACTCTATGGAATATTTTCTGTAACAAATACAGCTGCATGAGCGTCTAGTGCTTTGTAGTGATATGAAGGTGATATATATATATATACATGTTCTATTCTTATATATATCTTTGTTGTACCGTCCATAAATTTGATTTTATATGTTATTTTAAAACTAATGGTACTTTGAAGAACTGACAGTAGGTAAAGGGATAAAATAGGATAAATACCTTTGTTGATTTAAAAGTTTTCGTAAATTTTATTAGCTCTTGTTTTAGAGTATTATAAAATTAAGAAAAAGATGCTCCAGAAACTAGTGTACTAGAAACAAACACCGCTACCACCACCAAGAATATATATAATAAATAAAATCGTGTAACTCTTGGAGTACTTAGAGATCTAAAAGTATTATTTCTGCTTCTTTTAATTATTATTTTGATTTATTTGTAGATGGCCATTGCTTTTGACATTCTACGCAGACCAGTTAATGCTTTTTTTTTTTTTTTTTTTTTTAGCTAAAATAATATCTTCTTATGACATTTTACATGATGTATTCAGAAATATTACGGATTAAAATAGTATTTCAGTACTTTCAATAGCATTTTGCAAACATATTTAAGACAATTTGCAATTAATATGTCATTATAAGTACATAATCTTTACACAAAAATTATTTTACTCCGTTTTTTTAATTATTATTATTATTATTATTATTATTTTAATTTTTAGAGGTGATTATTTTTTCCACTGAAATAATATAATTTAAGGTATATATATAAAGGAAATGAATAAAAATAGAGAAATGTGGTTAAAATACACTATTTAATCCCCAAAGAAAGTTTCAGATAAATAAATAAAGCAAAACGTTTAATATTAATCAGTTTGAAATATCTGTTAAAAGCATATTTATCTATTTATGGACTAAATATTAAATAAAGAAATTATTTATCGGTACAAATACTACTTGTAATTTTTTTATGAACTAAATTTAAATATTACATTATCGTTGGCGACTAGAAAAAGAAAATTTTAAAATTCTTTCATTTCAAATCTAGATTTATTTGTTAGATATTTGTTCATAAAAACAAAATGCACCACTAAACGAGATGTTTGGGAAGGAAGTTTTCAATCTTGTAAGGACTATAATTTATTCGAACTAACATTCCAAGAACACTTCATTATACAATTCAATTACCGAAGTCTGGAACTGGAAAGAAAAAAAAATGAAGTTAAATGAAGATTTTTTTGTTTTTTTGCTAGCTCTTCAAAACACAAAATGATGAAATACTGCCACAAAGTCAGCTATCTTTACAGCCGCCGTGGCGTAGAGCTATGTCTCTGGACTGGCACCCAGACGGCTTCAGTTCGATTCCAGCCGGGGGCAAGTAAATTTGAAGACTCTAAAAATTATTCTTAAATTCTAATAATTATCTTTGCATATTTAATTTCCTATTCTAGCAGTTTCTAGAATATTCTAATTTATGTTAATATTGTATTCTGGAATATTCGAATATTGTACATAAGCGACTTGTACCTCAGTTTGTGTATGTTCTCAGCCGAGTGTAGCTGTAGTATAAGTTTGTTCTACTAATAAACTACGTTTGGTACTTCACCTCGAGTGTTCCCTTTGGCTCCTCACGACATCTACGTGACATTTTTGGTGGAGGCGCCGGGTACTAAACCTTGCAAACGTGGATAACAGTGGTGATCTTCGCAGAAGTCGCCGTTTAAGAGGACAATCTCCCGAATACGGACTTTATTTTCCCGACAGCAAAAAGAAAACAAAAATGCCGGAAGAGACCGAATTGTCAGAAGAGACCAAGCCCATCGTATTGACTCCTACCTACCAGCAGCAAAGGAGCCCATCGACCTTCCGAGGAGTTCCTGGAGAAGATCCTCTGAAATGGCTTAAAGAATACGATTGAGTGGCTAAATTTAACAAATGGGATGACATGATGTGCTTAGCCAATGTTTATTTCTTCCTAGATGGTACGGCAAAACAGTGGTACGTAAACAATGAAGATACTCTGAATTCCTGGGAGGTGTTCAAGAAAGAATTAAGCGGACTTTTCGGCGACCGAGAAAAGTATACCAGAAAGGCGGAGGAGCAATTAAAATACAGAGCCCAGCGGCTAGGAGAGAGTACGCAGTGCTATATACAGAGTGTCTTAGGCCTGTGCCAGGAAATTAATCCTTCAATGACCGAAGACGAAAAAGTGACTCACCTAATGAAAGGCATTGCGGAGGACATTTATCAAACCCTGTTAACGAAAGAAATCAGCACCACAACGAATTTTATTAAATGGTGCAACTACATTGAGGACATGAAGCAGAAGAGGGTTGGACGACGAAGATTTGAGAGGCTTCCAAACGTCGTACCAGTGGCAGCCATGGAAGAGGAACCAGATTTAGTCTCGCTTATCCGCCAAATTGTACAGGAGGAAGTCCATCGACTGATCAACCAGACGAAAGAACCTTCAGAGCCATGTTCGCAATCCCTAGAAGAAATAGTCCAAGATCAAGTTCAAAGGGTCTTAGCCCCCGTTTCATCAACACCTGCAAAAACACCCCGACGACCAACATATGCCACTGTAACCAGAGAATCCAGAGTTCCTGTCCAGAGATCACCCACGCAGCCGAGAAAAACTGACCTCTGGAGAACAGCTGACAACAGACCAGTCTGCTTCCACTGTGGACGTCCTGGACATGTTGTGCGTTATTGTAGAGAAAGAAAAGCTATTTTCGACAGCTATCGACGTCGCCGACAGAACCCTGAAGAAATTGACGCAGAAGAAGAACTTCGCCGACCAAGCTTCACTCGCCGTTCAACTCCTAGTCCAACTAGAGGCCGATCTCCAACACGCCGTTTCAGATCACCGTCGCCATATCGTCGATCAAGTCGATCTCCAAGCCGCAATACTGAGGAAAACTAAACGTAGCGACCTTCCAAGGAGGTGAGGCCGCATGTAATCAAAATCCTCCGTCGGCCGCAAAGATGACTGGTAACCAACTGGACATAATCGTGGATAAAAAGCCGGTACGAGCCTTAGTGGATTCTGGAGCCTCATTTTCTGTCATCTCCGATAAATATCGTCAATCTCTAAAGAAGGTTCTGTTTTCTGAAGCCAAGAACGTTATGCTCAAAGTCGCTGATGGAAATTTTGTCCAGCCGATGGGAAAATGTGTTTTACGTATTCTCATAAATAGCTGAGAGTTGCCCTTTGAATTCATTGTTTTGCCGCATTGTAGTCATGACATAATCCTTGGATGGGACTTTTTAGAAGCTTTCAAAGCCGTGATAGACTGTGGACAGAGTGAACAGTTTTTAGAAGACGTTTGTCAAGACCTCGCAGCGATGGACGCCTGGAAGTTGTATACCACAAGAAACTACACCCTTAAGCCCCAATCTTTAAATAAAATAGCAGTTTCAGGATGTCAAGTACGAAGAGAGGTAAATGTAGTCATAGACGGCAATAAAAATCTGCTCTTCGAGAAGAATTTTGCTATACCATCCATGTTAACCTTATACCATAACGGGCAAAGTGAAATCTGGGTCGCCAACCTCCAGTCCAGAAACCAAGTAATTCCGAAAGGGATGTGCTTAGGCCTAGCCGAACCTCTGAATGAAAGACATTTATGTGCGATTGCCGACACGACGGATGGCCTGGATACACGAGACACGACAAACTCCCCGATGGACTGCTCCCGGATGTTGTCTCCCGAGTTAAGCAATGAACAAAAAGCCAAGCTAGCCGAACTGCTTCGAGAGTTTTCCGGAATTTTCGAGAAGACTGACAAGTCGACAGCCTCACGGACGAATGTGAAACACAGGATTAATACAGGCGATCATACTCCAATCAGCCAACGAGCCTACCGAGTATCATCGACCGAAAGAGGCGTAATTCGTGAGGAAGTTCAGAAAATGCTTGATAAAGGTATCATCCAGCCATCTGCAAGTCCCTGGTCATCACCCGTGGTGCTCGTTAGGAAAAAAGATGGAAGCTGGCGTTTTTGCGTAGATTACCGGAAGCTCAATAAGATCACGAAAAAATATGTCTATCCTCTACCTCGTATCGACGATACGCTAGACTGTTTGAAAGGCGCCAAGTTCTTTTCTTCCATGGACCTCTGCTCTGGCTATTGGCAGATAGAAGTAGACGAGGCGGATCGGGAGAAGACGGCATTCATAACCCCCGAAGGCTTATATGAGTTCAAAGTCATGCCGTTTGGACTGTGCAATGCCCCTGCGACCTTCGAAAGAATGATGGACAATTTGCTACGTCATTTAAAATGGACTGTATGTCTTTGCTATTTAGACGACATCCTAGTATTTTCAGAAACTTTCGAAGACCATCTCACCCGACTAAGGCTTGTCTTGAAATGTCTTCAGGAAGCTGGTCTTGTACTCAACCCAAAGAAGTGTCTATTTGCGGCCAAAGAAGTAAAAATACTGGGTCATCTTGTTTCTAGTAATGGCGTCCGTCCAGATCCCGACAAAGTGAAAGCCGTAAGCAATTTTCCAACTCCGAAGAATGTACATGATATACGAAGCTTTCTTGGACTTTGCTCATACTTCCGAAGATTTATTAAGGGCTTTTGTTATCTCGCAGAACCCTTGCAGTTGCTTCTAAAAGGTGATGCGAAGTTTCATTGGGGTCCTGAAGAGGCCGAATCCTTCAAAAGTCTGAAATCAGCCCTCACTTCTGATCCAGTATTAGGAATGTACGACGAAAGCGCCCCTACAGAAATTCATACAGATGCCAGTGGGTATGGTATTGGGGCAGTCCTCGTCCAGATTCAGAACAATGCCGAAAAAGTTATAGCTTACGCCTCAAGAACCTTGACAAAAGCCGAAAAGAATTATTCCACCTCAGAACGGGAATGCCTCGCCATTGTATGGGCTATCAATAAATTCCGGCCGTATCTGTTCGGAAAACATTTTACTGTTGTTACAGATCATCATTCACAATGCTGGCTTATGAGTCTAAAAGATCCTTCAGGAAGACTGGCAAGATGGGCCCTTCGACTTCAAGAACATGATTTTTCAGTGACATATAAAACCGGTAAGAAGCACAGGGATGCTGACGCACTCTCGAGAAATCCAGTGGACGAAGAAACTGAGACGTCAAACAAATTTCTAGCTGTGACTACGAGTATGAACCTTGCGATTGAACAGAAGAAAGACCCAGATCTCGCAAAAATTATTCTTTTGAATAACAGCTCCAACGCGGATAAAAGAGAGTTCGAATTAATTGACGGAGTACTATGTAGAAAGAATTTTGACCCTGATGGAAAAACGTGGCTGCCAGTCATTCCTAAACATCTACAAGTGGACATACTGAGACATTTCCACGACGCTCCCACCGCAGGACATCTTGGTTTTGCAAAAACTTATGACAGAATCCGCAAAAGGTTTTACTGGCCTGGGATGTACAGAAATGTTGTTCGATATGTGATGCACTGTCGAGAATGCCAGAGGAGAAAATCCGTTCCTCAACGACCTCCTGGACGCTTAGTGTCCATTCCTCCAGCTATAGCACCTTTCCATCGCATTGGGATCGATCTTCTAGGAAGATTTCCAAAATCTACTCGTGGGAACAAATGGATCATAGTCTGCACGGATTACTTAACGAGATATGCAGCGACGAAAGCCTTACCGACCGCTGAAGCCGAAGAAGTAGCGAAGTTCTTGCTCGAAGAAATTCTCTTAAGGCATGGAACTCCCCGAGTAATTATCACAGACCGTGGAGCTGTCTTCCAATCCAAACTTGTTTCCGCTCTCGTCGAATTGTGTAATATCGATCATCGGATGACGACAGCATATCACCCTCAAACAAATGGACTGACGGAGCGGTTTAATAAAACTTTGGCTGACATGTTGTCCATGTACGTGGATACAGAACAGAAGAATTGGGATGAAATTCTACCATTTGTAACCTTTGCTTACAACACCGCTAAACAGGAAACGACGGGTTTCACGCCTTTTTATTTACTTCACGGACGTGAAGCTGAAACGACGCTGGACACAATCTTACAATTTTGCCCTGATGACACCTCGCCAAGATGATTGCCAGAGCTGCAGAATCAAGGCAGCTAGCCCGAGTGCGAACTCTGAAAGCCCAAGATAAAGACCGTCGACGTTACGACTCCAGACACCGAGTGGTTTCTTATGCTCCTGGAGACCTCGTATGGGTGTATACTCCCGTCCGGAAAGTCGGCCTCTCCGAAAAGCTTTTAAGAAGGTATTTTAAACCATATCAGGTTTTACGTCGTTTATCAGACGTCACCTATGAGGTGCAAGATTTTGATCCTGCCTCGCGAAGAAGAAAACCAAGAGACGTTGTCCATGTACTACGTATGAAACCCTACCATGATCCGGACAAGCAAATTGAGAACACAAAAAAACTGGATGATGTTGTTCCTCTTAAAACGAACAGTACTTACAAGGGACCCATGACGCGTTCGAGGACTAGAGATTCAACCCAGAAGTCCTAAAACAGCGAGACGCTGTTCTTTGACAGGAGGGCAATGCCACAAAGTCAGCTATCTTTACAGCCGCCGTGGCGTAGAGCTATGTCTGTCACCCAGACGGCCTCAGTTCGATTCCAGCCGGGGGCAAGTAAATTTAAAGACTTTAAAAATTATTCTTAAATTCTAATAATTATCTTTGCATATTTAATTTCCTATTCTAGCAGTTTCTAGAATATTCTAATTTATGTTAATATTGTATTCTGGAATATTCGAATATTGTACATAAGCGACTTGTTCCTCAGTTTGTGTATGTTCTCAGCCGAGTGTAGCTGTAGTATAAGTTTGTTATGCTAATAAACTACGTTTGGTACTTCACCTCGAGTGTTCCCTTTGGCTTCTCACGACATCTACGTGACAATACTATTTCTGTTATAGGAAGACTTATAAAAAGTAAAAGTTCCCAAACATTGCTTGATTGAAAACAAATAAATTATTTGATTAATGGTTACTATTTTTATCGTTTTTATTAGTAGAACTCTTTATACGTCATTTGGCTTGTTTTCCTAATTGGCATTAGTCAGGGTAACAACATATTTCTAAATTTCTCAATTTTGGCGATTATATAATCATTCTTTGCTTTTGTTTATAACATGTCCGTTAGCCTGTCAACTAGCTTTTCCGATCGCCTGCGTTTCATCTTGCACCTGGCGATGGTCGGTGATTAAGATAACCTTTTCCCCCACTTAAATAGCGGACACGTTCCGCGATCGGCGGTTCGCTCTTTCTCTCCGGCTCTCTTCTTTTTTTCTCCCTGCTTAAGATGCCGGGCAGTAATTTTAACGATGTCTGATAAGAGGTATGGAAGATTTTGGGTCTTGGGTATATTGTTTGTAGTGGACGTCTGATGCCCCGATGACGGATTGATGTAGATTTATTTATGAAGAGGCAATATAAATAAAGGAAATATAGATGTTCAGTGGAGTCTTCCCTCTTAATATTAATTTCGGTTCCTTTTGTATAGCAAAGAACACAAGTGGTAAGTCTCAACAATATATTATTTTGATGGTTGAAAAATATGGATTTCCAGCGGAACTTAGTGCTATTCAACCCCTGGTTTGGGTTATTTCTTGGTTGATCACGGCGATTTATTTCCTTTAGTTTATTGCCAAGACTTGGCACGACAGTTATAATTTTAAAATAGATGAACAACAACCATAAAAAAAAAATACAAAACATGGTTTACTTTTATAAATTGCCAGCAAGTTTTGCCGGTTTCGCTCGTTAATATATTTAAATAAATTATTTATATATATAATAACAAATAATAAATACATAAATTAAAATATATACAGATATTCATTATTATTATTATTATTATAATTTTAATAATAAAAAGAACGAATTGTTGAAAATTTTCTAAACCACATTTCGAGCGCAGACATATGATGTTAGACTTCAAGGTTTCTGTAACCTATTCCGCTGCTGCTGGTTGTATTTTGCCAGTTTGCCATTCAACCGTTTTAGGTAGTTTGCGTTGCTGAAAGCGGACATAGAATTAACAGTACATTGAATACAGCTTTATTATCGGTTCCCCTTAGCGATTTGATTTTTTCCCCCATTTTCTTGATGAAATTAAATTGGCTCGACCATTTGCATAAGTAAAAACACTGGCGCTAAATTTTTAAATTTGAAACTTCATATTACAAAAAGAATATATTTGCAATCGTACATTCAAAAAAGGTATGTAATTTTTACGCTGTTTCATCTTTATGTTAAAAAAATGCTAAATATTTCTGTCTACAGAAGTGAAAACAAAATCTATGTTCTACGAGTAAAATAAAGGAAGTTATATAATGTAGTATTCGCTTTGTTATTATGCATAAACTATTTTATTACCTTTTATTAAATTATACATTAATAGTCCAAAATTAAAATTTTTATCACCGAATATGCACACACAAATATACATATACATACATATATGTACGAAAACTTACAGATAATGAAGATTATAGAACTCGCAACTCCTTTGGGCATTATAGAAAATTCTGCAAGCAAAGTTTTTTGGCTTTCAGCAAAGTTAAATGCAAAATTCTAATTCATCTTAACTTCTAAAGCCCGAATCATAAAAAACAAGAACGAAAAATCATGCACAACGCATTGATTATTACCATTTTACCACTGTACGTACTTGTTGTATCGTATAATTTTAAGTATGCTTTGCCTACGTTATCTCACAACATACAGACAGAAAGACTGAAAAGCATATAGATTGACTAATTGAATTTAAAATCACTGTTAGACATTTTTGAAAGTGTTAAAAAAGCTCATCGCAAAAGAAAATTCAGTCGTTAGATTATAATTATAGTTATTAATGTTTCTGAATATTTTAATGTAGCCCTGTAAACCTGAAGTTTAATCATTTCAAATTCTTTACAAAACATTCTTTTAGAACATTAACAATATATGTTGATTTCTTTCTTCTATATGATATTTTCTTTTTTACGGTAGAAAGTAATTTAAATGAGATTTTTATTTATTTATTTATTTTTTTATTTTTTTAATGTCTGTCATAAAACACGCATTTTTTTTCGTTGTCTCTGTACGTAAACTAGTTGTACAGGGCATATTAATGTCATTTTACATAGGGAACATTCAATAATAAAGTTCATTAAAATATATATATATATATTTTTTTTTAATTCTGAAAAAAAAAAAAAAAAAAAAAAAAAAAAAAAAAACAGACACTCGGGGTAGGAAGCAGATAAAAAGATAGAGAATCGAATAAACAAACAAGTTAAAATCATATTCACACTTAAAAATTGTTAGAAAATGTAAAAAACGCCTAATGTAAACGAAAATGCAATTTTAGAAAATTTTTATTAACGGCTCTTAATGTAACTGAATATTTTTACCTGACTCTATAATGCTATTTCTAATCATAGTATATTCTATAGAAAGCATTATTTTGTGATTATGAATAACATATTTCAATTTCTTTAAGCTTTGTGCAAAGTAAAGTTATTAAAATTTGATTTTCAGAAATAAATCTGATAGAACGCAATGCTTTGAAATACTTTCAAGTGTCCCTGTACACAACCCAGTGATAGTATTCACTCCATTTTACACAGGAAATATCCGATAGTGAACTTGAATAACTTATTTCAATTTCACTTAGATTTAAGTACAGTAAAGGTATTAAATATGATTTATAGAAATATCTCTTATAAAACTTTGGATAAGTTTCAAGTGTCCCTCTACACAAACCAGTAGTCACTCCATTTTCAACATCCGATATTAAACGTAAATAACTTATAACAGTTTTAAGCTATTTCATAAATATGTACGGCGGATAGAGCGCAGAAAGTCAGATACAGAAAGTGAAAACATATTCACATTCATATCACTGTTAGAAAGTGTTAAAAACACTTAACGGCCCTCTTCACTTACCGTCGCCGGAAGCCCGAGCCAATGTTATTCTATGGGGAAATTTTCTTCACGAATAACTTATTAACTAATACATATTTTTAAATTCTGTTTTCACATTCAGAAAATTCCCAACTGTTAAACAGACGGACTTTTTTCAAAAAAGTATTTTTTTTTTTTTTTAATTTTTAATATTTTATTTTGAAAATGAAAAAAAAAAAAAAAAAAATCGCATATTGAAAATTCGTATTTGCAGTTTCAAAATAAGATATATATATATATATATATATATATATATATATATATATATATATATATATATATATATATATATATATATAAAATTATAAAAAGGTCCATCAATTTAACAGCTGTGAATTTTCAGAAAGTGAAAACAGAATTTATAAATATGTATTAATTAATAAGATATTGATAAGATAGAATTAGCTTCGGCTTCCGGTGGCGGTGAGTGAAGCGGGCCCTTAATTTAAACGAAAGTGCAATGCCAGCAAACTTTTATTTAGAGCTCTTAATGAAACTGAATATTTTTGTGTGGTCCTGTGAATCTAATACAAATCATACTATATTCTATAGAAAACAGTTTCTTGTGCATATGAATAGCATATTTCAATTCCCTTATGCTTTGTGCAAAGTAAATTAATTAAAATTCGTTTTGCAGAAATACCTTTTATAGTACGCAACGCTTTGGAAAACTTTCAAGTGTCCCTGTACACAAATCAATTCTAATATATTTTCTCCATTTTACATAGCAAGCATTCGACAGTGAACTTAAAGAACATATTAAGTTTTATGTACAGTCACCCAAAAAAAAAAACGCCACCCCCCGACCTAATTTCGCCGTAAATTATCGTAGAAACATGCGACTGGTACCGATCAGTTTGTAATAACGTCTAGTTTATAATGTTATAGTTAGATTTTACTTAGGGGGTCGTCTACATATTAAAACTGACATCAACTTCATTTTTTTCAATGGTAACCCCCCTTTTTTATAATATTTTTGAATTCTTTGGATCAAATCATCACGGAAAATGGTATAGTTTATATATTTCGCTCAATTTTTCATAGAGTTATAAGCTGTCAAAATTTGGGGATGCTAATGTTAAATGAATGTGACAAACATTAAATCATATCTTCCGAAATAATTATGATATTTAAATTCTGTTTTTTTTATTCGTTAGAATGAAGTGACCCAAACATATTCCATGCAAATTTTTGCTAAAAAAACATTTTTTGAATTATGAAAATTTTAAATAAATTCATATTCGAAAAAATTATGAATTATGACCTATGTTAATTTTTACACGAATAGAACGGGCATCATCAAAAACATGGGTTTCCAAATTTACAGCTCGTTCCTAACATTATTTTTTGAGTTACAGTGATATTTCATTTTTTACTGCTGTTAGGGGGGCGTCACTTGTTATAATTTGTATCATGTGTGAGTCAATATTTCTATACATTTTGACGAAAAACTATTTTAATTTACCTTTATATTATTATAATTGTTTTCTAAGGAACATTTCGATGTTTATTATACAAATTGGCTTATTTTTTACAAAATTATCGCAATGCAGGCAAGAGATTGCGAAAGAATTCCAAAAGAAATGTAGCCCCGCCTCTATATTGCGGAAACAGTATTAAAAAACCTAGTTTGCATACTCGTATATGACACTATATGTGACGCTGGTATGCATAAATGTCAATGGCATTTACTACATTGAATGCTGAAGACAAAATTTAAATGATTTAATTGGAAGTATGTAAAATAATTTTGTTTTATAATGTAAAGTTTTAGAAAAATTCTGTAAAGGCGTGGCTTTCGTTGCAGAAGGGAGTTTACTCGATTCTGAAATGTTAAGTCTTTGTTCTTAAATATTACATATTCTCACTGCTAAAATTCTATTTTATCCCTTTTGTCTTTTGTTTTTAACTTGAATATTCTAGGATTCGTGCACCTCAATTAAGTATCATGACAGTAAAAAAACGCGGTAAGACGAGGAATATTATTTGAAAGAGCAATACGCAGTGAACAATACTTTTGTTTTTTCCTTTTTAAAATTAATATAATTGATTTTTATTAATTTTTATCAGAATTTTTAAAACAAATTTTCTGTTTTAATCTTGTGAAATTTTCGCATTTGCTTACTCTACCGTTTATGCTATTTAAATTTTATCGCATGACGTAACATAATAAAATATAAAACTTCTATTAAATGTTTTTTAATACTGAATAATAAAGTGGTATTTTTTTTTTCTTTAAGTTTTAAAATCTATTATTGAAACAAAGTGCAATATTATTTATTTTCTATTATTCTAATCACGGCGTAAAACTGTCGTCACATTTATTACGGAAAAAGAATTTAAAACAAAGTAATATGTCTTATTACTTTTAAAGATATAGATTTTACACATTTATAATTAAGAATTCAAGTACAGTAGACGATTGCAGAACGGGGAATATTCGTTCTAGGCAATAGGAAACCGTTTTTTCCATATCCATGTTTATTTTCATATGAATACACACAATAATATGAATATACACTCTTTCTAGTGAAAAAATTTGTTTCATACTATTTTGTTTATATAAGTATGAATATAAGGAATATTCTTAAGAAATATCGTAACACACAAATTGTGAAAGAAACGCCCACTGGAGGAGTTACAGATTTCCAAATGACGTGAAACTACATCAGCAGTCGCGAAAATATTAAATATCCTTTCTCAGATTTTAGTTTAAATCTTGTTATGTATATTTTTGTATATTATCTAATGTTGGTTTGTACGCCTAAAATTAAATGTTAAACTTTATAGTAACACTTTCATGCGAGGCTTACTGTATAAAATAAAAATATACCCAACAAGAAGTAGATAATAATTGTTAGTTAGTAGATTTTAATTGTTTTTATATATATTTTTTGTTTTTTAAATGTATTTTAACTTAAATTTTTGTCTCTTAAATAAAACAGTTTTTGCTTTTAAGAAGTAGATAATTCTTTTTCTTAAATATTAAACACCTTTTTTTTAACTGCTATTAATATTATTATCATTATTACTACTGTTCTTTTACCTTGGTATTTAGATTTTTGTAATTCAATATTGTAGGGTTCATATCATTCAAGCTATTATTTTTCTTCGTACGAAGTGATGTATTTAACTTTCAATATTAATGTTTAATAAATTGAAACCAATAAAAATCTTTTAATTCATAAGCTAATAAAGAAAGTTCTGCAAATTTGAATCGTTTTTTATTTTATAACAAACATTCCTGAACTTTTTTTCCGGTGTGAAATTTTATAAATAATGAATATTGGGTAGTTGATCACGATTTATTTTTTCTAAATGTATAGACGGTCCCCTAACACATTTTCACGTGTAACTCTGTTTAAAATTGATTTAAAGTCTATAAATAGGTAAGTTTTCCGAACTGCCTTGATCTCAGAAATCTGAATATGAGGTCAAAAATAGGGGTCGTCATTGAAAAAAATGAAGTTTATACGTGTTTTAATATGTAGATGACCCCTTAAGCAAAATATAACTACACCATTAAAAACTACACGTTATTACAGATCGATAGGTACCAGCCGCATGTTTCTACGATAATTTATGGCGAAATTGGGTAGGGGGGTGGCGTTTTTTTTTTGGGTGACTGTACAATAAAGGTATTAAAATATGGTTTACAGTTAAAGCGTGGACCGACAGAGAGTTGGGCAGACGAACATAGAGGTAGACACACAAATTGAGATCATACTCACACTTAAAAATTGTTAGAAATTGTTAAAAACGCTAAATATAAAGTTTTTATTAATAGCTCTTAATGTAACTGAACATTTTTTTTGGCCTTGAAAATCTAATGCTGATCATACTGCATTCTATAGAAAGCTTTCGTTTGTGCATATGAACAACATATTTTAATTTCCTTAAACTTTGTGGACTCTTTGTGACCGACCGCATTGCTCTGCGATGCCTAGTTGTTTTTGTTCATTTATTATCTGCCTATATTGCTCAAAAATCCATTTATCCGCTTTTAATCTTTTCCTCAAATTATTGAATTGCCGTTTAGCATTTTCAAAATTGTTCTCAAAGTTATCAATACCATGCTCATTTCATAATAAATGAGTAACATAATGACCCTGATTATATTCTAACTGTTTATCAAATTTATTTATTACTTCCAAATCAGAAGTAGAAATCAATTTATCATCATTTATTCCTAAACAATCTAACGACCATAACCTTTGCAGATCATTAGGCGTACAATCCGATGATTAATTTTTTTTCATGCATGGATGGTTTTCATGTAAACAAATAGAGTTACAACATTCAATCTTTAACTCGGAGGCGCCAGTAATTAAGCTGTCTGGATTTTTTGCTGAATTATTATTCCCTGACAACGTCCATCCTAATGCTCTGTTAACCGCAAACATCGAACGATTAATTTTCTTTTTATTTTTTTGTAGTTTCCAAAATAAACCTGCTCCAATTAATGTGTCTGGCTCCTTCGAATGCAATCGAGAAAAATTATTTCCTTCCCCCTCATTCGAAACCAAAAGTTTTCGAATTGATGCGTCATCGACTATTTTTAACTTTGTGAACGATATCTGATTTACGACTAATGCCTCTACATAACATTTTTGTTTGTGGTTTTTTAAATGAGACAATTCGAAATTTACAATTGAATATTATTTTTGATGGGGTTGATCACAAGAAAACGGGTATATGATTAGAGTTTCTTTTCTAATCACCGGCAATTTTAATTCACGCGCGAGTGATATATTTATGAAGTTTCGTTGACACGCATTGTCAAATAATATGACACATTTTAGAGAGTTTAAATTAGAATTATTTGTTATTCGAAGAGAGTTTGTAAATATATTTCATTATTCTCAAGCGGATTTTGTACAGGACATTTGTAAGACAATACAGAATTATCATTTTTGTAAGCACTGTTCTCAGAAATATTTGTTTGGGTATGTTCGATGTGATTTTTATCTTTCATTTGAGCCGTTGTTGGAGTTTCCGATTTTTGCTTTTAGCAAATTAATGTATTGTATTTTCCTGAACATGTGGCACATTTGAGACCCGATAAACAAAATTTAGCTGTATGTTTACCGCTTTTGAAACATAAATAACAGATTCCGTTTTTGCGTAAAGACAATTTTTTGTCCTCTAAATTTAATTTGCACATTTTACTATCGTGATCATTTACTGCATCAACACAAAATATACATTTACTAATAGTTAATTTAAAGGCGGATGCCTTTTGCATTGTGTTAGAATTTTTATATCCCGAAACAGATTTCCGGTAGGAAGCATTATTATTTTCCGATGATTTTGAATCAAATCTGGAATTTGAGTTTTTGTACCCGCTATTGTGAGTTTCTACTTCGCGTTTTAAAAATAAAAAGGTTTTTTCCCTAGTTTGAATTTCTAATTTTAAATGTTTTAACAAATCTTGTACATCCCATTCCTCGGATTCTGTTTTCATTTTATTATAGTCTATCATAATACTGGTAAGTATTAATTTAGTAACAATTGGAAATAACAAATTTGCATAGGATTTTAAATCAACTCCTAAATTTTCGAGAGATTTTATATTAACATCAAGGTCGTCGTGCAGTAAGCGTTATTCTTTAATCTGATTTTCAGATTTAACAGGGTTCAAATTTAATAACGCATAATTTTATATCGAATTACAATGTCCTTTTTTCCAAATCGAGATTTTAATAAATCAATGGCCGTATTGTAATTTTCTTCAGAGAGTGCTAAACTCTGAATAGCTGTTAAAGCTTGGGCTTTTAAAAAGCTGCGTAAGTATACAAATTTTTCTACATTAGATAAATCTTTATTTTTGTGTATTGTTACTTCATACTGGTTCCAGAACTCCATCCAGTTTTCCGGAGAACCCTCATAAACAGGAATTGATATCTTGGGCAAGCTTACGGATTCACATTAATTCTTTCTAATCTTAAATTAGGTGGCTGATCATTCCTAGGCTCAGATAACATCTGAGTGGCATTTAAATTTTTAATTTTATCTATTTTATTAATAATTTGAGCCTTTACATCAATAATTGAATCCCTGTATTCTTGTCGCGATTCTATATTACCTTGTAGCATGTTGAGATCCGTGATATTGGCCTCTATCTGTTTTTCAACTTCAATAATTTCGGTTTGTTTTACCTGCAGCTTTTCTAACTGCAATTCGATTTCGTAAACATTTAACCCTTCCTCGGGTTCAATTAACTTTATATTTATCGTGTTGATTAACTTTGTACACAATCCCTTTAGGGTAGTCCGTTTTCTTTTTAATTTATCGAGTTCCGTTGCCATATTTGATCAATTTAGAAATTTGCACTATATAATAAAGAACAAATCAAATTCACATTTTAAGGGCCTGGCAGTCTCTGTTCGGGTGCCAAAAATACATGTCGATAAACTATTAGCGACGTTATAAAAAATACATTTCAAAACCATGTCGCTACTTTGGCGACGTTATTTAAATATAACTTTGCATAAATAGTCATTTTCAGAATTTTAAGTTGAAATAAGGTAAATGGCTTACCTTATCGGTCCAGAGTCGTATCGGTCCAGAGTCGTGGGGACTGCCGGCGACATCATAATCCATTTTAATGATAGATGACGATGAAACACATAATTCCAAAATAAGAGGATTGCTAATACGGTGACAACATTTATTAACACTACAACAACATGACGAACACCGAAGAGAAAAAAAGAAAACAAAAACATTAATATAGGCGTGCAGCGCCAACTACAGGTTTTAGATTTGACCAATAATTAACACCTCTCAGAGAACACAATGCTTTGAAATACTTTCGGACGTCCATATGTACAAACCAGTGGAGATACTAACTCCATATTCAATAGGGAACATCCAATATAAACTTGAACATATATCAGTTTCTTGAAATTTCATAAATATTTACTGGCGTTAGAGCAGACAGACAGACAAACCGAAGTCATTCACACTTTTTAACTTTTGGTGAAAGGGTTAAAAAGTTAAAAGATGTGGAAATGTGGAAATAACTTAAAAAGTATAAATATACAAGGGTGATTTACTAGCTATATGCATAGAACATGTGAATGGAAATAAAAATTAATTTTCGATTTACAATTAACATTTAAACCAAAAAACACAAGATAATGTTATCATAATGTGAAGGTTAAAAAAAAACGGAGATTAATTTTCACGTATTTAGATCTTGGTATAACCGAATGTGATAAAATGATAATATTTTTATAAAAATATTAGATTATGAATTTATTATTACTTGATAAAATAAAATTATTTCCTCTAAATAAATGTATATGGATAAACCAATTTATACATATTGTAAATTTTTGATTTGTAAAGAAATTGATTTTGATGATGTCTGAAGAACAGTAGGGGAAGTGAAAAAAAAAAAATAAAATAAATATATATATATATATATATATATATTAGTTGGATGTTTTAAATTACGCCTCATCTGAGCATTTTTAAATTAGAAAATAAATATATAATTTCTTAATTTATCTTCTTTCTGTTTCTTATTATTATTTTTTTCATAGAATTGTTATATTTATCTAAATGAATCTTTTTATTGATGTCCTTAACTTATTTATTTTGTTGCTTATCGTTTGTTAGTTGTAATAACGTGAACAGGTTTAGATTTAAATATCGATTTTCATATGTAAAGAAATTGATTTTGATGATGTCTGAAGAACAGTAGGGGAAATGAAAAAAAAAAAAAATAAAATAAATATATATATATATATATATATATATATATATATATATATATATTAGTTGGATGTTTTAAATTACGCCTCATCTGAGCATTTTTAAATTAGAAAATAAATATATAATTTCTTAATTTATCTTCTTTCTGTTTCTTAATTTTTTTTTTTTTTTCATAGAATTGTTATATTTATCTAAATGAATCTTTTTATTGATGTCCTTAACTTTTTTATTTTGTTGCTTATCGTTTGTTAGTTGTAATAACGTGAACAGGTTTAGATTTAAATATCGATTTTCAACAATATTTTATTAATTTTACAAAAAACTTTATGTTCTCCATAAGAACTAAAAATGTATTTTTGAGTGCTACCTACACATCTTTTTGAAAATGCAATTTACTTGTGAAAATTAGACGTTCTTAGTACAGTTTCTAATGTATTGTACAACTGTTAAAAATTGAAAAAAAAAAAAAAAAAAAAAAAAAAAAAAAAAAAATGTTTTATAGGCAATAATAAATTAACTTTCATCTTTCCACAAGAATATACTGGAGTATATTCTAAACGAATAGTACAGGTTTGTCCATTTCGTATTCATAATTATTAACTTGTAATTTGGTGATGTGTGGTACATTGTCAGATCAACTCTCATTTAAACCAGATATCACAACGCTCTGAGCATAATAACATCATTGAGCATAATTCAAATAGCGTAAAATGTCTGAAAGTGAATGAGAACGTCAATAAAGAGCTAATGACTAAGTTAATAAATTTTATTTTTTATTCATATACTTCGGATTTTTATCTGTAAATATTCTCAATGTTTTTTATTGGTGTTGGTAACAATCAGAAATTATACCAACCATTTGCACTTCATTGTGATATTTAACCCCCCCCCCCCAAAAAAAAAAAAAAAAAAAATACTCTATTCAAAGTAGTGCTTTATGATTTGAGTGATATCAGTTACAAATATTTGTTACTTATATGTGGAGCTGTTAGTGATAAATCATTTACGGACACTATTTTTCATGTAAAACGAAGGAGTGAGTCTTAATTTTGATGGATTTTTAGCATTTAATTATTGTTGAAAACCTAAACGATTCGAATTACATTTGTATTTTTTATTAATATGTCTATGCTCATTACGCGCATATTGCTGCAATGCACTTCTGTTGTAAAAAAAAGAGGCAGTAACTTTTCCGTATTGATATTGTCAGATAAAAATAGTTTCAGTATCCAGACTCCTATCTAAAGGTAACACATGTGTTAAGTATAAACAACATCCCTCCCACAATTACAAAATAATATGGGGCATAGTGTAAGCCCTCTGATATGCCCTCTAGAAAGTTAAAGTAACAAATAAAAAAAAATGACTGTTCAAAAACTATTAATTTTGTTATTTTACGTAAAACAACGGACAAAACTCCGGCTTGACGGACCCCTTATATTAAGAATAAACGACGGACCATTTACTAATAAATTATTTTCATTTTTATTTCTTGGAGTCAGAGAAAATTGGCGATTACCAGCCAACATATTTTCCTCTACTGGTGATTTTTTACATTGCCTCACTAGAGGGCGTTTCAAAAGGCTTACATGATGATACAGAATATATAGTAATTGTGGGTGGGAGAAATGCCGTAACAACAGGTATGCGAAATAATACTTTTATTTATTTCACTGCATTGGGTGTCTCATAATGTGTTTTAATACGCTGAACTAAAAAATGCTTGTATTTTTTCCAATCATGTAAGGATTTTTCACAAAGTAAGGATGAACATTGGGAAATACCACAAAGAAGGTGTAATAAAATCGAAATTATTTATATATAAAGTACATTAAAATGGGCTATCTTTGTCTTTAAACGTATTTCATTACGTAGAAGATCCCAATAGAGCTTTTTCATTTGTGCATGGCTTGATGGCCTTAGGGAGGATTATCTATGCAGCATTCAACTATAATCTTAACTATTCACTGTCGCTGACACCTCCTCTACTTTCCTCTGATGTCTTGATGAAATAGTTATATTTGATCTTCACTTACACCACCCAGACTGTGAGGTCAGCGCCCCGGCATCATTTATAGCAGCAGACCCCATCTTAGTTAAATATTTAGATAATTAAACCATATAAGTCGAGACTATTTTAAAATAAATAAGAATAGTTTATTTCACTTGAAATGCAAGGGAGGTAACTTGCCGCCGAGAAACTCAAGTGATGATTAAATAAATAAATAACAATAAAATATAGAAAGTGATTCTAACCACTTGAATTCCTTGTGAAGCAGCAGAAACACCACTCACAGATACATACACAAACTATCCACATCTGCTAATGCTAGATTCATAAGATCTACACTCTTCAAATACATTCTGTCAATAACACAGTAAAGCGTGATAGCTCTTACTCAGAACTTCCAAATAACACTAGCGCATAAATCCATCTACTTCGTCCTCCCTAACAACAGACATCTCTTACTACATTCCGCTATGTATCTACATTGAAACCGACAACCTCTCTCGCTTCACTTCCCCGAATCCAATAATTGATCGCATTCATACATCCCTCGCATACTACTTCCTCCTTAGTTCCCTTAATTGCATCAAATCATTCCAACGTCAATCCGCCTCTTTGCGCAGCCACTTTGCTAAGGTAAAATCATCCCAACTAAAACTTTTACGCCACTGGTTGCTGGTACCAGGATTTAAATTCTCAAACTTCGGAGCTACATTACGATCTACTTTCCCACCGCTTCGATGACCTACAATTGACTCAGCCTCATATCACCACATGAGTTTATGGGAAATAACTTAAATTGGAATTGAAAAAGTAGGACTTTAAGCTCAAACAATTACTTTCTTTGTCAAAACTTTAAGTGATGGAAACCTTTTAAAAGATTTTCCTAAATCAGCACCAAAATACACACACACACACACACACACACAAAAAAAAAAAAAAAAAAAAAAAAAAAAAAACACATCATCTTGAAGAAAAAAAAACTTCATCACAGACCTGTTTAATTAACAAACAGGAAAGCTGGTGATTCACTGAAGAATAACTTTTTAATATTTTTGAAAGAATGACTGATGCAGTTAACAGTTTAAGTTATAAGAAAAATTTTTTCTTTTTCTTTTTTTATGCTCTGTGTGTAAAACTGTTTGGTCTTTTCATTATGACTTTAAATACTTTTAACGCAAAAAAGTCATTTTAGGCCATAAATTTTATTTATGGTAACGTGTTAGAAACGTCTTCAAATGTATTTGCAGTAATGCGATAGAACTTACTATAAATTCAGAAAAGAAAGAAAGAAAAATTGAAATGGTAATGCTTAACAAAATACAACGAAATATTTCTTTTAATACCGGGTGATCCAAAAGTCAGGACAAACTTTAAAAATGAATAATTCGAAAACGAATCAAGATACAAAGATACGGTTTGCACCAAACGGATGGAAAAGAAGCCGGGTTTTGTGTGGCAAAGAAATAAAAAATAGTTCTGTTGGCGACCAACAGATGGCGCTGTCGTATTTCTGATGTAGGATTATGCAAAGCAACAAATGATATAAAAAGGAACAACTACAGCAGGTAATGGTAGTCGAAGCTTTTGGCTGTGGGGATTATTGGAAGTCAAAAGTGTACCGCGACCAACCGGCATCACTAGCAGCACTGAAAGATGCCATCCGCCAAAATGTGTCTGCCATAACGCAAGAAATGCTACTAAATGCTGTGAACGATGTGGTGAATCATCTCACAGCTGTACTTCTGAATGATGGACATTGAACAGTTACAGTAGTAGTATTAATTAACTGTAATTAAGCTGACTTGTAAGTTGTCAACATTTTTTTTTCATTTGTAAATCATCTTTTAGTGAAATAAAACACTATAGCGTCATCTGTTGGTCGCCAACAGAACTTTCTTTCCTTTGCCACACAAAACCCGGTTTCTTTTTCCTCCGTTTGGTGCAATCCGTATCTTTGTATCTTGATTCGTTTTCGAATTATTCATTTTTAAAGTTTTTCCTGACTTTTGGATCACCCGGTACAGCGAAATAGATGCGAAGTAAAAAAATTAATAATTAAATTATACATATAAAATAATCAAATACTTACATTTTATGAATATACAATATATATCTACGAATATGTTTTGTTTCATGTAAATATCACATTAGTGGAAGAAAAACGAAAATGATCCTTTATATTTTAAATGGTTTGGAAGCGTGTAATTACAATGTTTTTTTTTTCTTTGAAGTTCATTAGCTCATTAAAGCCTATTAATGTGTGCAATTAAAAGGAATATCAAATAATAATGTTCAGAAGCCCTGTCCTAACACCTTTCATCTACAGGCGTGTAATGTGTAACTAATTTCATTTATTGTCGTTATGAATGATTTTCATTAAAAAAAAAAAAAAAAAAATCGTCTCTAAATTTAGTTATAATGAATTGGAAATTTTCTTAATTCAGTAAGTACATGGTTATTGCAAGGGATTTTAATATCTTTGGATTATTTAATTAATTTAAAAATTATTGCGCTGATAAATATGTTTTACAACATTTCACTATTAACATATAAACAACAAGATTAATATATATTTATATATATATATATATATATATATATATATATATATATATATATATAGATATAGATAGATAGATAGATAGATAGATATAGATATACCTGGAAAGAGTTCAATTTAAAATCCAAATCATATTTTAGATTCAGACATTTTTCTTTACGTATTTGTACTCTCAAATTTTGAAATATTGGATTATTTCATTTTGTTTAAAAATAAGATCATAGCAACCAAACTTGAATATTTTCTAACACCCTTTATTCCAATGCAAATAATTGTACTTTATTTACAATAAAAAAAATCTCCAATTAAATAAATGCAAAGTAACTAGTGTAAAACAGGTGTTACTAAAAAAATCTGAATAGTTGTGAGCCTGGAAAATGGTGCATTGCAACAGGTGAATATGGTTATAATTTGTTCTATGGTGCTTTTGATGGGAAGTTGTAAGATATTGTGTTAAAGATGGTGAACTTTTGCTCTACCTGAAAGAGACACGTGTTTTAATAATTTTCATCGGTTAACATCAATGTAACCTAATCAAATTAATTTCAATTATTGAACGAATTTGAGAATTTTACATTTCTTATAATAACATACTTTGATTTAATTTGTTTATATTATTGAGTCAGACTGTCATTGATGATGAAAGTAACTTTGCTATTTGCTTTTATTATATAATAGCATTGCACTTTTATGTTCTAAGTTTGATTATCTATATTTGATAAACATATAGCATAAATAATTTCCATACGAACGCTGTAACATCCTATAGAAGTTTCTAGGAAATATGTTTTTGTACAATATTCTCTTTCTTTATTTGGGTAACAGCAATAAATTTTGCAATTATACGGGGTGTTTCAAAAATTTCCAGGTGGAAGAGGAAACTCAGATAAGTAGTTTATTGAATATAGATACAAAAGTATACGAATATAGATGTTTAAGTTAATGCAGTTTAAGAATTTAGAGGATGGGCGGTTGGATAGTTGGGTATTACGTCGCACTAGTGCTACGCAGATAGGCAAATAGCGAAGGTCTGGGACACTCCCCTAGAGGTGGTCCGGAGACATGTCATCACAATGTTGATCCTCCATGGAAGGGAAAAGAATATAGAGGCCTAAATGCAGTGTGTAAGTTTCATTACGTAAAATAATAATACAAGGTGTAAGATAAAAATATTAATAAAATCAAAGAAAACGCGAAATTCAATGATAAAATTTTTTGATGGATGGTCGGAAGACTGATTTCCGAAAGGGATATAATATTCACAATTTCTTAGATTACAATGTCAGTGCTTTAAGATTAATAACGGCACAGCTTAGGTCTATGGAGTGTTACTAAAAAGATGGCATATCATGCACATTTGAAACACCAACCATGCACTCATTATTGCCATATCAAGCGGAATTTTATACAATAATAACCAAAAATTTTTAATTCTAACGATTGTCTAGTCATTTCGAAGATTAATCGTCAAATATGTTCATCAAATATCACTTTTAAAATTATTGTTGATTACTGAATAAAAAAATCCGCCAGATCTGGCAACACTGGTGGCGCTTTGTCCTTATGATATCAATAGTACATTTATATACAATGTTTTTAATATTACTCGAGAAGAAGAGAAAATTGTGAGGATACATTCTGCTCGAAATCCATACAAGCGGATAACGATTACAGCCAGAGAGGTGTGACATTCTCTTTACCGCCATATTTTTTTTCAACAAGGAATTTCAAAACCGACATTTCTTTCCGAAATAAACTTATACAGATATCCTCTAGCTAACTTAAATTATTTGCTTATAATATTTAAGCATACTGTACACTAAACAAGTGCAATAAAAAAAATATTTTAATCCAAATACATAAATTTCCATTTATGCAAAGGCAAATTTAAACATGTATTGTTTTTTAAAGAGTATTTGTATACAATAAATTATTGATTGTTTTTATTTTTGTAGAAAAATGATTAATATTCTACCAAACGGTTTATTAATTGCAATGAAATATAAATAAATATTGTTATTTATAAAGCAATTTTTCGAAACATTAATTCCTATTTTAAATTTTAAATAAAAATATTTATACACTATCAAAATTTTCAAACAATAAACAGCAAATTTAAAATTTAAAATCTTAAGTTAATGCTTCATTTAATTGTTTAAAAAAGCAACAAAATATGGAAATTGTGGCATCCACTATCAAGAGCATTCGAATGAAAAACAGTCTTTCCGTTACTAAATCATTTATTTTATTCATCTACAATAACAAACTATTTTATTTGACATACAATAAATCATTTAAATATAAAAGCCTTTTCTTCTCATTCAATTTTCGGAGTTTGATGAATAATGGAAGATTTTACGCACGGACTATTTGACCAATGATGCACAGTTTACGCATCATAAATTGTAGAATAAATAATCTAACATAAAAGAAGCCTGACATATTTAAAGTTTTGTTTAGTTTTAAATTTTGATCAGTTTTCCATTCTTCAAAACGATTTATCCTCTTTTTATTTATTAAGAATTTATGAATTTAGTATATTGGCGAGTCATGTTATGATTAATATACCATATGCTAACTAATCCCAGTTGAAAAGGAAAGAAAAATGTAATAGATCCTATTTAAGTTATTTTTCCAATAAAAAATGTAAAACATAAAGATTATCTATAATCGATTTAAAAACATTAAAAATATAATAATTTAATCTTCAAAGTGTTTTTCAGTAATATAATCTATCAAAAACAGTCCTTTTAAATTCAAAATTGCATGTTAGCGAATCTAAATTTTCCTTTAATGTTCTTTAAAGATTATGGTTCAAAAGTATTTTATATATTTAGTTTTATTTTATTTTATTTTTTTATTGATTAAATTCGTTTGCTTGTAATGAGTTTATTGTACGCATAAGTTCTCAAAAATTGGTATTTAAGTTAGTTTACTTATATTTGTGTACCTTAATAATTATTTAATTAATATACTTTTATGTATATTTTACTTTATTTAAAATAGTAAAATGATTTTTATTGAACTTTCTTCAATGGCCGTGTCTGAAATGGCCAAGTCTCTCATATATATCATTTTATATGAACATTTATTTACTTATTTACTAGGAGAGAGAAGCTGCTTTGAAACATCCGTGGAGTATTGACACTTCTGCATTGGAATCCCAAAGATAGTTGAAATTATTGGGTGAGAATCCTCTCAAATGGAAGGTCACGAACACACCTTGCTTATTAACTGAATAATATAACGTTAGAAAATAAATACCAGACAACCCTCAACCCGTGATAAGTAAGAGGATAAGATGGAGTTGCGATCATAATTCATTCCAACGAGAAAAAAACATTAGTTTTTGCCAAAGATTAGTCAAGATCGTTACAGGGAAGTGGATGAATATAATATTCTGTTAAAAATACAGTTTCATACCGGCACATCAGCTGACAGTTTTTTTTCTGTAAATTGGCATTTTTCTTTCTCTCTCTCTCTCTCTCTCTTTTTTTTTTTTTTTTACAGTATAGATATATATAAAGCCTGTCTGGGCTTTTTAAATAAAAACGATTCGAATATTTAATATAAAAAATAAACTTAAATATCGATATTAAAAAAATAAAATAAATAAATAAATAAATAAAGCAAAATAAAAGTATGTTATGAACGAAGAGGGTTATTAATATGAAACCAACACATTGCTTAAAAAATTACTTGTCCTACTTGTATAAATATACCTTTTGTTTCAAGAGATTTCTTTTTCGTAATGTACACACATGATTTTTTTTTTTTTTTTTTTTGTAAAATTACTGAATAGGATTGTTAGTGTCTTCTTCTATATATATATATTTTTTTTTTCAAATTGCACTTTGAAAGTAATACTTTTGAAATAGTATTATTTATTATTTTTTTTTTTTTTCATTTAAAAGTAAATTAAAAATGAGAGAGAGAGAGAGGGGGGGGGAGGAAAAAAAAATAAAAAAAACCTATGAGATTCTAACATCATTTTTGTCCAAATTTCTGAAAAAACGTAAATAATTTAGTCAAAATATTATTTATTGGTTTAAGAAAAAACTTAAGGAAATTCAAACACTGAAATCGATCGAAATGTGTGCCAGTTGTCATTTACCGTGGACTTATGGCTCTCCTTCGGCATATATCAATATTTATATATATTTCTCTATATGAAACACATACTTTATGATTAATTGTTATAAATTACCATAGCAAATACAGTTAATGAAATAATTTTCCCTATTTAAAAATATATGCTGTTTTTTTAGTGAATTGTTCGGGTCACAGAAACATTATTCGAGCCATAAATACATGTCGCTCTGATTATTATTATTAAAATATTATTAATTTCAATGATTAATTTAATTATAATTATTTTTACATTTTCTCAAATTTTTGACTGTTATATTGATAAATTACAAATAAAAATAAAATTAAATTTCTATATTCAATTTCAAACTTTCACCACCCTTTCTTTATTATCGATGTATGCAGTGCATACCGCATGAATGGAAGCCATTTCCCAAACGGCCACCAGCTGTTTTAGGTTGGACATGTCTGTCATAGTAATTATGTATAACTAGTGGATCTGCAGATCAGGATTCTCAACGTCCTATTTACATCACACAATATTCAACAAATCATTTTTTTATTTATTCCATATTATATAATATATATAATACATAACATTATACGTATATATATATATATATATATATATATATATATATATATATACTCGATTGACTCGCTAAGTAAACAAATACGTTTCTGAAGGGGTATGCCCCCCCCAACCTCGCACAGTTTCCATTTTTTCTATATCTGACTGTATATATGTATACATATATATCTAGTAACTGATAATCTTGTACTAATCCCTTCTAACTCATAAATACTTGTAGCAAATTTCATGCAAAATGATTTCATAACAGATCGAAATTATTTTGTGTGACCCTGTAAATTAATTCCCAATTCTATGCCAACTACTTTCCACAGGAAAAAAAACATGCTTTTAAGTATTCTAATAACATTTTGTTATACTTAATGAGGTGTAACCATGTTAAAATACAATTTTCAGTAATACCGATGTAGAAATTGTATGGCACGAAATTATTGTCTGTGTTCCAGAAAAGCAGCCGCAGTTATTTAATATAACATTAAAAAGAATATATCTTATTAATTATGAATCATTAATATTTCAACATCATTTGACATCATTTGGATGATTACAGAAGGTCATCGGATTACCTTTGGTGTGTTCCTGTAAATAAATTATTTAGTCTATACCTGTCTTTTTTTTTAAGAGTAAACATGCAATAAAGTATCTTTATAATGTGCGTTAATTCCATTATGTTAAATATAGAATCAACGCGTTAAAATGCCCTTAGAAATAAATTTGTCCGTATAGGCTCTAATGTTAAAAAAATCTCTTGTGTGTCTTGTAAACGAACCATAAACACTGTATATGCCAGTGACAACTATTCAGCTTATTCTATGTTTTAAATGAGTAAATGTTCGAGATTTTACATAATTTCGATGATTATGTATCATTGTCGTAACACTTTTGTAAGGTCCTATACATTAGTTGTGAAGCCTAGACACACATATTTTATACAGATAAGATAAATTTTTGTGTATCCCTGCACACAAACCACAAACGATATAAACAACCAAAATTATACAGCCGTTTCTATTCAGATTACGAACACATGTACTAATTTACAAGGCAATCGGAGGGTTTTTGCGGTCGCTATTACGGTACGTACAAATTCTGTTTATAGGCTGTAATGATAAGAAACATTTTGATATGTCCCTGTGTACGAACTACAAATATGTTACACACCAAAAACTACACAGCTCAATCCGTTGGGCTAATAAAAATGTGTTCCCAATTGCATGTCAAGAGAGTAAATTTTGCGACCGCTGTCGCGAAACGGACAAACGGACAGGCACACAAACAGACAGAACCCAAAATCCTTTTGACTCTTCACATGGAGACAACTGACGTTTCGGAAATACGATATATACTGAAATGATTGACTCGCTAGACACACAGATACTTTTCTGAGGGGGCTACCTCCCCCCTTCCTTAAACCTCGCTTTATCACTCTTTCTGTATCTATCTGTATATATATATCTGTACATATATGTATTTCTAATAACTAATAGCCTTGTATGAATTCCCTGTGTTTCATAAATTTTTGTACAAAATTTCATGTAAAATTACTGCATAACACATCGGAATTATTTTATGAAAACTAATTGCCAATTCTATAACCACAATTTTCCACAGAAAATCGTGGTTTTAAAATTCCAATACCATTTCACTAAATTTAACACTTTCGTGACCGGCGTACTTTTGCCTTTTCTGAAACTGATTGCCGGGGAATATTGAAGTAAACTAAAGCTAGTTGCCGCAAACTTTTGATGTTTAAACGTGGATAAAAAATGAAAATAATGTTTTGAAATGTTACACTTGTAATTACCGGAAGCTTGGAAGGAAGATTAGCTATATAATATTAAAACGAACCTAAAATACTATCAAAGAATTGATACTCTAATAATGCTGTCGAAATAATACTGAAGTATTGTTTCCATAGAAATTCTTGAAATGACGTGAATTCATGTCAGCTGTAACCAGGAATAGAATCTGAAAAGATGTGCATTTACGTCAGCGGCAACCAGCTGTAGAAGTTGAAATAACGTGAATTCAAGTCAGCTGTCGCGGATGTGTTAATGGGGTGTAAACATGATAAAATACACATTATAGAAATACCGACTATAGACTGTGATAGCATTTTTTTTTTTTTTTTACGTATTCCGGAAAAAAGTTCTAATTATTATATACACCAAAAAAAAAAAAAAAAAAAAACGAATACACCTAATTAATTATAACTTATAAATATTTCAACCTAATTTGGCATCACTGATTACAGAATGTCACCAGAATTCTTTTGTGTTGTCTCGTAAATAAATCATTTAATATATACATATTCCTTTTTTTTTCAGAGTAAACTTTCTTTTATACATCTTTATAATGTGTGTTAATCCCATTATGTTGAATGCAGCATCAACGCGTTAAGTTGCGCTTGAATAAAAATATTGTCTATAGGCAATAATGTCTTGAAATTATTTTCTGTGTCTGTGTAAACGAGCCATAAACATTGTATACATCAGTAAAAACTATTCAACTTATTTTAAGCTTTTAATGAATAATTGTTCGAAATTTAACATAATTCGGATGATTACGTGATAGTGTCGGAACACTTTTGTAAAGTTCTGCATATAAATTAGGAAGCCTAAGAGTACATATTTTCTGCAGAAAATATCAGTTTAAGTATCTCAGTAATGTACACTAATTTCCTTTTGTTGAATGTACAGTAACTATGTTAAAATTCGTTTAAACGAAATTCAACCTACAGTCCATAATGATAAAAAAACAGCTGACGTGTCCCTGTACACAGTCCATAAACAATATAGGCATAAAAAATTATAGAGTTATTTCTATACAGAGTCTGAACATGAGTACCAATTTACAAGTTAGTCGAAGGAATTTTGCAGCCTTTATTGAGGTACATGCAAATTTTGTCCATAACCCGTAATGACATAAAAATTTTGGTGTGTACCTGTACACGAACTACAAATGGAATATACACCCAAAACTATACAGCTGATTCAATGTGGCTCGTGAATATGTGTATTGAATTGCAACACAATACGATGTTTTTTGCGACCGCTATCGCGATACAAATTCTGCCCATAGACCGTAATGATACGAAAAAACTTTGTCGTGTCCTTGTACACAGTCCATAAACAATATAAACATAAAAATTTATACAACTATTTCTATTCAGAGCCTGAACGGGTATACCAATTTGCAAGTAAACCGAAGAATTTTTGCGTACGTTATTGTGGTACATACAAATTCTGTGAATAGGCCATAATGATAAGAAAAATTTTGTTGTGTCCCTGTTCACGAACTGTAAATGGAATACACACCAAAACCTAAACAACTAATTTCATTTGGCTGGTGAATATGTAAACGAAATTGCAAGTCAATAGCAGATTTTGTGTTCTCTATCGCGCGACAGACAAACAGACAGACACACAGACGGAAAAAAAAAATATTTTAGAATCTCCCCAGCGAGGCCTCCTCTTACGTTTCGGCGATTAATACTAATAGTACAGTAATACTAGTGTATTTGCGGATCAGGAGTCTCAACGTCTTATTTGTATCACACATTATTCACCAGGTCATTTTTATTTATTCTTTATAATATAATATATATATATAGATAGATTCGATTGACTTGCTACATAAACAGATACGTTCCTTTGGGGGACTACTGCCTCACTCGACCGCTGTATCTCTCTATCTATACCTATCTTCATATCATATTTATATATTCTTAGTATTTAACTGTCTTGTATTATTCTCTTTGAATTTATAAATTTTTCTACCAAATTTCATGCAAAACGATTAAATAGCATATCGGAATTGTTTTGTGTAAACTTAAAATTAATTATCAATTCTGTGTCCACACTTTCCACCGTAAAACATGCATTATTCTAATAATATTCAATTACATTTTATGGGGTATAACAATGTTAAAACGCATTTTTAAGAAATACCTACTATACACCGTAATTTTACGAAATTATTTTATGTATCACAAAAAAGTAGCCACAGTTATTATGTACGCCAATAATAGAACACACCTAATTAAGTATAACACATACATTTTTCAAACTAATTTGACATCATTTGGATGATTACAGTACATCATTGGAATTCTTTTGCGTGGTCCCATAAATAAATTATTTAGTCTATGCATTTACTTCTTTAAGAGTATACATGCTTTTAAGCATCATTACAATGTATGTTAATTCCATTCTTTTCAATGGTGCATAAACACATTAAATTGCGCTTAAATAAAAGTTGTTTGTAGCCTCTAATGTCACGAAATTCTTTTCTGTGTCCCTGTAAACGAACCAAAAACATTGTATACACTAGTACAAATTATTCTGCTTATTCTACATTTTACATTAATAATTGTTCCAAACACGATATAATTTGGATGATTAAGTGACATTGTGAGAACATTTTTGTAAGGTCCTGTACATTAATTAGGAAGCCTAAGAGCACTTCTTTTCTGCAGTAAACATAAGTTTAATTATCTTACTCATGTATTTCATTTTGTCGATTGCAAAGTAAAAATGTTAAAATTTGTTGAAACGAAATTCACCCCATATGCCGTAATGTTAAGACTTTTGGCGTGTACCTGCACACAGTTCACAAACAATATAGACATTAAGAAAATGTACAGCTATATGTATAGAAAACGTGAACGTGTGTGCCAATTTGCAAGTCAATCGAAGGATTTTTTCGGCTGCTATTGTGCTATATAGATATTCTGCCCATAGGCCGTAATGATAAATAAAAAAGTTTGGTGAAATTCAAATGGATTACACACATAAAATTATAAAACTAATTCCGTGTGGCTCATAAACATGTTTACCATATTGGAAGTCAATAGCGTGATTTTTGCAGTCACTATCGGGGTACATACAATTTCTTCCCACAGTCCTTAATGATAAGAAAAATTTTGGTGAACTTCAAATGGAATGCACACCCAAAACTATACAACTGATTCCATGGGGATCATGGACATATGTACCAAATTTCAAGTCAACAGCGTGAATTTTGCATCCGCTATCGCGCGACAGACAGACGGACAAACAAACACACCGACGGAACCAAAAATCTTTTTGAGTGTCAAAAGAGGGCCTCCACTGACGTTACAGAAATTATATAAAATTCCTGCAGGAATAAGTTTTTTTAGTAATCTTTATAAAAGTAAAGACATTGCATATATACTCGATTCCAATATTTTTATCCAATATTTTGTGTTTCTAAATAAATGGAATTTCTTTTGCCGTTAAAAATTAGTTCTAATCACATAACAATATTTAGTCTTGTTTATTAACACAACTATGTTTATTTCTACTCATCATTTCCTAAATTTTTCTTCATTTTCTAGCTCAACAACAAAACAATTTCCCATCCCCCCCCCTTCCGATATAGTCTTTTATTTTAATATCTACTGAGTATTGCTTCATTCCTTCCTTTCGAATATAATATTTTATGAAACAAACTATATTTTTCAAAGCATGTTTTATACATATCTTATTTACTCAATTTAAAAGATTTATTTACATATTTATATTCTTAAAAGTATAAATCTGGATAAAAAATATGTATTAAGGTTTTATATTTTTATTAAAATTTTATCAAAACATATTACAGTAGAAATTTCGAAGTAAAGTTTATAAAATAAAAAATGTATATGTTTCAATTTGGGAAATATTGCGTATTTATAAAAGAATTCTTTGAAAATAAATTATGTTTATATATATTTAATTTATTTTTAAATTTTGAAGTATTCAAAGAAGTTATTCTCCTCTTCTTATAAACATATTTTAAATATTTCATTTTTCGAGAAATGAAATTAACCAATTAAATGAATATTCTAAAATTTATTCAAAGAAACGTAGATTAAAAGGTAAGTTTTCCTAAAATTGAAAATTTTAATTCATTAAAAAATAAAATATTATATACTACAAAGAAATGATTCTATAGCACTGTAAATTAAATATTTTAAGTACTTTTAATAATAATATTTTCATATATCTCATAAATTCTTTATAAATTATTTATTTTGAATAATGTTAAAAACATAATTCTTACACAGAAATAAAAAAAAAAGAAACGTTTGTTTCTTTCTGAAAATAGATTTTTGGATTTTTAAACTCATAAAATCAATTATAGATTTTAACAATTTTTTATTACATTCTTTGAAATAAAATTAAGTGTTATTGTTCACCACAAATGTTTGAAATATTTATGATCTCACAAAAATATTTTAAAAAGAAAAAAAAAAAAATCTCGAATCTTAAAAGTTTGTTGTGTAATTTTCATTCAATAAGAATAATGAATAATTCATGCAATTTTAAAACGAACTCGTAAAAGTACGTGTTTTATACAAGGAAATCGTTACTTGATTCAAAGAATCATTTAGTTTTTAAACATAAATACACATGCATACGTATTTATTTATTTATTTATTTATTTTTTTTATTTTTTTTTTTTTTGTTAAAATATGCAAAAACAAAAAATATTATTCATATTTTTAAATCACAGTAATCATTTGCAGAAAAAATATTCTTTATTCTGTGATTTCCGAATACATTATTGAAATTTATGTTTTCTAAAAAGAATGTTACTGGTTGTTTAGTAAAAGTAAATAAGAATTTGTGCATTTTTGCTTTAAAAAATAAAATAAAAAAGAATTGGATTTCTGATAATCTTCGACTTTGGAATTTCAATAAATTTACATATTTTGTTATGATTTGATAAAAAAAAAAAAAAAAAAAAAAAAGTCTGTTAGTGTGTTTATAAACAATTTTCGGGACGCTTTATTTTATGGATGAATAAAAGGCTATTAAACAAATTTGGTATTTTGTTAGAACTTGAATAAAATTGGTGCTGAGTACATTCGATGATACGTCTGTCAACAGGTAGTGCTGCCAAATTAAAATTGAGAAATATTGCGTAATTATAAAAGCATTATTTAAAAGTATATTAGGTTTATATAGAATTATCTTTATTCTTTAATTTTAAAGTATATAAAGAAGGGTTTTTTTTTTTTTTTTTATAAATCTATTTACTATATATATATATATATATATATATATATATATATATATTAATAAATTTTGTCACTGGTATAGTTATTCTAAAATTTATTTTAAAAAAATGTAAATGTTCATTCAACTGTGATTTTCCAGAAATTCAATTTTTTAATTAATGAAAAAATAAAAAGTTTTATTACAATGAAAGGAATCTACAGCAATTTTAATCTAAAACTTTCAATATCTAAGGTTCTATAGTTTAAATAAATTCGCTTAATGATTAGAAAAATTTCGAAATTTCAAAATTTTATTAAACCTTTTTTAATTATTTTTGATACTCTAACAATTCTTACTATATCGATATTAAAGGAAAATTAGATTTAAAAAAAAAAAAAAAAATCATCAAATTATTTAATATTATCGGAATTATTTTAAGTTTTCTTTTTTAATACATGTTTCTTCAAAAACAGAGATTTTTGTCCTTTCTTCAATGAAAATGTGGAATACTGTACCTCTGAATTTAAATTATTACAAATGCGTTTTAAATGAATTTCTCATGAAAATATTAAATGTCATATGATCGTAAACTAATTCGTTTGACAATAAGTTTAGAAATCCGTTACTTGAATTTTACATTTATTGCTTTAATTTTGTTTAGATATTTTAAAAGCCTTTTTAGAAGTGGTATAAGTCGAAATATTTCATTTTAAACATTTTCTAAAAAAAAAAAAAAAAATTAAATGTATTTTCGATTCTATGTCTTCCACATACTACAGTGGCCGGTGAAGTTGTTAAATACATTATCTTTGTGTAGAAAATTAATATACCTTATTTATCTTTCATTGGCTGCAGTGTTTATTTTTATATTCTCAGTTTTGTTAATGTGTTTTAAAAGAGTTTTGAAGTCCTAGATATACAACGAAATATTTCATTTCAAACATTTTCTAACAAAGTTAAGAAATGTTTATAATCCCTTTTTGCAGTTTCTTTATCCCAAAGTCTATAACATTTTCAAATTTTGTGAAATTAATTTATGTTATTAAAAATGAAAATAGCATGTTTGAGAAGGCAAAAGGTAAAATAAATAAATATAGTTCAGTTACATAACACGAGGATGGCTTAAAATTTTATTATCCATATGTTTGATTTTACACATTTCTAGATCCTAAGAAGATAAAACTTCAATACAATATAGTACTTAAAATTTTACAATACAATATAGTACTTAAAATCATGGGAAGAAATATTTCAGTTATATATATATATATATATACATATCATGAATTTGGTTGTCTGTAAAATAATGGAAAAATTTAGTATCACAAAAATAATGTTAATCACAAACAATAAAAATAAGCATTCTTATATAAATTATGATAACGAAACCTTTGAAGATTCAGAAACAGTTGGGAATTTTAAGACCTTTGATTTAGAGTGTTATAAGTTTAAGAAAAAGAAGCTTCAGAAACTAGTGTACTCAAGGAATAAAAATAAAAAATGTGTACAATGCGGTATATTAAATACCTAAATTTATATTATTATGCTGTTCGATTTCTGATGAATTTGTTTTATTTATAGTTGAACTTAGCTTTTTAAACTTTAAGCAGATTAGTTAAAGTCATTATTTCTTATCGCTGAAGTCATTAGTTTATTACTTTAAATGGCCATTTAATGTAATATTTTAAGAGAATGTGATGTAAAATACTAATTTAGTACTTTCAAAAATACTCCAAATTCGTACGGATGATCCCTTTTTTATGAATTCACCTACCACAATTTTCATACAGTAAAATGTTTTTTAATATAAGTTTATTTTAAACCAAATACTGCTATAAAATTTTATTTTAATAAAGTTATTTAAAATTTTATGGAAAAATTCTCAAACATTTCTTGATTGAAAACAAGTAAATAATTGATAAATCGTTATTATAATTGCTGTTAATATACACACACATATATATATATATATATATATATATATATATATATATATATATATATATATATATATATATATATATATTATATATATATATACACACACTATGGAGATATTTAATGTCATAGAATAAAAAAGGAATAATCCGAAAGCAACTGAAAAAGTAAAACAAGATTAACTTTTATAAATTACAAGCAGCCTTTGACTGTTTCGATGGTTACAATACTTAAATAAATTTTATAAATGAATAAATAAGTAATAAGTAAAAATAATAAAAATGTTTTCACTTTAATAATTTTGTTTAAATAAAATAAAATAACAATAATAAAGAATTCTTGTATTTTCTCAAAACCACGTGTGTGGAGATTACATATAACTAATTTTGAAATTCAAGGTTTCTTTAATCTATTCCGCTACCACTGGTTTTATCCCAAACAGCACGCATATACAGAGTACGTTCTCAGGATGCCCGATGATCCTATTTTATCTTCAAGATATCCAAAGAATATAAGATATTCTTCAAAGTAACCTTCAAAATGAAACTATCATTTAATTACTAAGCCAGAATGTCATTGACGCTCAGTGTAACTCTGCTATTTGCTTGTATTATATATTAGCATTATTATTATTATTATTATTATTTTTCTAAAGTTAATTATCTGCATTTGATAAACGGATAGCAAAAGTAATTATAATTATACATCTCTTAACATTCTACAGAATTTTCCAAAATGTACCTTTTCATACAATGTTCTATCTTTTTATTTGGATATGTTCAATAAATTTTGTAAGTCTACAGAGTGTTTCAAATAGTGTGACAAAATGCAAAGTGAGAGGAGACTGAATTAAGTATTTTATGATAAGAATGTGTATGTAAAAAAGATGCATGTAAAGGTTAGTACGTAATTAGATATTAACGTGAAGTAATCTAAAAATATTGGTAAAATCAAAGAAACCGAGAGATTTAAAATTATATTATACAAATATAATTATATAATTATATTTATAATTATAAAAATATTAAGGACACAATCTACTCGAAATTCGTGCGGTTACAGGTAGAGAAAATCAGTTTCTCTTTCTCAGCATCATTTGTTTTTTTCAACATGATTTAATTCCAAAATCAACTTATACAGATATCGTCTAGCTTCCTTAAGATTTTTGCTTACAACATTTAAACGCTTTGTACATAAACATAATAATATTAAATTTTGGTCCGAATCAGAAATTTCCATTTACGCAAAGACAATTTTGCACATGTTTTAACTATTAATCTTTTAAAAATAATTTTTATGCAATAAATTGATGGGTGATTATATTTAAAAAAAAAAAAAATCGTTATTGATAAAGCAATTTATAGAGACATAAATTCCTATTTTGGAATATGAATAAAAATGTAATATACAATAATATAACTTTTAAACAAGAAAGGACAAATTACAAAATTAAAAACCTTAGTTAATGTTTTTATTTAATTGTCTAATAACGCAACAAAATAAGTAAATTTCGGCATCCAGTGCCAAAAGCCTTTGAAGGAAAAACAGTCTTTCCGTTTTTAAATCATTTATTTTATTCGTGTACAATAACAGTCTACTTTATTTCACGTACAATAAATCATTTAAATATAAAAGACTTTACGTCTCATTGAATTTTTGGAATTTGATGAATAATGGAAAGTTTTACGCACGGTCAATTTGACCAATGATGCACAGTTTCTGACATTTGTGCTAAGAGGAAATTGTGAGATGAAAACTCGCCCGCAATTACACTCATGTTCATAAATTAAGGATAATTCAGATTCCCAATGAAATCGAACTTTAATGCAAAAGTTTCACCTGTAGAAATACCACACACATCCTTAAGAATAATATGCAAATTATAGGAAGCCATCAGATGATGCCGACATGATGTTACAATAACGAAAGTGTAAGAAGGGGGTAGATAAGTAATGGGAGCAAAGAAGGAAAATTGTTCACAAGCGTTCTGTGTGCCGCTCTGTGCCATAATCGAGTGGTTATGACACATAAACGCATGCAGATATTTTTTTACGTGGTAGAATTATCGGCCGAGTAGAATGTGGGCGTACTCAGACAGAAGTGTCGGGGGAACTTAGAATCGCCCAAAGTGTAATATATATTCTTTGGCAACGATTCCAAAATGATGGAAATGTTAGTCGACTTTACAGTACTGGTCGGCCCCGAGTTACAATGCCGAATGACCACTGGTACTTGGCAGTAACTGCCAAAATAAGCAGATAAAGCAAAGCATCAGACCTGTCTCGTCAGCTGTCTGCAGCCACGAAGGCCACAGTTTAAATACAAACCATTTATAGACTTTTGGAAGATATTGGTCTATGTGTCCGAAGGCCTGTTAGATATGTTCTACTCATGACAAAGCACTGTGCCAGCGGTTAACTTGGATTAGAGAACATGCAATTTGGACAGTGGCACAGTGAGCTTGTGTGATGTTTTCCGACGAGTCCAGGTTTAGCTTGCAGAGTGATTCACGCCAGGTAACCGTTTCCCCTAAAACAACATAATTGAACGACACCGTTACTGTGGGGCAGGAGTGCTCGTTTGGGGGGGGGGGGGTCCTATTGGGCACCAGAACTGATCTGCATGTTCAAATCGGAAGAATGATTGGCCAAATATATCGGGTCATCACTCGGGAGTAACATGTACATTGATTTAGGGGTGCCATGAGCCCAGAAGTTTTGTTTATGGATGACAATGCGCGTCCTCACCGTACAAACGTTGTACACGGATGCCTACAATCTGAAGCTATCACCCGCATGGGATGGCCAGCATTCTCACCTGACTACAATCCGATAAAACAAGTGTAGGACATGCTTTTCCGACGAGTTGTAGTTCGTGAACCACCCCCTACATGTGTACCAGAACTATGCCTCGTAATGTGTTTTCAGCAAGATGTACATTGATGGACACTAGAGAGTTAGATTTTTCTATAAAAGCCTATGATCTATTCTGATTTCAGACATTAGTCACTATGCCTCGTAATGTGTTTTCAGAAAGATGTACATTGATGGACACTAGAGAGTTAGATTTTTCTATAAAAGCCTATGATCTATTCTGATTTCATGAAAACCTGCAGTATCTTGTCATTTGTCAGACAAAAGTCTTGTTTTCAAAGCCAATATTGTATAAATAATGCTATCCCATCCTATTTTAAAGGAAATGGGTTTAGACATCAGGAGCTAGTTTATGCATGACCTAACAGTAGAAGAAATAAATTAGAGTAATATTCCCCAAGATCAGATCAATAATTTAATACTCAGCATTCCTAGGCGTTGCGTTGTAAGGACTGTATTTCTTCATCTGAGAGACATACAATGTATTAACCATCATACCAACCATGTAATGTTAATTTTTTGTAAGGGAGATATTTCTTGTAATTGCTTCAGGGAGCAAAAATCATAGTTTTTATAAATGGTATCCTATATAAACCACTTTTTTTTTTTTTTTTTGTTCTTGAACTTTTGTTTAATAAATGGACTTTATGAATAAGTCATGTTATTTTTGTTTCTGAACCTTTATTTGCTTCAGTTAGCATTATCCTTAATTTATGGACATGAGTGTATTTTGGGATGTAATGTTAATCTGTACGTATAATAGCAATAATAGTAATGCCTATGTATTTGTGCTTGCCAATTTACAGGCAAACAACTGACCGAAGAGCTGCAGAATGATAATTATACGTTTATGACGAGTTGTAACTGAATTTAAACACTTATAAAATTCTGAGTACACAGAAATACTATTTTTATTACACAGAAAGATAGTGTTTTGATGAAACAAGAATACTTTCATTGAGTCTGCAACAACAAATTAAAAATTGGTTGTTTTAAGATTTTTTTTTTTTTTTTTTCAATAAAACGTTTTATTTGAAACAAAAAAAAAAAAAATGCCCTTTTTTTTTTTTTTTAAACAATGCTTACGCAAAAAAGTAAATGATATATATTATATTACGTATTTAAATGCTAATAATTTAGATTTTTTTCTTTTTTTTTTTTTTTTTTTTTTTTTTTGCAAGAAAAAATTAAATGAAGCTTTATTTTTTCAAAATATGAATATATATTTGTTTCTATATGTCTATTTCTTTTTCTTTTCTTTTCTTTTTTTTCTGTTTATTTTTTGCTTTTTCTTATTTTCTCTTTTCTTTTCTTTTCTTTCTTTACTTTACTTTTTCTTTTTCTTTTCCTTTTTTATTGTATGTAACTATTATTAATCAAATGTACTTTGTATATAGTTTGAAATAAATGCAATAATACCTCATAAAATAGTTTAAGTAATAACCTTCGGAATATACACTAAAATTTCTTTAAAGAAAGACGCATGTTTCTTTGTTTTTTTATCTGAAAATAAAACATGCTTTATATTGCACAATTTCGTTTGAATATCAAATATTTTTATACGCACTTAGAAAAAATTCTGTAATTCACAACTAGAACCTAAATTGTGGCTTTAGAAAAAATAGTTTCATGTCATCTTTATGAATTCTAGTCCCCTTGGAAAGCGAGTTCTAGAAGCCCCTATTAGAATTCTAGAGCGTTTGTCTATATTTTCGAGGGCAAAGTTATTGAAAAATCTCTGCAAATAAATGAGACTACAATAGGCAGTTTTCTGCAAATACAATATTTGTTTATTACGAAATTCTAGAAAATCAAGAGAAAATTTCTCGCAATATAAATGATTCAGAGTATTTAGAGTATTCAGAATATTGTTTCACCACCTAGAAATGTGTACACTAGAAATTGTCGATATTTTCGTCTATTCAGTTTATTGGCGTGCCTTATGTGCAGAGCTCGGAAATCTATATTTCTAGTAGGGATTTAGAAAATGGCCACTTATTCATTCTAGAGAAAGGCGGTATAGTTTTGAAGTGAACACTTCTTTAGGCGCGTTGAGCACTTTTGGCTGAACAAAAATCATGAAACCCGCGTCATCGTCAGCGAAGGCTTTCCATGATAATCGAAAGTGGAATTCGAGATTTCAGATGATTTGCACCTTTTGAGGTCTCCTGAATGGGTTTTCTCTTGTATCTCAGCTACTAATTAAAATAATTTCATAAGTAATACATCATTTGAAATCTTTGTTAAGTTGGAATCGAGCAGTAACTTACAGAAAATTCTACCGCCAGATGGCGCTGTAATATTTAAAAATTTCAATATTTCAAATTCAAATTATGATTAAATTATTTTTAATACATCATTCGAAAGATATTTTAAAGTTCTTTTATATTATCTATAGTGGAATTCGAGATTTTACCTGATTTACGCGTTTTGGGGTGTCCTGAATCGGTTTTCTTTTGTATCTTTTCTACTAATTAAAATAATTTCATAAGTAATCAATATTTTTACCTAATATAAGTCTTAGTTCATTTAATTTGGGTAGCTACAAATGCTGTGCCGAATCATATAATACAGATCATAAACACTTCTTTACAAACCAAAAATAATTCGATTTTTTTTTTTTTTTTTTTTTTTTTTTTTCAGTGTAACTCATTGAACATGGGACTATAAGAAGGTCCTTAATTCTTTTTTTATCCCATTCATCAAAATTTTTCTTCCTGCAGTTTCAGATATTCGTCTAATATTTTTGAAATACAAGTAATTTTCTTTTAGACATGTTAGAGCAATTTACTTTTTTGAAGTAATTATAAAAATTAAATCAACTTTCGGATATACATTTTTTCGTTCTTTCAGAATATTTTTTTATTCATAATTTTCAGCTCATCTTTATTGAAATAGAAGAATTACACTTCCTAACCCGTTTTTGTCCTCATAAGCAACATTCCCTTTCTAAAGAAAATTTTATCGTCAATCTTTGTGTTTAGCCATGGGTTCTTCTCTCTTACCAATTCTCGCTGACAATTTGTGAAAGTACCTTCTTTAAAAATACACCTCTTTTTTGGCCCGTAACATTGATAACACTTTCAAACTTATCGACAAATACCTTCACGATATTAACTTTGTCTAACAAACTATAAATTCTATAAACAGTCATATGATGCATTTTCTTTATTTGTCATCCTTATCACTCACGTTGAAAGAGACATGTGCACCACTGTCTATCGTATCAGTTTTACCATTTCTTTGCATCTCCATGCGCGATCATATCATCTATCTACCCAAAAAATGACAGCTGTTTGTACTCATGCATTGATGACTGAACGCTAAATGCTACAGGGATAGTTGTCTGTTATTTCACTATTTACTTTTCACTATGGCGTTAAAAAATTTCATATTTTTTCACGTGTTCATTTATCTAGCGTCAATTGTCCTTTTAATAATTTTTTCTCACTTCAGCCTATATGCAAAATGTTCCTGTTCATATTAGGAAGAAAATAAGATTTTTTTTTTTTTTTTTTTTTTTTTTTTTTTTTCTTATAAAAAAAAAAAAAGAAAAAAAATGGTAAAAAGAAAAGGAAAGAAATTGCTTTTTAGTAATCTTTATGAATACAAAGATATTGCAGTTTCTATATTCTTCATACCCATTTTTTTATATATTTTTCATTCCCATTTTTTTATATAACCTTTTCTTTTTGTTTCTAAATAGGTTAGTCAATTTCTTTTGATGTAAAAAATTAGTTCTAATCACATAATGACATTTAATCTTGTTTACTAATACAACGATGTTTATTTCTATTGATCATTTTCTAAATCTTTCTTTATCATTTCATATTACTAGTTCAACAATTAAAAAAAAAAAAAAAAAAAAAAAAAAAAAAAAAAAATCATTTTGCTTCCTTCTTTCCCTTCGATTATAATATTTCATGAGACAAACTATCTTTTTCAATTTATATTTTATACATATCTTATTTACTCTACGTGCACGATTTATTTATATATTTATATTCTTAAAAGTATAAAACTAGATAAATAACATTTATTAAGGTTTTATATTTCATTAAATTTTTATCAAAATTTATTACAATAGAAAATTCAAAGGAATTTTTATAAAATAGAACATGTATATTATTAAATTCGGAAAATATTGCGTATTTATAACAGAATTCTTTAAAAGTAAATTATGTTTATATATAGTTAATTTATTTTTAAATATTAAAGTATTCAAAGAATTTCTTCTTCTCTTTATAATAATATATTTAAAATATTTCGTTTATAAAAATATATTTAAAATATTTCGTTTTTTAAAAAATGAATTTAATCAATGGAATTAATATTCTAAAATTTATTCAAAGAAACGTAGATTACAAAGGTTATTTTTCCTGAAATTGAAAATTTTAATTCCTTAAAAAATATAATATTATTTACTGCAAAGAAATTACTCTATAGCACTTTAAACTAAACATTTTAAATATTTTTAATAATAATATTTTCATGTTACTCCTCAGTTCTATTTATAAATTACATATTTTGAATAATATTAAAAACATAGCTCTTACACACACAAATATATATATATACATATATTGGAATAGATTTTGTGATGTTTAAACTTATAAAATCAATTGTAGATTATTTTAAATTTTTTTCTCTTATTGTCTTTAAAATAAAATTAATTGCTATTGTTTACCTCAAATGTTTAAAAATTTTATGATCTCACGAAAATTATGTTAATAAAAAAAAGTAAATAAATAAATAAGTAAATAAACATTTAATTTTCGAATTTTAAAAGTTTGTTGTGTAATTTGCATTCAATTAGAATAATCAATAATTCATGCAATTTTGAACTGAACCAGTAAATGCACGTGTTTTATACAAGAAAATCGTTACTTGATTCAAAGAATAATTTCGTATATAAATGTCAATGTTAATGCAGATTCATCTGTACATTTTTTGGTTAAAGTATGGGGAAAAATATATATACATATATATATTTATATATATTAATATTTTTTAATCACAGTAATCATTAGCAGAAAAATATTCTTTATTTTGTGATTTCCGAATACATTATTGAAATTTATGTGTTGTAAAAAGAATATTACCGGTCACTTAGTAAACATAAATAAAAAATTGTGCACTTTTTATTTATTTGTTTATTTATTTTAATAAAATAAAAACAATATTTAAATATAATTTGATTTTCGTAAATTTTCGACTTTGGAATTTCAATGAATTTACATGTTTTGTTATGGTTTGAATAATAATAAAATAAGATCATGTCTGTCAGCGTGTCTATCAAAAAATGTCTAAATATGTCTATAATTAGCAACATTCCCTTTCTAAAGAAAATGTTATCGTCAATCTTGCTGTTTAGCCACGGGTTCTTCTCTCTTACCAATTCTCGCTGACAATTTGTGAAAGTACCTTCTTTAAAAATACACATCGTTTTTTGGCCCATAACATTGATAACACTTTGAAACTTATCGACAAATACCTTCACGATATTAACTTTGTCTAACAAATTATAAATTCTATAAACAGTTATATGGTGTATTTTGTTTACTTGTCATCCTTATCTCTCACACTGAAAGAGACAGTGCACCACTGTCTATTGTATCAAAAAAAAAAAAAAAAAAAAAAAAAATCCCTTCCAATATATTCTCTTATTTCAATAGCTACTGAGTTTTACTTCCTTCCTTCTCTTCGATTATAATATTTTATGAAACAAACTATATTTTGCAATGTATATTTTATACGTACATTATTTACTCTCTGTACAAGATTTATTTACATGTTTATATTCATATATTATAAGCTCAACCATGTTTCTTTCTATTCGTCATTTCCTGAATCTTTCTTTATCAATTTAGTTTACTAGTTCAACAATTAAAAAAAAAAAAAATCAATCCCCCCTCCCCCTTTTTTCCGATATATTCTTTTATTTCACTATCTACTGAATTTTGCTTCATTCTTTCCCATAGATTATAATATTTCACAATACAAACTATCTTTTTCAGTGCATATTTTATGCATATCTTATTCACTCGATGTGCACGATTTATTTACATGTTTGTATTCTTGCAAGTATAAGACTAGATGAATAATTTGTATTAAGGTTTTATATTTTATTAAAATTTTATCAAAACGTATTACAATAGAAATTTCGAAGACAATTTCATACAATGAAACAAGTATATCTTTAAATTTGGGAAATATTGCGTATTTATGAAATAGTCCATTAAAAGTAAATTTTGTTTATGTACAGTTAAATTATTTTTAAATTTTAGAGTAATCAAAGAATTTATTATCCTTTTTTTATAAATATATTTAAAATATTTCGTTTTTTGCGATATGAATTTAAACAATGGAATTATTATTCTAAAATTTATTCAAAGAAACGTAGATTATAATGGTAATTTTTCCTGTAATTCAAACTTTTAATTCATTAAAAAATAAAATATTATTTACTACAAAGAAATGATTCTATAGTACTTTAAATCAAACATTTTCAATATTTTTTATAGTGATATTTTTGTGTAACTCATCCTTTTTTATTTATAAATTACATATTTTGACTATTGTTATAAACATAATTCTTACACAGAAATAAAAAGGAATTCTTTTTTTCTTTTTGTAAAAAGATTTTGGGAAGTTTAAACTCTTAAAATCAATTATAGATTTTAACAGCTTTTTTATTATTTTCATTAAAATAAAATAAAGTGCTATTGTTTACCTCAAATGTTTAAAGGATTTTTGATCCCACGAAAACAGTGTTAAATAAAAAAAGATTAACAATAAAAAACATTTAATTCTCGAATCTTAAAAGTGTGTTGTGTAATTTGCTTCAGTTAGAGCAATGAATAATTCATGCAATTTTGAACTGAAGCAGTAAATTTACGTGTTTTATACAAGAAAATCGCTACTTGATTCAAAAAATCATTTCGATTTTATATATAAATACAGATTCATATGCACATTTGTTTTTCTTAAAATACCGGAAAACAAAAAAAAAATTATTCATAGTTTTAAAACACGGTAATCATTACCAGAAAATTATTCTTTATTCTGTGATTTCCGAGTACATTATTGAAATATATGTGTCGTAAAAAGAATATTATTGATCATATATTAAACATAAATAAGATATTGTGCATTTTTACTAAAAAATAATAATAAATAAATAAATAAATAAATAAATAAATAAATAAAAATTAAATTAAATAATTAAATATAAAATTAAAAAGAATTGGATTTCTGAAATTCTTCGACTTTGGAATTTTGATAAATTTACATGTTTTGTTATGATTTGAAAAAATAAATAAATAAATAAATAAAAAATAAAATTTAAAAGTGCGTATTAAAAATTTTCGGGACGCTTTATTTCACGGATGAATAAAAGGATATTAAACAAACTTGGTATCTTGCTAGAACTTGAATTAATTTTGTGCTGAGTACATTCGATGATACGTCTGTCAATAGGTAGTGCTGTCAAATTAAAATTGGGAAATATTGCGTATTTATAAAAGAATTTTTTAAAAGTAAATTAGTTTATATAAAGTTATCTTTATTTTTTAATTTTAAAGTATTTAAAGAAGATTTTTCCCTAATAAACCTATTCAATATATATATATATATATATATATTCTTTTTTCTAAATAAATTTACTCAATGATATAATTATTCTAACATTTTTTTCAAAGAAAAGTAAATGTTTATGCAACTGTAATTTTTCTGAAATTCAATTTTCCAGTTAATGAAAAAATAAAGAGTAATTTATTACAATGAAAGGAATCTGTAGCACTTTAAATTTAAAACTTTCAATGTATAATGTTATATATATATATATTTTAATTAATTTCGTTTAAAGATTAGAAAAATTTCAAAATTTTATTAAATCTACTTTATTTTTTTTTTTTTTTTTTTTTTTTTTTTAGTATAATAGTTCTTACTCTATCGATAATAAAGGAAACTTAGATATAAAATTTGGAAAAAAAGGATCCTCAAAATATTTAATACTAGCAGGCTTCGTCCGCTTCGCTTATCGCTATATTTAAATTAATTAAAAAAAAAGAGAGAGAGAGAGAGAGAGAGAGAGAGAGAGAGAGAAGAAAAAGAAGAAGAAGAAGAAGAATCGCCGCTTTTATGCCGCTTTACAAATAGGAATTGGAAAAGAAAAGGCATTTCAATTGTTTAAAAAAATTCCCTCGGGGTCCTCGCTGCCTTCGGCAGAGATTTCCTCATAGCAATTTTTCGGATCGTTGTCTCTGGTACTTGCGACAGCGCCTCAGTTGTGAACTTCAGTTTGTGTGCTCATTGGATGACAGTTTTGAAACGAAGAGTATAAAAAAATATCGAAGTAGAATTTAACATTTAAATCGCAACTATACATAATCAATATTGCGCACTATACATAGTGTTTATTGTCACGTTATTTCCTATATTTTATTTGATATATCCAATCAACCATAAAATGACAGCAATTTCATGCCAGTATGCCTGGTAATACAATATGCTATGAGCACTATTTTAGCCTCATTTTAGACAACTAATGTTCTTGTTGTTATATATATTTCTCATTGACATATTTTGATTTTGATTTCTTTATTTAAATATTAATTTGAATAAAACAAATATTTGTGCCCGAGAGTGTACAAGTGCAGTCACACATAGCAGCTCATTTATTTGTATTTTAAATTAGCGTACTGATTGATGTATACAGAAAGTAAATAAATAAGTAAAACTCATGTACACAACTTTATTATATCTCTCCCTTGGCGGCTTTTGAATTTTTGTCACCATATTGGCGATGGATATATATATATATATATATATATATATATATATATATATTAATTCTTTCTTGTATTAAAAGAGAGAATTTATTCAGTATTTATTTTGCTTATACTTTTATCAGTTGCACTATTTCGTTTATTTATAAAAACCTTTCATATTCTGTTTATATTTTATGTTGTGTTTAGGTTTAAAATAGTGCTCGTTGAAATAAATTTTCTATTTCTAAAACCGCATATTTTTTTCCATAAAATTATCTACTCAAATAAAAATAGGTCATTTATATAGCTATTATTTCTGTTCCAATATTTTATAATCAGCATATATAGTTACGCTTATCAGTGCCTGGCAATGTCACGCTTTAGGCTTAAGAGATAGGCTTAAGAGATTTCCTTGGGCTCTGTGTATGAACGCAAGTTGCCACCTACTTTTCATACTTTAGTTAATTTTAAAAACTCTAAATGTCCGATCGATAAGCTGTTTAATTTAACGGATTCTGAAAAATCACCCCTTTCATTTGGTAGCGTATTTGAAACGAATTTTTGATTATATTTTTTAAAATTAATTAAAATATGAAAATAACCGCTTTAAAATAGACAATTAAATTTTTAATTGTTGCCTTTTTTTTTTTTCTTTTTTTTTCAGCTTAAAATAAAATATGCTCTAACGTGAAATATATATGCATGTATATATAATACTAGCTGACCCGTCCGGCTTCGCACGGATGAACAAATTTATATCTAAAAATTTTAGCTAAAAATGGATTGTTATAGAAAAAAAATATATATATCAGTTTATATGTTTGTGAGGCAATATTAACAACTGTTTATAAAATTGGGCCTTTTTTTACGCATATTCTAAAGAAATGTTCATAAAAAGAAGGAATTTCGAAACGTTGAAAAATTTAAATTGTATGAATTAAACATTAATGTGTAGGTAAATAGATAAGATACATCATCGTTAAAGGACCTCCAAGACGACATTTTACTTATTTATATATTAATTCTTAAGTTTATTTTTATTGCTATTTATATCTTTTTTATTTTTTTTTTTCATTTTTGCGATTACTAAGGTGACTATCTCTATTGCGTAAGTAAAGCCATTGTCGAGGAATATTTGAGCTATTTCAGTGCTAAATTCCAAATTTCGAAACGGTACCTATATTAATAGAAGAAATAATTTGCCTGTCTGTATTTGACGTACAGTATAAACTATGGCACGTTAACTTTAGAAATTCTTTTCTATTTTCAACATATATTTTCGATATTCCTAATAGAACTTTCAAAAAAATACGTTTCATGCATTTTTTTTTTTTTTTTTTTAATATTATTTATTTCAATTAAATTTCCAAGCTGATGATAATAAAATTAAATGTTGACAATTTTTACTTACTGTTTATCTATTTATTCATTTATTTTTTACATAAAAAGAAACATTTCTTTACTCAATAAAATGTATTGAAAAAAATGTATCGAATAAAATGTATTGAAAAATGCAACCTATGACTTTCGCGAAATTACGTGAATGTCACATAACTGAAAATAAACGGCGAGAAATAATATACATTTTAGCGATTGTTTGGCTTATATTAGATATCTGTCGTATTTGGCGATATTTTATTTGGAGGTTAGAAATGTAATGCAAAAATATATACATTCCAAATTTATATTTTTGTAATACATATTGTACAAAATATTTTCTCGTATTATCGATTGTTGTCTTAATGGACGTTATTAAAATAACCATGATTTTGATAGGAATTAAATATGCTTGCCAGTTGACATGGCGACCTTTATTATTATTATTATTATTATTATTATTATTATTTTCGGCAGGGACATTATCAAATCTGGTCCGAATAGTTTCTTTAAAAATATATGTATAAAACAGAATTTAAAAGTCAATATTGAAAAAAAAAATATCTATATACAGACACAACATTATTTCATTATTTAAAACATGAAAATCTGACATTGACAGATTTTAATTTAGTGCCAGAGGCCAACTGCTAAACTTGTTAATATCGACAAATTTTTCTTTAGTTAATCCGTGACGATCTAAATTCCATGATAAAGTTTTCATTAAATCAAACCAATGTGTTTCAGCTGCAGATATTGTAACAAATAACGTTGGAAGTCCAAACTGTCTTATAGCCGCAAAACAATGTTTTTTCTCTTTTTCCCAATGAGGGGGAGGTGTGCCTTGGGGGGGACTCATGTCAAAATTGTACCTTGGGGGGGACTCATGTCAAAGTTGGGTCTTGGGGGGACTCATGTCAAAGTTGGGCCTAGGGGGGGGACTCATGTCAAAGTTGGGCCTTGGGGGGACTCATGTCAAAGTTGTCCCTTGGGGGGACTCATGTCAAAGTTGGGCCTGGGGGGGACTCATGTCAAAGTTGGGCCTGGGAGGGACTCATGTCAAAGTTGTGCCTTGGGGGGACTTCATTCAATAAATCCCTATTCAATAAACCGACTGAAATAGGCCCTTAGCACTATTAAGAGTGTATTATAAAAATTCGACAACGCTGTACCGACTGTAATAGGGGTACCTTGGGGGGGGGACTCATGTCAAAGTTGTGCCTTGGGGGGACTTCATTCAATAAATCCCCATTCAATAAGCCGACTGAAATAGGCCCTTAGCACTATTAAGAGTGTATTATAAAAATTCGACAACGCTGTGCCGACTGAAATAGGGGTACCTTGGGGGGGACTCATGTCAAAGTTGTGCCTTGGGGGGACTTCATTCAATTAATCCCCATTCAATAAACCGACTGAAATAGACCCTTAGCACTATTAAGAGTGTATTATAAAAATTCGACAACGCTGTACCGGTTGAAATAGGGGTACCTTGGGGGGGACTCATGTCAAAGTTGGGCCTGGGGGGGGACTCATGTCAAAGTTGTGCCTTGGGGGCACTTCACTCAATAAATCCCCATTCAATAAACCGACTGAAATAGGCCTCTAGCGCTAATTAAGAGTGTATTATAAAAATTCGACAACGCTGTACCGACTGAAATTGGGGTACCTTGGGGGGACTCATGTCAAAGTTGGGCCTGGGGGGGGACTCATGTCAAAGTTGTGCCTTGGGGGAACATCATTCAATAAATCCCCATTCAATAAACCGACTTAAATAGGCCTCTAGCACTAATTAAGATTGACCTATAAAAATTCGACAACTGTACCGACTGAAATAGGCCTCTAGCACTAAAAAAAAAAAAAAAAAAACTCTGGCTTTAATTTTTTTTTTCTGTTGAAGGCTGAACGTTAACTATAAAGTACATTTTTAAAATATGTTTTAGCGTTAATGCTTAAACTGGTGAACAAATTACAATTGTGAAATGTGAAATAAATTATAATCATTAGAGAAAGAATATAGAGGTCGTACATTTCAGGGAAATTTATTTTGAAATACTTATTTATAGAAACACGCGAGAGCGAAATATTAAAAGGAATGATTTTACTATGGTATTTTGGCAGTTTTTTCTTTTCTTTTTTTTTTTTTTTTTTAATTTCCATTATTTGATGGTTATTAAAAAGTTTTGGAAAATGTTGTGATATCTATCATCCATGGCGAAAAAAAATAATAATAATGGTTGCCAGGTTATCTCTGGAATATATTTAATTTCTTCCAAAATTGATGGTTATTTAATAATGTATATTAAGAGAGCAATCAATAATATGAAACAATATTAGTACAATGTATACTACAAAAACATAGATCTGATATTTAATACGAAAATATATCAAACGAAAATATACAGATTTTCATATTACGTTTTCGATCGCCAAATACAAAAATCGTCAAGGACAACAGATATCAAATCTATGCTTTTCTTTTTTTTTATTGAAATATTGAAGATTTGAATTAACAATTATTTTATCAATATTTATTATAGCCTGTGGCACTTAGGGACAGCGTAGATAGCTTAAACATGTTTCTAATCAACATGATGAAACTCGAATAATTAAATGCTATTTGCATTTCATTAATGGTTGTGTGCGTTGCATATATTGCACTACTTGCCATAACTGTTTGTTTCAGAAAATGGTCGCCAAATAAATTTAAACTTCTCAATTATTCAAAAAAAAAAAAAATAAAATAAAATAAATAAATAAATAAATAAATAAATAAATATAGTGACTGGAGAAGCAGGCAATAAAATTGAATGAGTAAAATCTCCTTGATTCTTTAATGGAACATGATTCAAAGAGTTAGCCTATCAGATATTTTTAATTCAGTGGTTCATCAGTGGAACTCACGGGTTCAAAAGTTTAATGTTAATTGCGGTCCACCAAATATTCACTGGTTTAACCTTGTGTGTAAATCGCCAAATGCGCTAAATTACGTGACAGTCATATAACTGAAAAAGTAGAATTACGTTTAAGCGTTAGCGCTTATAATGTCGACAAATACTTTTAAATAAGTTATTATAATCAATAGAAAAAGGAAACCTAATTGCTTACATTTCTAGAAAATTATTTTTGAATTATTAGTTTTTAGAAATGCTCGAGAGGAAATATTAAAGAAACGATTTTCACTGCACCAGCAATATTCACTTGCTTGACGACTATTATGAAGTTTTCGGAACAGATTTGATATTTCATCTTTGGAGAAGTAAGGATCGCTTACTTATCTCGCGCAGTATTAATTTCCCTTCAAAAATCATGGCTATACGCAAGCGAAGTGTGACGACACTAACCATCTGTGGGGCCAAGAAAATTTTTTCTATGTTAACCGCCCTTTGGAGTTTTTGTAAAAAAAAAATATTAAAAATCAAGGAAATTTTTTCCCGATTTTAGTCCCCATATTTAGGTCTTATAAATATGTATTAGTTATTGTGTGCATGATTCAGACTAAGTTATTTTGCTGTCAAATTGATGAAATTTTAATTTTAAATTTCAAAACTCGGACGTTCATGGTGTCCGAGTTACTTGTTTTGTGTTAACGTAACGTAATACAAATATATACATACCAGATTTGTATTTTCGTAATATGTATGGTACGAAATATCGTTTAATATTATTGATTGCTCTCTTAATATACTCTGTTAAAATAACCACGATTTTTGAAAATAACTAAATATATTCGCCAGATAATTTGGAGATTATTTCTTCACCGACAAGGTTGACATATCAAATCTGTTCTGCTGCAACATATTAGTATCTTATATGGAATGAAATGTTTATGTTTACATTCGAAAATGGAAGTTTTCCATTTTTTTCCCTACAGTTTTTAAATTTAACATAAAAATTTCGTCAATTTAACAAAACGTACTACAAAAATATACATAGGGGAAGCCGGGGTAATAAGAGACAAAAGGGGTAATAAGAGACAAAAAATATTATTAAAACCTATGCTATTAATCTAAATAACTTGAAATAAATGACTCGTATTAATTTCATTGAATGGACTCCTCTTGATTTTTTAGGTGATTTTTGAACGTAAATTTTTTGTTAAAAATAATAATAATAATAATTTTCATTAAATCCTTGTCTCTAATAATCCCACGTGGGTTAATAAGAGACCAGGCTTGTAACTCTCCATATATAGCAATGTAAAATCATGTGGGGTAATAAAAGACATCTGGAAACAGTTCTGAATCAGCCAATAGTTTTTAATTTTTATTATTTACATCCATTCAAAAAATATGTTTTCTCGAAAATTAACTGTCATAAATGTGATTGTGAAATTCATTTCTTTTAATATTAAGTCCTAAATAATATAATATTGCACTTAATGATAGTTCTACATAATCAACATAACCTACACTGCAAATAAAAGGGTCTTAAAGTAAGACATAAAAACAACTGAAACGGCATTTAAGACACGTAAATGTCTTAAAATATACATTAGACATCACAGATATCTTAATTTAAGACAGGAATATGTCAGAAATACCAATTTAGACACAAAAATGTCTGAATCACGTAAATACGCGAATTTTCAGACAGCAAAACGCGTTTGAATTTTCAGACACTTTAGAAATTTAGACACTTACATTACTTAGAAAATTTTTCATATCGAATCTACTTTAATAAAATATTCTTATCCTACTTCTTTTCACATTCAATAAATATATTATTATTTTATAAAGCAGTTAAGCTACTTAAACTATGGTAGCTTTATGAAATAAATTTTTTATGGAATAATACTCTAGAGATGTGAATGATATTTGCATGCTATTATCTTTAACATAATTCATTAACAACATATTTACATACAAAGCTTATTTCGTAAAAAAAAAAAAAAAAAAAAAAAAATCCTTGTCTTTAAAGTTTTCTTATATTAAAAGAAATAGTGTGAATACGGACGTAGCAAGTATGAGAAAGCGAATTTATAAGTAAACAATCATGAATAATTTGTGCATAACTTTTTTCTTTCACATATTTTCCTGCATCTAAATATAAAACAACAAATTTTCTTGTATTCATGATTATAGTTTGTCTTTATCTAAGTATCACTTTAAGTTATAAAATCGCTATCATCGAAGGCTGCGACGCGACCTTCACATACTTGTTATGCATTATGAATATTAATACTTCTATATCTCTACATATGAAATTTAAGATAATAATAATTATTAACTTTAAGAACAATACTATCAAAAGTTTTCTAGAAAAATATTAGAAATAAAACCTAAGACTGCGATTGGTTTCGCGAATAGTGAAGTATATTTTGTCATAAAAACACAAAATGTTGTATTCGACGGTGGCGTGATTAGTAAATGCTTGACTCCGACAGTTCTTCGCACGAGGTTTCGATTTACACAGACAGTGCGAGTTCAAAACCCAACGCTGGATAATGGCATTTTTTTTTTTTTTTTAATAATAATATAAATATTACATTAATGCTCTAAACAATTCTAAACTCTATTTTTAACAGAAAAACATAATCGTGCACCATATTTATTTATTTATTTATTTATTAAAAAGCCTTAAAATCGGTAGTGTTTTTAAGACTAACATGGCGGTGTTTTTAAGCCTAAAACATGGCGGCGTTTTAAGACACTTTTGCAATGTCTTAATTTCAGATGCAAAAAGGTGTCTTAAAAAGTAAGACACTTTTTTTTCACTTAAAAAATGACCATCCATATAAGACACTTTTGTAACTGAATTTAAGACATTTACGTTTACAGTGTAGGGATTAACCAAAAACCTCAATATAATTTTTAAAATAAGCAGAAATTATTTTACGCATTTTCTAAAGTGTAGTCGAAAATAGGCAAAAAACCGTATCTTTGAAGTGTATACAAACGAACAAAATGTTAAAAAAAAAATTTCTAGTAATTATAAATGAACTTATTTATTATGTAATGAAGTATTAATGATTAAATACTAACTTATACACATTCTAAACATAATTTTACATAATCATAAACCTTAAATATGGTCTAGCCTTATGAGTAAAACTGCTTTTTGATTTAAAGTGAAAAAAAAAAAAAAAAAAGTTCTCTTGGTAAACTTAGACTAGGACTAACACTAGGTAAACTCTTCATAAACTAGTCAGACAGAATTAACAGGAACTACAATGGTGTGGGGGGGGGGGACACAGGAATTAACAGTGGGGGTAATAAGAGACTCATGTCTCTTATTACCCCCACAAAAAATGAAAATGGGGTAATAAGAAACATGCCTAGAACATGTAAATAAAGAATGCTTTCAAGGTTTTAAAAAATTGTACATCAAAAGTCATTGTCTTGGTCAAAAGGTTACACATTAATAAATCCCAAACATCTAAACCACAAAAAAAAAATTAGAAAAATTTAGAAAATGTCACGAACATTTAGGGTAAGTTCAAAGCGAAGGTTTTTTTCATCGTATAAAAAAAAAAAAAAAAAAAAAAAAAATCAAAATGTATTATAAACTTCTCAATAAGTGTATTGTAGTAAAGAATACACATGATACTTAATATTACATATTTTTAAAGTTGTCTAAGTATATTTTTTGAAGGTTTTTTTGACTGCGTCTCTTATAACCCCTGTCTCTTATTACCCCGGCGTCCCCTACCAGATTTATCTTTTCGTAATATGTATGGTACGAAATATCGTTTCATATTATTGATTGCTCTCTTAATATACGCTGTTAAAATAACTATGATTTTTGAAAATAATTAAATATATTCGCTAGATAATTTGGAGATCATTTTTCCTTCGCCAAAGTTGACATATGAAATCTGTTCCGCTGCAACATATTAGTATCTTATATCATTTACTTTATTTAGACATTTGATAACAAATTTGACTACAAATTATAATAGAATATTTATCATTGTCATTTTAATCGGTATATTAGTTGGATATTTATTGTGCTAACGTTTGAAATGAAATGCTTATGTTTACATTCGAAAATGGAAGTTTGCCATTTTTTTTCCTACAGTTTATAAATTTAAAATTAAAATTTTGTCAATTTAACAGCAAAACAATTTAATATAACACATGCCCAAAATAACTAATACATATCTATACCTAAATTTGGGAATTAAACTCGGGAAATAACTTTCCTCGATTTTTAATAATTTTTTACAAAAAATTCAATGGACGATTAACATAGAAAATCATTTTCTTGGCCCTACTGACGGTCAGTGACATCATCACTTCGCTTGCGTATTTTAATAAGGTGTATAAACTTTATTATAAATTTTACTTTTTAGTATTTAATGTTGAAAAAACATTTAATGCTTCAGGTATGTTATTTATTTATTTATCTATATATTAATTTGAAACATGTTTTTGTCTGTCTCCACTAAATTGAGAGAACGGCTAGGTGTAAAAATTTGGTTGAGGTGTCTAAAAAAAGGTCTTGGTCTGTAGATATGTTATGAAAAGAGAAAAATGAAAAAAAAAGTCGAACGGTTCCCCCCTCCCTGGGGGCAGGGATTAAACATACGTTGGCGAGTATAACTCAGCTCTAAATTACTTCACGGTGAAGAAATTGTACATGGGGGGACTAGACTCGAATACTAAAAAATCAATATCACTGATTTTGAAATTTTCAATTTTAAAGGGGGAAAAAGGGGGAAAGTAGATTTGAACGGGGGGGAAAGGGGTGGGAATTAGTTTGAGAGGGAGATCCTTTCTAGACCCACACATGTAGCACCTTATTTTAAAGGTCTTGAAATTTCATGTTGATTGGGGATGTTTGTATACAATAAAGGGCGCCCCCTGGTGGTGAAAAGTGGAACCAGGTGATTTTGTAGTAAGCCCTATCATGTTGCACCTTATTTTAAAGGTCTTGAAATTTCTTGTTGATTGGGGATGTTTGTATACAATATAGGGCGCCCCTTGGTGGGGAAAAAATGGAGCTAGGTGATTTTGTAGTAGGCACTATCATGTTGCACCTTATTTTAAAGGTCTTGGTATTTCCTGACCGTTGGTGTTGTTCGTATAGAACACGCTGTGCCCCTTGACAGTAAAAAGTTTAATTAAAGGATTTTGCAGTTGACACCACCATGTGACACCTTATTTGAAAGGTCTTGGAAATTCAAAGTGATTCGTGATGTTCGTATACAACATACTGCGCTCCTTGTTGGAGGATAGTAGATTTTGCAGTATGCGCGTAGCATGCCTGCTATACGGTGCCGTAGCCACAGGCAGTGGTAACACGAGTCAGATGTTCGTTCGGTTCAAAGTTAATTTTTGAGAATTTTTTTATGTTATTAGCGGCCTGTATATATATTCCAGAGGCACTGGGTCACGAGTCCGTGTTCCGGTCTGTTTGAGATTTTTTTTTTTTTTTTTTTTTTTTTTTTTTTTTTGTTACAGATGATTATTATTTTTTGTGATGTTTTAATTTAAAAATAGAAATTCAAACAAAATCGAGTTAAAAATATAAAACCATACAAATTTAAGGTGCATTTATGGCTATTATCATGGGCCCAGGCAATGCTGGGCGGGTTCGTTCGGTTCCAGGTTAATTTCTTGGAATTTTTTCATTGAATTAGCTGCCCGCGTATGCGCTGCCGCAGGCACCGGGGTCACAAGGCAGAGTTTCGTTCGGTTCGAGGTAATTTCTTTTTGTTACAGATGATTTTTTTTTTGTTTGCAATGCTTTTATTTAAAAATAGAAATAAAAACAAAATCGAGTTAAATATATAAAATCATACAAATTTAAGGTGCATTTAAGGTTATTATCACGGGCCCGGGCATTGCTGGGCGGGTTCGTTCTGTTCATGTTAATTTTTGGGAATTTTTTTTAATGTTGTTAGCGGCCCGTGTATGCGCTGCCGCAAGCACCGGGGTCACAAGGCAGAGTTTCGTTTGGTTCGAGGTTTTGTTACAGATAATTATTTTTTTCGTGATGTTTTCATTTAAAAACAGAAATTCAATCAAAATCGAGTTAAAGTTATAAAATAATACAAATTTAAGGTTCATTTAAGGTATCATGGCCCCGGACAACGCCGGATGGGTCAGCTATTTTATAGTCTTAGTATTAAACGAAATAGAAAATAAAAGATAGCATCTGTTTATTTGGAGTCAGTTGACGTCACATTGACAGTACTTTGTAGAAAGAAATGTCATTTATTTCTATTTATAAGCATTTTTTCGAATTTCTTTTTTTAAGTGAAATGTCGTAAATTATATTAGGTGTTTTAACATGAAATACATTTAAATAATGATGCGATGATTTTTGAAACTTTACGGTCAATAATGTGATCGTTGAATTCGACGGGTTCCAGCTAGTTTATTTTTAATCCAATTTTGTTTACGCATCTGTTTAAACATCAATGCTTAGTATTAAATAAATTATATCATTAGAAAAAAAAATAATAATCTATAATAACGTCAGATTTAACATTTCACAAAGCTTTATATGAATTTCAATTCACGTGCAAATATATTTCTTTTCTTTTCATGTCAAGATATTTAAAAAACAAAATGCGAACATGTAAAAGTTTGTTTTATTTTGGCAGCAGCTAATTTTTTTTTTTTAATATTTCATTATTTCCATTTCTATTATGGCTGTTATGGGGATTTTAATTAAAATGCTCAGATTTTAAACTAAAATTTATTTTATCAAAATTAAATATAACCTATAACAATCAGGGTTATTTTAGATTTTGATTAGTGTAAAAAGCTTTTAAATCGGTTCAGTAATTTTGGACATTACCCTCCACAAACATACAATTGTTTGCTCTTTATATAATAGTATAGATTATCGAAACTACTTGAAGTTTTCCATTTGAATACATGTTTCTTCAAAAACAGAGATTTTTGCTCATTCTTCAATGACACTGCCGAATATTATTATCTTGAGTTTAAATTATTACAAAATTGTTCTTAAATTAATTTCTCGTAAATCTAGTAAATGTCATATGATCGTAAATTTCTTTCTTTGAAAATAAATTTAGAAATACTTTACTTGAATTTTACTTTTGTGTCATTAACTTCATTTAGATAATTTAAAAAAACATTTTAGGAGTGGTATATGTCAAAATATTTGATTTCAAACATTTTCTAAAAAGTTTTAAAAATGTTTTTTCTATTCTATGTTTCACTTTGTCTCGCTAACATAAAGTATGTCTATCCACCCTTGTTTCAGTTTTTCCACATACATTTGAAATATTTCACTGTCAGTACATGTTATTTAAATAAATTATCTTTGTGTAGAAAATGAATGTACCATATTCATCTTTCATTTGTTGCAGTGTTTATTTTTATATTTTCAATTTTGTTAATGTGTTTTAAAAGAGTTTTGCAGTCCTAGACATACAACGAAATATTTCATTTCAAATATTTTCTAACAAAGTTAAGGAATGTTTATAACATTTCATTGCAGTCTCTTTAACGCAAAGTCTATAACAGTTTCAATGTTTGTGAAATTATTTTGTGTTATTAAAAATTAAAATATCATGTTTGAGAAGGAAAATAGTGAAAGAAAACAGTATAGTTCAGTTACATAACACGTGAATGGCTTAAAATTTTATTCTCCATATGATTGATTTTACGTACTTCTAGATCCCAAGAAGATAAAACTTCAATGTATTATAGTACATAACATTTTTGGTTCGTATAGAGAAGCATGTAAAGAAATATTACAGTTAATATATATATATATATATATATATATATATATATATATCTTTATATATATATTTCTTTTGTGCGTGTGTATGTCACTGAACTCCTCCTAAACGGCTGGACCGAGTTTAATGAAATGTTTTGTGTGTCTTCAGGTGGATTCGAGAATGGTTTAGATTTACAAATGAAAGTTGTAACTTAATTAGTTCTTTCTTAATTAATTTTTAACCAACTCTTTCAACAACTTTTCCACCTAGATGGCGTGAGTTGTCCCTAAACACGATGTTAGAATTTATTTAATGTTGAAATGAAAAATGAATTTTTAACCGTATCTTACAAAGTGTTTAAAATATTTTTTCAAAGTTAATATTTTTAGAATCGTAAACACGATGTCAGAATTTATTTAATGTTGAAATGAAAAATGAATTTTTAACCGTAAGTGTTTAAAATATTTTTTTCAAAGTTAATATTTTTAGCCTGAGGATTAAAATGGTATATTCTTTTAAAAAATTCGTCAATATCCGACGGAGTTATTTTATGTTAAAATGAAAAATGATTTTTTAGGCCATTATTATTTGTGCAGATGGAAAATGTACTAAAAGTTTTCCGAAAAATTTCACTAACGATACGATCACAAATGTTGACGGATATCCAATATATCGTCAAAGAAATCCTGATAATGGCGGACAATCTTATCATCTATGGCGGTCATCTATGTCAACAACATAGACATTGACATAGATAACCGTTGGGTGGTCCCATATTCGCCTCTGCTGAGCAAAACATTCAATGCTCATATTAATGTTCAGTTCTGCAGTTCAGTGAAGAGCATCAAATACATTTGCAAGTATGTGAATAAAGGCAGTGATATGGCTGTATTTCGAGTTGAAAATACCAATTTGAATGCTCCTCCGGTGAATAATAACGATGAAATAACACTTTACCAAATTGGCCGGTACGTCAGCTCCAATGAAGCTGTTTGGCGTATCTTTGGTTTCCCAATTCATGAACGGGATCCAGCAGTTCTTCATTTAGCCGTCCATCTTGAAAATTGCCAGCGCGTATATTTCACGAGCGAGTCCTAATTGAAATATTACATCAAGATGTAATTAGTGTTTGAAGAGTTTTGAAGTGTGCATAAAAAACTATACATTTTGCAAATTTAGTGCGGAATTCGAGTGAGTATTTTATATAATTTTCTATCAAATTTACACGCGCGTTGATTAACAACCACCCTAACCTACAAATTTATTTGTGTAGCTAATTTATTATATTTTATTTATTTATTTTTTGAATGGAACACCTTTAATATCGGAACCCTTTGGCAAAATTTGAAATTTGGCACCGAAGTAGCTCGGACGCTTCTCGCCAAGATCTTTAGTTCCACAATTGAGATAGCCATTTCAATTCATCGCAAAAATGGTTTAAAATATTTAAAGTCACCAAAGGGGTCCCATACTTTTGTGCGTGTGCATGTCACTGATATTTTATTTATTTATTTTTTGTATGGAAAATTTGGCACCGAGGTAGCGCGGACGCTTCTCGCCAAGATCTTTAGTTCCATAATTGAGATAGCCATTTCAATTCATCGCAAAAATGGCTTAAAATATTTAAAGTCACCAATGGGCTCCCATACTTTTGTGCGTGTGTATGTCACTGATATTTTATTTATTTATTTTTTGTATGGAACACCTTCAGTATCGGATCCCTTTGGCAAAATTGGAAATTTGGCACCGAAGTAGCTCGGACGCTTCTCGCCAAGATCTTTAGTTCCACAATTGCAATAACCATTTTAATGCCATCACTAAATTGACAAATTTAAAAGGCATCAAGGGGCTTCTATGCTGAAGTTATGTTATACCATTTCAATTCATCGCAAAAATGGCTTAAAATATTTAAAGTCACCAAAGGGGGTCCCAATTTGTGGCTTAGATTTAGAAAATCCGTGCTTTTCTCACGGCCAATTATATGTTGGCAATGAAGTAAAATTTTGTGCTGTTCGACATTCAGCGGAGGTTTTAAATAACAAGTATCAAGTAGAAAGTAGCAAGAAGCAAGTAGCGAAAGTTTCGGTAATTATGTCTTTTACGTTATAATCGGAATTCACAGTCACCGTTCACAGCGCTCCATACCTGTTTCACTTATATACCACATCCTTACACACTTACAATAAGTTAGTTATTTTTTTCTAGCAAAATATTCTCTAGAAATAATTTATATGACAAAACAACGTTTGTCGGGTCAGCTAGTATATATATATATATATATATATATATATATATATATATATATATATAATGACTTGGGTTGTTTGTATAATAATGGAAACATTTAGTATCACAAAAATAATGTTAATCACAAACAATAAAAATAAGCATTCTTATATAAATTATGATAACGAAACCTTTGAAGATTCAGAAACAGTTGGGAATTTTAAGACCTTTGATTTAGAGTGTTATAAGTTTAAGAAAAAGAAGCTTCAGGAACTAGTGTACTCAAGGAATAAAAATAAATAATATTTACATTACGGTATATTAAATACCTAAATTTATATTATTATGCTGTTCGGTTGTTGATAATTTCGTTTTATTTCTAGTTCACCTTAGATTTTTAAACTTTAAGTAGATTAGTTAAAGTCATTATTTAGTATCGCTGAATCATTAGTTTATTACTTTTAATGGCATTTTAATGCAATATTCTGAGAGTATGTGAAGTAAAACTGTAATTTAGTACTTTCAACAATACTCAAATTTCGTACGGATCTGCTCTTTTTTAAGGATTATCCCGCAAAAATTTTCATACTGTAAAATTTTACTTGAAATGATAAGTTTATTTTAAAACAAAAAGCACTATTAAATTTTACTTGAATAAATTAGTTTAATTTTTTTATATAAAAAAATATTACTATTATTATTTTACTTTTTTGAAATTAAAAAAAATAATTGGCAACCAATTTACTTTTAATAATTGCCATTTTACCATGACAATCAATAATGAACCTCAAGGGCTTAAAAAAATAATGATGATTAAAATTTAAAAATATCGATCACTGCCTTATAACACGAAATTTAATATTAAATAAAGAAATAGCGCATCGCATCAAACATTATTCGCATCAAACATTCAAGAATTAAATTTGCATATTACATTGCCTTTAGTTAGTAGAACAAGACTGAAAATTTTGAAATTCTTTCATTTCATGGTTATTAGGACTGAGGGCCTATTAGTCTCAATCTGGGAATTTTGCGTTGTCGATTTCGATAGTTGGACATTTCTCGAAATCTAAAATTTATCGAAAATATAATTGAATAATTTGAAAGCGATGTTATAATTTGAAAAAAAGACAAAAAAAAAAAAAAAAAAAAAAAAAAAAAACTAATAGTCCTCCATCTTAAAGTAAATTTTGCTTTTGCCAGAATTTCATCAAAATATTTACTATTATTATTATTATTATTATTGAAAGAAAAAGAAAAGAAAATTAATAATAATCAGTATCGTTTCAAGCGATATCGAAAAAGTTTTTTTTTTTAATAATTTTGAATTAGGAAATAAAAAGTGCGCGTGAAATAATATGAAATAAAAATAAGTAAAAAAATGAATTTAATGATTTAATGTTTTTGTTTTTCTGGGGCCTGCTCATGCATATAAAAAATGCGTATTAAAACGAGTCGAAGAAGGGAGCGAAATAAGTATTGAGTTATATTACGATAAATACGATATATAATATGATACGATATATTAGACCTATCGTGCAGGGTTAGTAGGCATTTTCGTTGAAAGAAATAGTTTGTTCGTTCGGTGCAACTTTTGTTCGTTCGGTGCAAATTTTGTAAGTCTACAGAGTGTTTCAAAATAATGTGGCAAAATGTAAAGTGAGAGGAGACTCAATTAAGAATTTTATGATAAGAATGTGCATGTAAAAGATCTGCGTGTAAGTGTTAGTATGTAATTAAATATTAACAAGAAGTGATAAAAAAAGATTGGTAAAATCAAAGAAAACAAGAGATTTAACCATCAAAAATTTTCATAGGATACACAGAAATGCGATTTCCAAAAACAGTAAAAAATCACAAATCCATTGGTTGCAATAGAAGATATATAAGATTAATAATGGTGTACTTTGGTGTATGGATTAGCGTTTATTATAAAAAATGTTGGCATATCATGCACATTTAAAGCATCACCTAACAATATGGTATCAAGTCCTCACGAATCTCAATAGGAATTTCTTACACATGCCCATAACATTACTCTAAAAGAAGAGAAAATTGTAAGGACACAATCTGCTCGAAATTAGTGCGGGGAGATGACGAGTACATGCAAAGAATTTTGATTTTCTCTTTATCACCATCTTTCTTTTTTTTCAACGTGGTATTTATACACCGACATTTCTGTCCAAAATCAACTTTTACAGATATCGTCTAGCTTCCTTTACATTTTTGATTATAACATTTAAACGCTTGGTACATAAAAGTAATAAAATTAAATTTTAATCCAAATCATAATTTTCCACTTACACAAAGGCAATTTTACACATGTGTTAACTATTTAGTCTTTTAAAAGGGATTTTTATGCAACGAAGAAAGTGAGTGATTTTATTTTTTTGTCGATAAAAAATAATATCATGCCGACAAATCTATTAACTATAGCTAAAAAAAAAAGTCGTTATTGTTAAGACATTTTCTAGAAACATAAATTCCTATTTTGAAATATGAATAAAAATGTTATATATATATACTAATATAAATTTCAAACAAGAAAATGACAAATTACAAAATTTCAAACTTTAGTTAATGTTTTTATTTAATTGTCTAAAAACGCAACAAAATAAGTAAATTTGGGCAACCAATGTCAAAAGCTTTAGAATGAAAAACAGACTTTGAATGAAAAACAGACTTTCCGTTTTTTAGTCATTTATTTTATTCGTGTACAATAACAGTCTATTTTATTTGTCGTACAATAAATCATTTAAATATAAAAGCCTTTTCTTCTCATTTAATTTTTGGAATTTGATGAATAATGGAAGACTTTACGCACGGGCAATTTGACCAATGATGCACAGTTTGCGCATCATAAATTGTAGAATAAATAATGCAGCTTAAAAGGAGACTGATATATTTAAAGTTTTGTTAAGTTTTAGATTTTAATCAATTTTCCTTTCTTCAAAACTATTTCTCTCTCTCTCTCTCTCTCTCTTTTTTTTTTTTTTTTTTTTTTTTTTTTTAATATGGAGTTATAGATTTAATATTTTGTCGTGCCATAGTGTACCATATAATAACAAAGATATTTGAAAAGAGAGAAAATAAAGTAGATCTTTTATAATTGGTTTTTCCAAATGATAAAGATTATTTAAAATCGATTTAAAAACATTAAAAATTTAATAAATAATTCTTAGAAGCATTTTTTGGTAATGTGATCTGCGAAATACAGTCCTTTTATATTCAAATTTACATGTTAAAGAACCTAAATTTTCTTAAATGTTATTTAGGGATATATATGTTTTATAGATTTCAAAACATATTTTATAAATTCAAATAGTTCAAAGCATATTTTATAGATTTAGTTATTTATATTGATTAAAATTGTTTGTTTCTAATGTATTTATTATACCCTTAAGTTATAGAAGATTGTTCTTTAAATTGGTTTGTTTTACATTTGTGTACCTTAATAGAACGTATTTATTTATGTTTTACTTATTTTTTATTTATTTATTTATTTTTATTTATTTATTTACTTTTTATTTGTTGTTGTTGTTTTAAATAATAAAATTGGTTGGATCGAAGTTGAATTTTCTACTATGGTCATTTTTATAATGACTGCGTATGGCATAGATGTGTTTACAGATAATCATTTACTTATTTTTTTACCAGAAGATAAGTGCTGATTGAGAACATGTATAGAGTATTATTACTTCTCTAGTAGAATCCGAAAGCTTGTCGGATTGTCGGTGAAAATACCAAGTAGGAAATGCCATACGCACCTCTTTTAGTAATAGAGTTAAACAACATTAGAGAAGGTTTTCTTAGACTATCCCTTATCCCAGGACAGGTAAGCAGATCATAGACCTTATATGTATAGACTACGCCACCAATAGAACTTCCCATTATAGTGAATGTCTTCAATATGAGGGTGTAATCTGATACCTTCATCCTTTGCAGTCAGCTCCGCATGTCACGTGACATAGATTTGAGGGAGATTCTTCTATAAGAAAGCACTTATTTTTTTAAGAATCAAACAAAAAAATTCTCCCCTTTAAAATGGTTTTTCACAAAAGAATTTTTTTAATAATTAATATATCACATTTCAGCTTTCCAACGATGCGTAAATCCAAGGGCTTAAATGAAAAGTATGTGTACAATACAGAAATTTAAAAAACTCAAAACTACTTTCTTTCCTAAGGAAAAATCGCTTAATATTCATTTTCGTCTCTCTCTTCAGGTCCGCATCACGTGATAATTCAGCTGGGGAAGCTAGCTCATCTCGCGGACAGATAATGAGGCAGATGCGTGGTCTATCTCATAAGGTCTATGAAGCAGATGGGGAGGGGGAAATGGCCGTTTTATCACAAGCGACTCCAGGGGCCGAATTCTGGTCAAACGCCGCAACTTTACGATAACCAGCTCACAAAGTGGGAGGGATTGCGAGAGAAAAGGGGAAAGCACTGATGTTAAGTCCGGTTTCCATTTGCGCTCATTCCGCGGCTTCTATTCAGAATCCTTTGATCTGATGAGCCAAGCTCACAGGAGCTCAAAGCCTTCGGACAGGCTGTTTCTAACCCCCTGCTGAGATAATTGAGGGGCCGGGAGGCAGATATCTTTGTCAATTTTGCATGCTTTCCTTTGAGTTAACTGCGCGATCTGATAAGAAAGGGCTACAACTGATGACAAGACATTTGGCTCTTTGTGTCGGATGCGTGATTAATGACGTTTTGAGCGTTGATCTTGAGCCCAAGTCGAAACTGGCCTTAGTGATTCAAGCCAAACGGAGTTGATTTCCACAACTGCTGACGTCAGTAAAGTAAGAAAGGGAAAATTCGAAGAAAATATTCGAATTTCATTCAGATATTGTTCGTTTTTAACCAATCAGAATCCGTATACAGTTTTAAAGGGACGACCATATGGGTTGCTTCTATTTGTTTTTATCGTAACTTATTTTGGTTTCATTCATTAACGATGTGTACATCAGATAAGCATGAAAGCCTTAACTAATACCCCCAAAAATTATAATAGGAAGAACAATTAAATGATAATAATAGCAATAGGTTTCATTATTTTCTTTACATAAAAAGGGAAAAAAATAGAAAAAAGAATAATCATTAAATAACCATCTGTGCGTCTGATTTCTATAAACTTTCATTTTATTACTTTACGTAAAAAAAGTGGGGGGGGGGGGGGGGGGGAATATAAAAAAGCATAATAAACATTAAATAACCATTTGTATGTACGATTTATATAATTTTATGGCATAATATGATGATATGGTTTTTATATTTATAACACAAGTTAATACTATAAACTTATTATATTTTCAGATGAAATGCTGTTATTTTATTGTATTTTTTTAAATTAAAAATAGACCTCCTCACCCCCCCCCCCCCCAATCTTTTCCAAATTACATAAATATATAATGCTTGGTTTTCAATTAAAACAAAATTTGCAGATTCAGTTCAGAAATTTATTTTCAATAAAATAAAATTATATTCACCATATTGTAAAATGATTTATAATTTTCCAATTTGTGAGTATTTCCTTTTATTATGTTCTACGAACAAAAAAATAATAATAAAATAAAATAAAATAAAATAAAATAAATAAAATAAACAAATTTGTAAGCAGAAAAATAGTATTTATAAAATTTGTGTACTTTTCATTTTATTAATTATTATTTGTAGTAAAAGCATTAAGATTTAATATGTTCTTGTGTTGATTTTTTTTTTTTTAATTAAATGAATATTTTTTGCAGAGCATTAATCTGAAAAAAAAAAAAAAAGATTTTGAATATAAAATATTATCAAAGCTGTATTCTAAATTGTTTTCAGTATTTATTATGTTTTATTATGTTTACAGTTTGCAAAGTAATTTTCAAGATAAGACAAACTTTATTAACATCAATTCATTATTTTAAAAATTCTGATTTGTTTTATCATTACTCCAAAATTTTATGGGTAATTCATATTCTGATATTATTAATAAAAACCAATAAGAGAAAGATTTTTTTAATTCTTTTTTTCTATATTATTTTTAACTGTTACCAAGACATAAGTTAAGAAAAAAAAAAAAAAAAAAAAAAAAAAAAAATCGTTTGATTGGGATTAATTTATAAAAGTATATTAATAATTTTATTATTTTATAAAGTTAATTATAGTTTTTCGAATGCAGGCATTTAAAGCATTTAAAAATATAAATATATAAATGCGAAAACATTAGAAAAATAAGAAAGAGATAAGAAAGAAAGAAAGAAATTTTTTTTTGCTTGCTACCTTAGAATAAAATAAAATAAGAAATAAAAATAAAAATAAATAATAATTTAATTTAAATCAATTCTTAGTATAAAGTAAAATTGTTCACGCACAAAGAAGAAAATGAAAAAGACATAAAAAGTTTTATAACTAAGTTTCAAGAAAAATCAAAATAGGTCTGATTAAATTTCTTAGCTTAACTTATGCTTGGAATATTCATCTATATGGAGATGATTATATAAATATTCAGTGAACTGTCGGGGGAACAAAACTAAATTAATACGAAATTAATTAATTAATAAAATAAATAAATAAATAAAAGATAATTTTAAATAATAGATGCAGATTTGAAGCAAACACCTATTTCTTTAGTTAGTAATAAGAGACATTACTGTGAAATACATGAATATAATACTTTGAAATTTGTCTTATCATGAAAAATATGTTGTGCAAACACTAATAACAATAAAACATAAGATACAAAAAATACTGAAAATATTTCACATACCTGTATTTTAACTACGTTTCATGAACTATCTTTTGAACTGAAAAGGTTATTTTTAGCTTTACGTGTATCCTTTTATTCTTTCTTTTTTAATCAGAAGAAATATATATTTTAATAATAGTATTAATTATCTTCAATCAATACTTATAGAAATCTCATAGAGTACACAATTTACCATGCGCTTTGCACGTTTGTAATGGCCGCCATTGCTCTTACAAGAGTATTACGATAACTTTCTACTGGCCGCAAATTGAGCCACGTGACAATCGCATCTGCGAGAAAAGAATGTTGCGATTGTTTGACCTGACTAGGAAGATTCGTTTTCGTCCGCGACTTTGCGGTAAAAACGCAAGTGCGAGCCGTAAGTGTTTGGCTGGAATCTGGGCCCATGGCGTGTAATGATAATTTTGTTTCTGCCAAAGTGTTGCCAAGATCGGCATTGCGGAGTTGAAAAATAAAATATTCTAATAAAAATACTGTTTTTTATTTTAACTGCAGCTGTTTTTTTTTCATTTTTCTTTTTAAATTGCTAGACACACACATTTATAAGCAGATTTTTTATTTATCATACATATTATAGGAACTGCCTGTAATTTAAAAAAAAAAAAAAAAAAAAAAAGATCCGAATATTTAGTGTCTGATACAAACCTAAGGACTTCTCTAACACTAGTATTTTTCTACATTCAAAGATGAAGTTTTGTATAAAATCTTAATTTAAAAAAAATGACTGTCAGACATCAACGTCATCTTTGTTCAAATCCATGACAAACGTAATTAATTAAATCAAAATATTGTGCATTGGTTTAAGCATAAGATTACTGAATTTAAATCCGAAATAAGTAAAATTAGTTGAAATATTCGCCAATAAATTTGCTTGTTAAAGAAATGTGCAGTTTATTTCGTGAAAATTTCTGGTGAGCAAAGTTATTCGGGTCATCTTAATTCGTAAGAAATTAGCAAATTAAAAACCCAGATTTAACTTTATTATTACTATTATTATTATTTCAAGGGGGTTATGTTTTAGCATTTCATAAAAATTAATTCAACATTTGTATTAAAATATATAGCATATTTTTATATAATTGAAAATATGAACTAAATTATAATGATGATATTCGCGCGAGTTAGGCACACTTGGGATGCTCGATTTGCTGGCCTCGGACCGAATGCGGTCAACAGTAATATTCAGCGGAACTCAGTGGAATACCGGAAAATTTTATATCTGACAGCATATCACATCAATGCTTAACATTGATCTTCTGACTCCTCGCAGTTAAAATACTTTAGACAGTTGTGTTAGCTAGAGTAACAAATATTGCCCTGATTATTATTAATAAAGTGTTATTCAGTTGTTTCAGTGATTCATGTTTTTTATAATTATTTACACATTGATAAATATGTTTATATTGTTTTATATTGACAACTGATGAATAAGAATAGATTTTATATTTATATATTCAATTTCAAATTTTCACCATTTCCTCCTAATTATCGATTTATTCATACATGCAGTGCGTACTGCATGAACGAAACCTATTCCAATGCGCCCAGACAGCTGTTTTTGGTTGGACAGGTCCGTTAGAGTTATTTAGAAAAATTAATACTAATAATACAGTAATGCTATATAGAATTTTTGCTGGCAGATTATTATTTAGTCTTAGAAACTTCTGCTTAAGAAATTAAAATAATATACATGAAATAATATTGCCTTTACTGTAATTGCAAAAATATTGAAATAAATATCCCACAGTCTAATGCATTTTTTTTTCTAGCTAGTACCATTGTAATTTCAATATATAAAGTATTTGTGAAACAGAAAAAAAAAAAAAAAATAAATAAATATTTTGTTCACGAGACTATTTTGTTCACGAATAAGTTCACTACTCTGCCAAACCCTAACTTCTGATTGAACATAAATTATTTTTAGATTGGCGCCATCAAACATGTTGAAGCAATTCCACCTTGATGGTAAAAATAGGTGGAAAAAATCCATTTATAAACACTGCATGTTTTTTTTTTTTTTTTTTATGTTTAATCTCATTAAATCAATTCTAAGTATTCAAAAATTTCTTATTATTTTCTTTAAAAATATATAAAATTAAATATTATGTATACCTCAAAGGTTTAAGAGATTAATGATTTCGCGAAAAATATGTTAAAAAGAAAAATATTTAATTCTTGAATCTTTAAAGTTTGTTGTGTAATTTGCATTCAATAAGAATACTGAATAATTCATGGAATAAACTGAACCATATATTATTTTACGTTCTTTATACGAGAAAATCGTTACTTGCTTCAAAGAATCGCTTTGTTTTTAAATATAAATACATTTTCAAATATAGAATTTCTTGTTCAAATATGCGCAAACAAGAAGTGTATTCACATTTTTATATCCTTTAGCATATAAAATAAAATAAATTTTTATTTTGTGATTTCCGAACACATAATTGAAATTTTTTCTTGTAAAAAGAAAATTACAAATCATTTAATGAACATAAAAAGAAAAAAAAAAAAAAAAAAAAATCCTGCAAATTTTTGACTTTCGGTTTTTGATGAATTTCCATTTTTTGGGACGAACTGAAAAATATTTGGTAATATCTCTCAATGTGTGTATCCAAAATTTTGTGAATGCTATATTTAACGAAGCAATAAATGGATATTGGGACAACCTTGGTGTTTTATTGTAACTTGCATTAAATTTGTGCTGATCATATTCGATGACAAATCCGTCAACAAGTAGCTCTGTTAATCCACTTTCCTTCATTTTTAATAAGACAGTATAATGCAAAATTTCTTATAAATATACTTATTGATAACCATTTTTTTTTTACTTTTCGTTGTGAAATTTAAATAAAATATATTTATAATAATAACGGTAGGTGAGGAAATACATTTTGTACAGTTACTGGAATCGCATTGCCCGTCATGGCAATGTATGCCCCCGGTAAGTGTACAGTGTGCATTTTTAATATGGGTATCTTTCAACAGAAGCTGTCAATGCCTTTAAAACGAAAGAGGGAACCATTGATCTGTGATAATTAAAAACAAATTTAACAATTTATTCAAGTTTTAAAAAATCAATAAAAATAACAAGATATTATTTTGACATCTGTGCTATGACGAAATTGTGAGATAAAAACCACTCCCATTTTTGGGGGGGAGTAATGTTAATCTGAACATATAATAATAATAATAGTAATGCCTATGTATTTGTGCTGGTCACTTTATAGGCAAACGGCTGACCGAAGAACTACAGAACTGATAAGTACACGTTTATGACGAGTTGTAACTGAATTTAAACGCTTATAAAATTCTGAGTACACAGAAACACTATATTTATTACACTGAAAAATATTGCTTTCATGAAACAACAATACTTTCATTGAGTCTATATCTACAAGGGAAAAAAAAGGCTGTTTTAACAAAATTTGTGTTTTGTTTCAACAAACCAATTTATTTGAAACAAGAAAAAAATTGTTGAATATATATATATATATATATATATTATTTTCAAAATTCAATATAAGTAAACAATGCTTACGTCAAAATGCAAATAGTATTTATTACATTACTTATTTAAATATTAAAAATTTAGATTTTTTGAATAATTTTCTGCAAGCAAAAATACCAGTGGCGTA